>CM051689.1:25444365-25581865 GCA_028022725.1 Lycodopsis pacificus | reverse complement strand
TAACTAAGCATGTATTTTCAAGGTACACCACATGCTCTGTGTGTTTCCCTGTGAGAGACATGTAGAGAACACAATGGCTGTATTGTCTTGTTTAATTACCATTGCAACAGGAAATGAATCAATGAATGACTGAAAGAACGTTTCTTTTCATGTATTATCAATGTATCATGCATAACTACACCCAACCCACTTACAAGTAACCACTTGGGCTTACAAGTAACCACAAATTCATACAAGGCAGGACCAGAGTGCAGTGTACACATTTTAATAGAAAAAAATTACAGAAACAACTGCCGTACTTTCCGGACTATAAGCCACTACTTTTTTCCCCACGCTTTGAGACTGCGGCGTATACACCCGTGCGACTTATATGCGGATTTTTCCGTAGCTTTTCTCTGCCACAACAACCGCAACTTCCGGTTCCGGTCTAACACAACATTTATTAGCACTACACTTTTTTACTTGTTCAAGAGTTTTTTTGTGTGCGTGTTTTTGAGTGAGAGAAATAAATCATCTTGGTTTGCAATATAACTCTGCTGTCCTGAGTCTGATTTTGGGTCCTTGAACACGCCAAGCCAGTTAGCCGTAAATGCTACTCAGAGCTACGAGCTACGTAGACACGCTGCATGTGAAGAGCAACTTTTTCTCAACTCTGCCAGTGTATCCTAACAGCTCGGATCCTAACGGCTCGGAACAGTGTGAAAGAATCTACCATCAGCAACGGGTTCCGAAAGGCTGGGATACTAGAAGATTAAGGGGACAGCGTAATGCGTGTTTTTGTGTGCGTGTTTTTGAGTGAGAGAAATAAATCATGTTGTCCAGAGTCGGCATTTCGGTCCTTGAACACACAACTTCATGGCTGAATACCGGTAACAACGAATGGCTGAGATAAAACTATGAAACTATGAAAACACACATATTACTCGAATGCTGTGGGGTGGGGGGGGGGGGGGGGTACAGTTAGGACAATGTTTAGAAAAGTGTAGCATTCAGCGTGTTGTTCAAAGCATTTGTCACGGAGAAAAATACCGGAAATAGTCCAGACATATTAAAATAAAAGTCCGAAATAAAAGTCATACCATCATCATACCAGCCATTGTAAACACAATTATACATGAACTAAGATCATATCTGGACGATATCTAGAAGATTTGCCACAATTGTGGCCAATAATCGACGAACTATGATCGCGGAGTATATGGCGGATGAATACATAACACACCTGTATTCGCACTGGGCGGAGCCGATCGCACACGGCGGATGAATGCATGCTCGTGATTCGACCCCGGACGGATAAAAGCGTGTCCAGCCACTGTGAGTTTCATTCATTGCATGCACCTCGCCATGGAGAAAACCGGTACACGAAGAAATGCGTATGATGCTGCTTTTAAGTTAAAAGCGATCCGCCTGGCTGTCGAAGAAGGAAATAGAGCTTCTGCACATTCGCTCGGCGTCAATGAATCGATGGTGAGACGCTGGAGACGCCAGGCCGAAGAACTGAGCTGCTGCAAAAAGACGACAAAATCCTTCAGAGGCAGGAAAAGCAGGTGGCCTGATCTTGAAAACACTCTTGAGGATTGGGTGAACACACAGAGAGCAGACGGTCGAGGTGTTTCCACCGTGCAAATCCGACTGAAGGCTAAAGCCCTCGCCACCGAAAAGAACATTGGAGATTTCAGAGGTGGACCGTCTTGGTGTTTCAGATTCATGCAACGAAAGGGCCTGTCGATTAGAACACGGACGACTGCTGGTCAGCAACTCCCTCCCGACTTCAAGGAAAAAATGACAAACTTCAGCGAATACACGCAAAGACATATAACCGAAAATTCCATTGGACCAGACGACGTCATAAATATGGACGAAGTACCTTTGACGTTTGACCTCCCTCTCACTAGGACTGTCAACAGAAAAGGTGAGTCTTCTATCACGCTCAAAACAACTGGCCATGAGAGAACGCATTTCACGTGTGTTCTGGGCTGCACGGTGTGGAGAATTTCAGTATTAAACGCATTATAAGTAAGTAAATAACCCCCCTAGTGATGAGTAGAAGTGTCACAATAATAATAATTTACTTACAATATGTTTAAAATATTCTTGCTTATAGAAGATATTATGTGTTACAGTATATTAACTAATTGAATGTATTAAATCATAAAAGTATAGTCACTAAAGGTATTAAAACACTAAGAATAAGTTAAAGGGTCAGACAGGGATTCTGGATGGGACATGCAGCAGAGTGGAGGAGGGGGTCAGTGGGAAGGACAAGCTGACCAGAGGTGGAGTCAAGACAGATGTTTTGCAAGGAGCAAAGCTGTTTCGCGAAGGGATCGATCCAGGGAGGGGACAGAAGTCAAATGGAGCCAACCACAGATCGCCACGGAGGGTCATTCCGATGATTTATGACTGTTTGGACATTTCCGATGTATAAAAGACACAGTTCTGTAGAGAATTCTTCAAACCACATCCGCTCTCGGTTTTTCAGTAACCTGTATTCAGACCTGGAAGTGAGATGCGTGCGTGTGGTCTCTGTTCTCGAGAACATTACTATTGATAGTTAATGCAGCTTATAAGTGAATTTCATGTAGTACATTAAATATTGTTATTGATTGTGAACCGGATCCAGTCCATTTTTCTGATGCGCGTGCGCGCTACGAGGGCAGCAGAAAAGTCCGTGCGGCCTGCAGGCTCTCATCCTTTTTGGTTTTTGAACCCTAACAACAGCATCCGGACAAAAGCTTCCACCCATGGTGATTTCTAAGCGGATGACAATGCTGAAAGAATGTAAGTAAAATGTAAGATAATACTTAAACGTATTGGATATTGCACAGGATTGACAGTAAAGAAGACTATTAAGTATACCAGTAAATACAGACGGAGTAAAATGTAAGTGTAAGGTAAATACTTAAACGTATTTGATATTGCACAGGATTGACAGTAAAGAAGACTATTAAGTATACCAGTAAATACAGACGGAGTAAAAATGTAAGTGTAAGGTAAATACTTAAACGTATTTGATATTGCACAGGATTGCACGGATTAGGTATTGCACCAGGTGAATGAGTTAAAGTGTTCAGAGTGTTCAAGTGTTCATGTTCAGTCCAAATGTTCGTGTTCAAAGTGTTAGTGGTCTCCCGAGAGCAGCTTGTTGTGCAGCCTGACAGCAGCGGGGAGGAAGGACTTGCGGTACCTCTCCCTCAGACACCGGGGATGAATCAGCCGGTGACTGAAGGAGCTGTGCAGAGCTGCCAGAGTGTCCTGCATGGGGTGGGAGGCGTGGCTCATCAGGGATGAGAGCTTCGCCATCATCCTCCTGTCTCCCACCACCTCCACAGTATCCAGTGGACACCCCAGCACGCTGCTGGCCTTCCTCACCAGTTTGTCCAGTCTCCTCCTGTCAGCTGCCGCGATGCTGCTGCTCCAGAAGACCACTCCATAGAAGATGGCTGATGCCACCACGGAGTCGAAGAAGGTCTTCAGGAGTGCTCCCTGCACCCCAAAAGACCTCAGTCTCCTCAGCAGAAAGAGTCTGCTCTGTCCTTTTTTATAAAGAGCGTGAGCGTGGTCAGTCCAGTCCAGTTTATTGTTCAAGTGAACACCCAGGTACTTATACGACTTCACGACCTCAATGTCCAGTCCCTGGATGCTCACCGGTGTCGGAGGAGGGCGTTTACCCCGGCGGAAGTCCACCACCAGCTCCTTGGTCTTGCTGGTGTTGATATGGAGGCGGTTCCGCTGGCACCATCCTAAAAAGTCCTGGTTTAGTTCCCTGTACTCTCTGTCATCATCTGCGGAGATGAGGCCGACGATTGCAGAGTCGTCAGAGAACTTTTGCAGGTGGCAGTTGGCCGAGTTGTGTTTGAAGTCCGAGGTGTAAATGGAGAAGAGGAATGGAGCCAGAACGGTTCCCTGTGGGGCCCCTGTGCTGCAGGACACCCGATCTGACTCACACCCCCGTATCCGCACATACTGTGGACGGTTGGTGAGGTAGTCCAGGATCCATGTAGTGAGGTGTTGGTCCACCCCGGTCTGCTCCAGCTTGTCCCTCAGAAGCAAAGGCTGGATGGTGTTGAAGGCACTGGAGAAGTCGTAGAACATGACTCTCACAGTGCTACCAGTCTTTTCCAGGTGAGAGAGGCATCTCTGCAGCAGGAAGATGACGGCGTCATCCACCCCGATGCCGGACTGGTAGGCGAACTGAAGAGGGTCCAGGGATGAACTCACCAGAGGGCGGAGATGGGCAAGTACCAGCCTCTCCAGGGTCTTCATCAGGTGGGACGTCAACGCCACCGGCCTGTAGCTGTTGAGGTCCTTGGGCCGCGGGTTCTTTGGTACCGGTACCACGCAGGACGTCTTCCATAGCTGTGGTACTCTCCCCAGCCTCAAGCTCAAGTTGAATATGTGCTCCGCTATCCCGCACAGCTGGTCTGCGCAGGATTTGAGGAGCCTTGAGCTGATGCCGTCCGGACCCGTGGCCTTCCTCGCCTTGATCCTCCTCAGTTCCTTCCTCACCTGGTTGAGGGACACTCGGGGGGGTGGGGTGCTGTGTGTTGGAGTGGGGAGGTGTGGAGGGGAGCCGAGTGCTGTGGGAAGGGGGGAGGTGGAGGGGGAGGGGGGGTAATAATCCACAGGGGATGCAGATGATGGGGGTTGCAGCAGCAGGGAGGTCTGGGTGGGGGGAGGGGTGGATGGCTGGTCAAACCTGTTAAAAAATAAGTTCAGCTCATTCACCCACTTTTGGTCCCCCTCAGGCTGTTGGTTGGGCCCCTTGAGCCCAGAAATCGCCTTGAGGCCCTTCCAGACCCCGACGGTGTTATTCTGCTGCAGCTGGTCCTCCATCTTCATCCTGTAGACATCTTTCCCCTCTCTGATCTTCATCCTCAGCTCCCTCTGCACAGTCCTCAGCTCCTCCTTGTTGCCAGATCTAAAAACCCTCTTCTTCTCCTTGAGGAGGGCCTTTATCTCCGGAGAGATCCAGGGTTTGCCATTTGAGAAACACCGTACAGTCCTGGTGGGTACGGTGTTCTCAATATAGAAGTTAATATAGTCCGTGATGCAGTCGGTGAGACCTTCAATGTCATCCCCATGGGCATCACTGAATACCTCCCACGCAGTTGTGTCAAAACAGTCCTTCAGAGCCTCCTCGGCTCCATCGGTCCATCGTCTAACTGTGCGGGTCACAGCTGGCTGCTTCTGTGCAAGAGTTGTGTACACAGGCAGGAGGTGCACCAGGTTGTGGTCAGATCTGCCCAGGGGAGGGAGAGGTGATGATATGTATGCCTCCTTGGTGTTGGCATAAAGAAGGTCAAGTGTTTTCTTGTCTCTGGTGTGGCATTTGACATACTGGGTGAATGTGGGCAGAGTGGAGGACGGAGGGGCATGATTAAAATCCCCAGAGAGAAGGAGGAGGGCATTGGGGTGTTGTGTCAGCAGCCTGCTTGTCGCCGAGTGGATGACGTCACAGGCCGCTTCGGCGTCAGCAGAGGGGGGGATATACGCAGCCACCACGATAACGTGCGAAAATTCCCTAGGCAGATATTGTGGCCTCATGCTGACCGCTAACAGTTCAATGTCCGCTGTACAGATCTGCTCCTTAACAGTGATGTGCCCAGAGTTACACCATCTATCATTAACAAACACTGCCAGGCCTCCTCCCTTCCTCTTACCGCTCTCCGTTGTCCTGTCCGCCCGTATGATGCGGAACCCGTCCAGAGTAGCGTGTGTGTCCGGTGTTAGCTCGGTTAGCCACGTCTCCGTGAACACCATGAGGCTAGACTCCCGGTATTCCCTCTGATGGCGAGTTAGCGCCGCTAGCTCGTCCATCTTGTTGGGCAGAGACCTCACGTTTCCCATGATGATGGAAGGGAGAACGGGTGTGTAGCGTCTTCTCCTGGCGCGACGTTCTGCCCCCGCTCGGCATCCCCGTTTCTTCCTCCTCAACTCGCGGGGAACAGTGGGTCTCTCGGCGGTTAGCACCGCCGCGTCCCGGAATGCTAACAGCTGGTCCCTATCGTAAACAACAAGTCCATGGCTGCACGCTGGGTCCCCAGACACGGAGGTGAAAATAGCAATAAACAGCAGGTAGACCACGACAAGCTCGACGTGTCTAGCTGCCATAATGCACCGATTAAGAACGGTAGCTAGTGTAAGAAAAAAAGAAGCGAAAGAAGTACAAAAAATAACATAATATAAGAAAAACGCTAAGTAGTGAGCCGGAACTGCTGTAACAGGCAGCCACTCGCGCGGCGCCGGAATCGGAAGCGGTTCACCTTGACATTAGTGTGAACCGTTCATTTTAGGTGGCACTCCGAGTTCAGTGGGAGGCTTGGATGACGGACGGAGAGAAATCCTTCACAAAAACTGGCCGCATGAGAAGAGCAACTTTCTCTCAAGTCTGCCAGTGGATCCTAACAGCGTGGAGCAGTGTGAAAGAATCTACCATCACCAACGGGTTCCGAAAGGCTGGACTGCTGCGAGATGAGGAGGACAGCGCAAGGGCGGATTTGCCTCGGGAGCAAAGTGACACTGACGAAAGATTGACTGAAAGCACGAACGAAGCAATTCTGAGGCTGTTCAATTCCGACACTGAAGAAGAGGATTTTAATGGTTTTAGTTCACAAGAGGACGAAGGCGACAGCGATCAATAGCGATCCTGTGTCTATCCAGCCACTTTCCGGCTCGGATCAGAGGGATTACCGGTACCGTAAGCCACTTCCCGGCTTGGACCTGTGCGGAGCGCGTGGAGACGCCTCCTAGTTGACGTACGGTATTACCGTTTTTTACAGTTTTTTTTTTTTACAGTTCTACACTTTTTTACTTGTTCAAGAGTTTTTTTGTGTGCGTGTTTTTGAGTGAGAGAAATAAATCATCTTGGTTTGCACTATAACTCTGCTGTCCTGAGTCTGATTTTGGGTCCTTGAACACGCCAAGCCAGTTAGCCGTAAATGCTACTCAGAGCTACGAGCTACGTAGACACGCTGCATGTGAAGAGCAACTTTTTCTCAACTCTGCCAGTGTATCCTAACAGCTCGGAACAGTGTGAAAGAATCTACCATCAGCAACGGGTTCCGAAAGGCTGGGATACTAGAAGATTAAGGGGACAGCGTAATGCGTGTTTTTGTGTGAGAGAAATAAATCATTTTGCAATATAACTCTGCTGTCCTGAGTCTGATTTTGGGTCCTTGAACACACCACTTCATGGCTGACCATCAACGAATTGCTGAGATAAAGCAGACTATGAAAACACACATATTACTCGCATGCTGTGGGGGGGGGGGGGGGGGGGGGGGGGGGGGGGGTCGCCCCCAGCGTGTTGTTGAAAGCATTTGTCACGGAGAAAAATACCGGAAATAGTCCAGACATATTAAAATAAAAGTCTGAAAAAAAAGTCTGCGCAACATCATCATACCAGCCATTGTAAACACAATTACAGTATACATGAAATAAGATCATATCTGGAAGATATCTAGAAGATTGATGATGATGAGAAGATGATCTTAGTTCATGTATAATTGTGTTTACAATGGCTGGTATGATGATGTTGCGCGGTCAGTTTGTGGACCTAATTGGATCCCCTTTCGACAAATTATATTCAGTGCCTTTCGTGAGAACCTGGATCAAAGCAAGACATCCTCCTCTCTTCTTAGATACCAGGACGACAACGAGAAGAAGCCGAGTCAAGGTCTGTATCTGGTTTGAGTATATGTGTGTGTCAGGTTTGTGAAAGTGTGTACAGCCTACTTCCTTTGGCTTGCGTTCTGTCACAACCTGGCTCCTAGCCTATGACAAATACAGCAAAGACACAACAGATGATGCTTACGTAAAGTATTTATTTTAACAAAATAAAGAAATAGTTAACTTTATGAAGTTTGTTAGTCAGTAACATCAGTAATGTCAACATGGATGTGTGTGTGATAAAGAGTGTGTTGTCAGCCAAACCAAAGATAACCCGGGCTTTATGCTCAAGGACCAGGTGCTCTGCATCAGTCAATCAGCCACGACTGCTGTTAGAGGCAGGGCCGTCACATCCATGAAAACTTTTATACGGGTAATGAGTCTGTTTAGGACCAGCATAGTACAAGAGAGCTGGAGCGTTGGGGGGTGTACGTCGGGGACCCCTGATTGCCATCGGCCATTTCGTACACTGACTCAGCATATTAAAAATCGGACATTGAGCAACTTTCACCAAACTTCACCATGGAGACCTGGAAATAAGGCAGCCTCCTAAAACTGGCAAAGGAAGAACTCAAGCACACCATTCACACAGGGGGGAGGAATAACAAACACACGGAGGGAGAGAGAGACAATGACAACATGCACATAAGGGAGAGAGAGAGAGAGTCAAGAGGACAGGCTGAATCTCCTGAAGTTCACAAAACATGAGGTATTGATAGCAAAGACAACTAAGGAGAAAAAAGAGTTTCTCTGACTCAATGGAGTCAGATTGTTTGTCAGCAGGGAGGTTATGCCAGAGGAAGAGGGGTGTCATAGGTTTGTTTGTTTTTTTAGAACAAGGTTGATATTCTTGAGCATTTACATCACGAAAAAAGGCATCAACCGATCATATTGTGCGGAACAGACATAACATACAGGCTCTGTCATCCGTACCAAGATGGCACACTTTATTACTCCTTTCAATCTTGACAAAGGCAGCGCAGACCAGATCTACTGCTTCCTTTCTAACTTTTCACAATTAAAGCCCTAGACCGAAAGACTGTAGCTGTTTACCAGAAGGAACTCAAATTCACTCAGAGGAAGGAAACTCAACAAAAAAGCTGTAGAGTAAAACAGTTTACCTCAGACATACTGTGAGATGCGGCTCTAGGTCAATAGGATTCTGGTAGTTGGTCCTCTGCCTGCACAAATCTATTCTAACCTTTATTGAAAATGTGATGTGACTGTCACAAATTCACATTTCCTGTTTTGATTTTGTTTTTTTAATTTGTCACGTCCCCGGTGGGTAAGGGCCTTTACTCTTCCATTTGAATTCAGTCTCTCCCCTTTTTGTTGCTCAGGATCTTCCACTGCTTCTCTTCTTTATACTTTTCATAGGCGGGATCAGGGAAGGAAATTCACATATTTGGGGGCAATTTTTGCCCCACCGACTGAAATCCAGGGGCATTTTCAAAAAATTGGGGGCATTTTTTGAAACTTCTGAAATAACATTTAACCTTTGTTCAAAATAATACATATACTTATTTAGGCTTACAATATATGAGCAATTGTCATCAAATGGCAATAAGACTATTAGGCAGTAGTCTACAGATTCAAAGTGTTTTATTTAACAAAAAACAAACAAATCAGCACCTCAAATATTGTGATATTACCCATTTTTGTCCTGAACTTATGCATTAGTCATTGTGTGGAATTTTTGAGAAAAACATTTTTATAGCACCTTAAAAATTAAAAAAATGTGCCATTTGAAGGTACAAATTCAGTTCAGAGTTTTTGCTCAGTAAAATATCTTAATTGACTGTCAGTCAGGTATTATTCATTTCCAGCAACCTTCAAATCAAAGAATAAAGACACTTTAGGTGTATTTTCCCTTTAACTCACGAGATGCAAGTAGCATGTTTTATACTTAATGTGAATATAATTAATTTAATCAAATTTCCATTATGCAATATGTATACTTTGTTGGCATCTTATTCTGAAAACCGGATGTTCGTCTGAAGAAACCGGATGTTGTCTCACGTTAATCTTTCCGTTAACTTTCAAAGTCCTTCACTCGCTCCCGATCTGCGCCGTTTAAATGCGTTTACCGTGAATGTCAGGATATAGGTGCACTAAAATGTGAGTCTGCTGAGTTGACCGCAGTCTCGCAGTCACAGGTCTGATTAAGAAGCGCTCCATTTTTTTGGGGGGCATTTTTTGCCCCTCTCCTAGTGATATGAGGGGCAAAATGATATTTCTTAGGGGCAGTTTTGCCCTTTGCCCTCGTGTATTTCCGACGCTGGGCGGGATAGAGGATGTATCCCAGTTCTACCATCCTCTGACCGAGCTGAATTCTCCAACTGATTCTACGATGACTCCCCGACTTGGAGTGCTGCCTCGGGTAAACATATTCCATCGAGGGCAAGACATGTATTCTTTATCCAAGGCCTATTCCCTTCATCTTCTTTTTCCTCCTTGTAATAAATCATTATTCATAAAGTGGCTCCCTGGAAACTGGTGAAGCCAGATGCAAGGAAGATAGACTGTGTATGTGTGTCACTGCAGAGGAAGATGAGAGCATTTGAAGAAGTGGGTGTTTGAGTATGTGTGTTTGCATGCAGGCACAGTTTTGAATGTATGGGAATACACTGTGTGTGTGTGTGTGTGTGTGTGTGTGTGTGTGTGTGTGTGTGTGTGAGGGTAATGACTTGTATGCCTTCAGAGGCAAGGCTGCCAGCACTTAGAGGGTTGCTGGCTCAATTCCCAGATACCCTGAAGGAAAGGCACCTATTGATGGATTGAAAACTCCCACAGTGCTTTGCTTCACTGCCCACTGAGTCTGCAACCCCTCTGAGCCCACACACTGGTTTGGAAACAGTGTTGACTCTCTTCTCTTTATACATTTCCTATGACTTTATCTGTCTTGTAGTTTAAAATAGTGTTTCTCTCCAAGGTTAATGCCTACAGTTCCCACTTTTCCCTATTTGTCTCCTTGTGTTGTTCTGTAACTACTAGCTAGATCTTTTATTTATTAATATTTTTCCCTGATGGGATGTTGGATGCCCAATGGGATGTTGGATGATGGGTATGTTGGATGCCCTCTTTAGATTCTGGGAGATGGTGGATCCCAGAAACCAGACGCCTCCACACAGTGCTATTCACTATTGCACTCTTTCTGAAGTCCACTGTAATTTCCACAGCGTGTTCAGCTCAGACGGCAACCTCTGGTTCATAAAGAGTGAAGCCAATGCGGAAGGGTCTAATGCTTGCATTCTCTCTACTGGCAAAAAGAAAGAAACCCAATTTAATCAGACTCAAAGAGGGAATGCTTCGCTGAATGCCGACGTACAGAGACAGCCTCCATCTCTTACGGCCTGGCTGATAAAGCAATGAGGAAATCGGCCGTTCCCGTAAGAGAAAGAGGCCTGATTTGTCTGGGTTTACCACCACTTGTCAGTTCTCCTCTTGACTCACCTGCTCATTCTCCTCCTATTGTGTCTTTTCAGTTCTGTCTTTCCACCAACATTGGTGTCACAATCATATACTGCTATTGTGCCACTTTTGCTTTATATTCAGACGGACTACAAAGAAAAATGTAGGCAGAACATGTGTGTGCATTATAAAAAATGGTGGTGAGAGGCGAACTCACTTCATGTGCACATGCTGAGGGGTCTAACTCTGGGTGCAATGTTCAACTCAAAGGGCCAGGGCGGAGCATTTAAGATAATCTATCAGCATAAAAAGGAATATAGTATTCATAATTTTGTTTTATAATCACCCTTCATATCTACAGAGGGAGCGGGTCCTCTTCAGAGTTCAGCATGTTTCCACAGCAGACAAACCAGTCACTGACTGCAGAGAGAGACTTTCATGTTTGTAACCATGGTGATGCAAATGAGGAATGATGTTGCTGATGTTGTCACATGGGACGGTGGAGTCGATCCCTACAACCTCCTTACACACCACCTTTGTGATGATCGTATTATGTACAACCTAGCTCTGATTTCCTAATCAAACACAGGGATTTACTCAAATGTGTGTTAATGAGACCAACTAACAGGTTTGGAGAGAATGGTGTGCCACTATTACTGCAGGTATAGACCAGGCGGCAACCTCCTGTTTTTCCGAGTGAAGCCAATTTGTGTCTTTAAACTTGGGTTGTCTCTACTGACCAACAGGGGGCGACTCCTACAGTTGCAAAAAGAAGTCTGGTTGTATAGAAGTCTATGAGAAAATGACTCTACTTCTCTCTTTATTACCTCAGTAAACATTGTAAACATGAGTTTATGGTCTCAATCTCTAATTTCAAGTCTTCTTCAATACAGCATGATGTTCATTTAGTAAATGATGGTCCATTTAGAGTTAAATAGATCATAAAGCAGGGGATGCTTTAGGGCGGGACTACCTTGCGATTGACAGGATGGTACCGCTACCAGAGCTGTATACGACGTCGCTACGTCAATTCTCCGCTGTCCAAATATGGTCACAAAAAGCTTAATCCAGCCATAATCCAAGTTGCCGACGGCCAAAACGCCGAGGTCAAGGCTTCTAAATGGCAGTCCACAAACCAATGGTTGACGTCTCGACGACCACATCCACTTCTTATATACAGTCTATGGATCAGCTCCAGTTTGGTCTGACCACACCAGAAGGCTAGCTGTTCAACCTCCCGTCTGTTTGCAGACTCTTCACCGTCATCACCGTTGTAGATGAGTCAAGTTAGCTGCATAGGTGACACTTTGTAACACAACGAATATCATTTGGCTAGCCAGGAAGGCATTTAGTATCACTTATTAAAGTAGTCATAGGTGGCTTAAAGTGCAAGTGCATTTAAGCCACAATGCATGAAAATAGGCAAACCTCCTTGATTGACGAATATAGAGTGGATAATACGATGTTTCACTAAATGGACAGATAGATGGTAAAAACACAAGATTCATGAGTAGAGGGAGTAGGAGTGTGAAAGAAAATATAGATTTGCAAGGTGAGACATGTATTTATGGAGGAAGAAGTGGTGCAAGATATATTTTGCGTGGTTCCTATATTTGGGTGCCATGTGAGGGCGGAAAGCTGATTGAACATTTAGCTGTGAGTGAATTCAGGGAAGTGTTCCTTATATGTGCAGTTCATATTTACCTTACTTGAATCAAACATCTTATGTCGCAGAATGAAGCAAATCACCAATGTGCAACAACTTTAACTCTTGTGTATGTTTGCATTTTTCTGTGTTTTAGCAATACGCATAAAAGCACAGTGTCGAATGGCTTCTGTAGTTCTTTTTTCTCAATTCCTCATGTTGTTCTTGAGACACCGACTCTTTGATATGATTCAAATGTTTCAATGCGACAACAGCTTTGGAAATCAGCAGAGCCACCAACTCTCACGTTAAGTACCTTTTCAAAAATTCTGAATTGAAAACCATGTATTTTGGACAATGACATCATTTAAATGAGCCTCATTATCAGGTTTTCAGGTGTGTGTGTGTGTGTGTGTGTGTGTGTGTGTGTGTGTGTGTGTGTGTGTGTGTGTGTGTGTGTGTGTGTGTGTGTGTGCATTTTATAACAGCAGATGGGAGACTGCCGAAGCATGTGCACTCTACCACTCAAGCGCTGCTATCCGTCTTTGTAAGCTTTCCTCTCATTTATCTTACTGGCTGTCTCTGACCAGCACCTGTAACCCTCAGTCTTCCTTCCTTTTTTGATTGTCTTTGAATAGGTGATGTTTTAAGTGCTAGATGAATCATAGGCTGCCGGAGCCACAGATTAACCACCTGTAGCCACACTATCAGTTGACTGCTATATAGTGAAGCCGTGAAACACACTAGTTCAATCAGGAGTCCTCCATCTCCTCCACCTTTTTCTCAGCTTCAACACACTTACATTCTAGCCATCTATTTACTCAATTTAACAACTCTGTCACCTTAAACTTTTAATGTTCATAGACTACTAATTTGAAATGGCAAATACAGTTCAAAAGAAAAATTAAAATACAGATTGTGTTTTTTCCAACATCATTTGTCGATATCAGCGAAAGCAACTTGTTAAGTGTCCATACTGAATGTATTTGCAGGTACCAAACTTGTTATTTGTTAAATATTGGAAAGTCAACAAGATATTTAATTGTTCAATATTACCAAATTCTATACCTAACCACACGCAGGATTCAGGATGTCATATTGAAGAGCTTTGAATGGCAACCGTCTTGTGGCGGTTCACGGTTTACCATGTGGGTTTAGGATTGCAGAAGAGACTCGGAGACACACAATGAGAGGTCAAATGCAAGACGCTTCACTGGGCACTTAAACAGAAACCAAAAACCACTCCAACCGGGAGCGGAAAAAGTCCAAACTGGAATACGAAGCAAAGTCACAAAAAAGGGCTTGGTCACAAAAAAGCAAAGTGTAATGGGAAAATATGTCATAGTCTTATGTTCAGGGTTAAAGAATGTAAGCCTTTACATTGCAAGCACCAAACACTGTTCTTATCACATTCTTGTAAGTTTCCATCCAGATGTCCCGTTATCTGTTATCCTGTGAATTGGGTTTTCTGTCTTCAAAGACGAAGACACACAGAGGTCTTAATTCCTTTGATGAGCTTTAGCTGAAGACGACCCTCTATAGAAGAGACATGGCTTCCTTTTAACACATGCTAAGTCGAGACAGTCTAGGGGTTTGAGTGTATGCATGGTTCATGGAGAGACAGACTGTATACAAAGGAATTGTATAACACTTTCGTTTTATCATGAGAACAGGACGCTAGACTTCAAAGGAGAACCATCTGTAATTACGTTTATCTTTGTCCTGTCCTTTTGTCATTCTTGTTTACTAAGGAACATTCCAGCATGCTGGCTGGAGCATAAAAGTCCATGCATTTGACTGTGAATTGAGGGCACTCCTCAGTAGACTCGGTTTTACGTGTCTGTTGAGAACTGTTTCTCGCATTTGCTTGCAAGCAAATAAATTGACTATCTTTGATCTTTCATCAAGACTCTGTTTCATTTTGACATTGATTTGATAAACACTTTAAACTCTTCTCCCGAACAGTTTCAGAAATATTCCTTCACAAAAGACACGAGAGAAAACCACTGGAGGAGAGACGAGTCCACGGGGAGGGAAAAAGAACAAAAGATAATCCGGCAACTGGAACAGGGCAAGCAGGGGAGTACGCCATATCCACACTAGTCCGTGTCTCGTTGGATGCAGAGTTGTCAAATAGAACCGATCTCCGTCCACACAGGAGTTTTCAGCATTATTCTCAAGTTGATCTGCATCCACACGGCAGCCTTCGAAGGCGGACAGCACGTGACCATTAACTGGGCATGCGCGTGATGGTGTAAACAGGAAGTGGATTGCTTGCTTAGTTAAAAAAAAAATATGACAGAGTAATGAAGTAGTCTTTAATAATGAAAGGTTGTATTTGATACTTAAGATCTTCCTCTATAAACTCAAACAGACACAGTTCGTGGAAAGTTTTAGAAGTTTTATTTTTCAGACGTAGTTACAGCGCTGCGGGTCTGTCTGTCTGTCTCTCTCTCTCTCTCTCTCTCTCACATCAATTTACTTTAAAATCAACACTTACATGGAAACGTTTACTCGATTATGGTCCATAAATGTGGTCAACACACGTCGATCACTCGCTTCCATGTGTCGTTGTCGTGGGGGCTGATGACTGTAACGTTAGCTCCGCCATTGGGGTATTCCTTCATGAGATACGGTATCAGGGGATAAGCTGGGTCACCCAGCAGAAAAAACAGGGACATCATCTTCGCCCTCTATCAATTCTTTAGGGCATTTGCTCCATCTTTTAGGGCACAACATCATGCAACAGGTCCGACTCGCTAGCTTCTAAGCTAATTTTAACATTACCGCCAATGGGGAAATGCTAACCGCGATTAGCATTAGCGAATATAATATATCTTCGTACATATTTTCATGCTCCATAAAGAAATACTTGCAGACTAAGGTCTGTCAAGGCTACCAAACGGAAGAAGTAAAACGAATCAGCGTCGATCACTCGTCTCTCACTCGTCTCTCACTCGTCTCTCACTCGTTTCCTCTGTGTTGTCTGTTTGTAGCTGTAGCTCTGAATAGCATTTATTGCTAACTGTAGCTTCAGACAGCCGCTCTGTGGGGGCTGATCGCCGATGGTCAAGCAGCTCGCTCATCGCTCGAAGAACAGCTCGCCTCCTCGCATGTAGGCATTAGCAGCATTGTAAAATGATGAATTTAACTCCACAATAGCTGCTACTACAGACAACAAAGCAAGCAAGGCTTGCCATTCGTTATCCATGTTGAAATGAATCGCTGCTGGTCGCCCGGCTGTTTTGTTTTCTTCCGGGTACGGGTCACGTGATAGTGAGTGTGACGAATCAGGGACGGAGACGTCATGGCTGGTAATAACCAATCCAGTAGTGAGCACGGGTGTGGGCTCATTTTTTCTAACAGACATCCGTATCCAACGTCTACACTTAACCAAAACCCCGGAGTTTTCAAATACCTCCAACCTCGGCGGAGTTTTCAGGTTCCTCCGTTAAGGCTGCTCCAAAACTCCGGCGTGGTGTGGCTGCTCAGTGTAAACGTAGGAAAACTGGACTAGTGTGGATATGGCTTGAGTAGGTGAGGGTTGATGAGCGGATTGCCAGCAGGTGAGTAGAGATGACTGGGGTTTGCAAAGGGAAAAGCCAGGGGCAGGTGATTGGGCACAGGTGGAGAGAATGGGCATGATAAGGAGAGACACACACATGACAAAGCCCAACCAGTACCCCCCCCCAAAGGACGGATTCCAGACGTGCAAAGCCCAACTAAAGACAAGGGTGGGCGGAGGGGATCCGGAGGAGGGGCGTCTCAACACTTGCAAAACCAACCAGGGTGGGTGGAGGGATGTCCGGAGGAGGGGCAGCTGGATCCAATCTGCCACAGGCCTCCAGGGGACGGGCAGGAGGGCGGTCGGATGCAGGATCTCGGGTGGTCGGCCCAACTGCCGGACTCGCTATCTCGGGTGGGAGGCTGGACTGCCGAAGTTGCTCCGGGCACAGGAGCTCGGGGGGACGGCCGGACTGCCGAAGTTGCTCCGGGGGCAGAGGAGCTCGGGGGGACAGCCGGAGAGACACACACACGGCAAAGCCCAACCGTAACACACCTAATATAACAACCGCACTATGACGTCTGTGCGACACAAGAATGAAATGCCTCCAACAATTACGCTTCTCCCAAATACATATTCTGCAAAACCATTTTGTAGAATATTAAGGTAATTTGTAGGACACAGACTGACATAAATAGCATTAATCAAACTCATTTCTTCTAGGTCATAAATTTGTCAAATTGGAATACTGAGACCTCAGACATATCCTGCTGGAATCATGTTTCCATTCAATTGATAAGCACATCTTTAGCAAACTTTTGAAATGTCGTAAAATAAGAAATGCTCATAACGCGTGTCTTCACAACTCTGAGTGAAAAACCTTGGCCACAGCATAGTTTGGTCAGAGGTTATAAGCTTTACATGGTGCATCCGGCCAGTAAACAGAGGGTTTCAAACCTGGAAACATAACAAATCAGCTAGGCCATCTAACCCATCTACAAGACAATAATGGAGAGAGGTCTTAAGGAATTTGTTTTAATTGGTCAAGTTTGAAATGTTCTTTGATGTCAACTACTACTGAACATGTTTCATGTTGTCCGGAGAAGAAGTCAAGCATTTGCACATTATGGGAACATCCGGGAAAAAAACGCCAGCAGCGAAAACGGCTGATCAGTCAAGAGTTAAATGTTCATCAGAATTTATTCCCCAAAGGCATTTCCATAATCCACTTAGAGCATCAACTCTTTTTCGACAAAGGCAAAAAAAAAACTCAGGAAAGCTGACGAAGTTCAGCTTTTCTAACGCAATACTTCAAAATCCACATACATATGTGAATGTAAACTTTTGCTGCGTTCACACCGGTCGCGTTTATTTTTTGACGCACTGCAAAATCGCGTCCAACGCACCGCAAAAACGCATCCAACGCACCGCCGGTCGTGTTCACACCAAACGCCGCAAAATCGCTCCGTGCCGGAGAGGGGGCGTGGTTTATCGTCCTGGAAGCCGTTCACCTGGCCGCCGCTTACTTTCCTCCATGCCATATCTTTTTTAGTTCGGTCGCGGTAGAGATACGACGACGTATCGTAGAGCTCGGGGAACCCACAAACCGCCACTATTAATTTGTCCTCCATTGTTGTTTACGATTCAGCACCGGCAGGAGTTATGAGCTACGGCACTGATGACGGCATTGATGACGGGGGCAGCAACTCCACACTGATAGGCTATCGCGCCACAGCGTCACGCGACAGAAGTTGAAAAATTTCAACTCGTGTGTTGGCGATTTAGCGGCGTCCACCGCGCCGCAATAACGCGTCCAACGCGCCATCGCAAAATCGCGGCGCGCCAGTCTCATCGCGTCTGTGCATAGACTTTGTATGTAATCTCGATGCGCGTCAAAAAATAAACGCGACCGGTGTGAACGCAGCATTAGGCTTAGGTTTTCCAGGAAAGTGCATCCCTTATGAGATCTTCTGGCTCCCCAGATGGAAAATTTGGCTGGGAAAACTACTTATAGCAGCACAGTGGAGGCAGTCCAGTTTATTAAGGTTCCCTAATCAGTCCTAACTTATCTTGGGACTGTTACTTGATCAGCATCTTGACTGCTGTTTAGTGGGGGAGCCAGGCAGTTTACAGAGGGGTTGCTAGGCCGAGGCCACTACTCAGGGCACTGATGACATTATGCTTACGGTCGAAATCGAAAAAGTGCCTATGATAGTCTAGTTCAGAGGTCTTCAACAGGGGGTCCGCGGAGGTACTGCAGGGGGTCCGCGAAATTTTTGGTTGATTAGACAATTAAAAAAAAAAGAATGTATTTTTTTTTTCTCTAAACATGAATCTGTCCATTATTGTAATAGTTCAGTATTGTATGCAAGATAACAAGTATGTTTATGCATGGCAGTGGCACTAATAGGCCATCACTCATTTTTCGTTTCCACATTTATGTTTAAAATAAAAACATAAATTTGAATAGCTTGTGTGCATGATTATCATGCAATTGACAGACAATGTGTATTGGCATTGGTATCAGCTGACAAGGTGTGTTTATAAATGGCAGTGGCACGGCCACCCTACTCACTGTACCTTGCACATGTTTAAAATAAAAACATGAATATATGAACCTGTGTATTTAAATAGCTTAGTATTGAATGCACAATAAAGAGGTATGTTTATACATGTATGTTTATACATGTATGTATGTATGTACATGTTTGTACTAGGCCCATTTAATATAAAACACAATTTTATACATAGTCGGGGGTCCCTGCTCCATCTCTATCAGTTTGGGGGTCCTTGGCCTGAAAAACGTTGAAGACCCCTGGTCTAGTTGATTGGGAAGGCAATTATTATTATTACTACATGTATTATTATTACTATAGAGGTAGTTTAAAAAAATCTAAAATTGAAGTACCTCTGTACGTTCTCCAACAATACAGGTAAGTGACAGCATATTTAAAAGACTATACTTATGTAGCTGATCTACTTCACCCATATTCACCCGCCCGCACTCTCAGGTCAAACGCTCTAGGTCTTCTGTCAGTCCCACGCACACGATTTAAGACCCGTGGTAACCGAGCCTTTGAGGCAGTGGCCCGAGGCTCTAGAATGCTCTGCCTGCAACTCTACGCCTCGCAGATACTGTGAATACTTAAGAACCAGCTCAAAACCCATCTTTTTAGGCTGGCGTTTGAGTAAAAACCCATGTCCTAGACCTGCTCTTAAAATATGCTTTAATTTTTATTATTTTATTTTTTATTTTATTTTATTCTGTGTATGTAATTTATTGACCCTAGGGTCACATTGTGGTTTTTTATGCTTTTAAATTTCTGCTGTTAAGCACTTTGTGATGTCATGTCTGTGAAAAGCGCTCTATAAATAAATTTCATTCATTCATTCATACTCGATCGTGCGCTCTGTAGCAGCCATTAAGGACAGCAAGTCCGCTACTCACACATGAGTATGTATACATCGTTTTTGCAATTTGCAAAGGCTAAAAATAAAAGGAAAATAATATAATATCAAAATATAAAGGGAGAAACACCTTTAGTGTGTCAGAATATCATTTGGTTACCGTGTGTCCATTTGGGTCTCCAAATGTCCTTTTAGAGCTCCGCCTGGATCTCTTCATGGAAGAAACATTGTAGAATGGTCATACTTTGTCCAATCTTCTTCAAATTTGAGAAAGTTGTTCACTGATAGTGGAGTTACAGCCCTATTACCTGTACAGATACAGCCACAGGCAGCTATTTATACTGAAACATACTTTTATTTTAGGCGGACAGAAATCTTCAATTTTTACTGACTTCAAAGGCCCACTGCTCTGTTTCTGTATGACCTACAGGTCTCAGACACTTCCACAAGGAACCTTAGGAGGTTTTCTTTCTAGAAAGACCTCATTGATGCATATAGTCAGAGTGGTTCAGAAGCTACAGCCATTTTAATTTGGGTATGTCATTTTAGGCGGTTTTATTCCAAAATAGGGGGGGAGTGGAGGAGGTTGGATCTTGTTGCTTTCATTGAAAAACAAGTCAGAATTGCCTCAGATCCACTTTTTAGCAACATTCAGGACTCACAACCTACCAACTTGAAGGTCCCCAACGTTAGTCACTTGAAGCAAAGGAACAAGGGAAGCAGTTTTGCCACCAATGTTAAAGAAAAAGAAGTAAAAGAAGGAGTCATCACTCAGTACACAGGAAACAAGAACAAGACTTCCTCTATTCACAACTGTCTGTTTTGTACACAAAGTTGTCACTCATTGGATAAATGCTCACAGTTTAAAGTGAAAGTACATCGTGATAAAATAAAAGTGTCTCAACCACCATGTCTCAGACCTGCGGCCATATTGGGGCTGGTTATGAAGATAATTCCATCTTTTCTATTGTCACAGTCAAAGTCAAGAGCCAGAGAGGTAACAAAACGGTGCAGACATATGCCTTCTTGGATCCAGGGAGTTCCGGCACATTCTGTACAGAGAACAGAGGCAAGAAAGTTGAATTTGAAGGGCAAAAAGACTAGTATTCTGCTAAGAACAATGAGTCAAAAGAAGATTGTAAATGCACATAGTCTGTCAGGTCTTTGAGTTACCTGATGTTTTAACTCAAAAGAGCATGCCTGTTTCTACACTCAACGTCCCACGAGAGGAGGATCTTGATCAATGGTGTTATCTCAAGGATGTTAAGCTCCACAACATTGATGCAGGTGTGGAGCTACTAATTGGAACTGTTGCTCCAAAAGTGATGGAGCCTTGGGAGCTGATAAACAGCCAGGCTGAAGGACCTTATGCGGTCAGAACAAGAGTTGGTTGGGTCATTAATGGTCCACTTCCCGGCGGAGGCAGTAGGAGTAAGAGTGGCTGCCCTGCTGTAACAGCCAACCGAATCTCTGTGGAACATCTGCAAGGAATGCTGGTTAAATAGTATAACCATGACTTTAATGAGAGATCATCAGAGGAGCAGATTGAAATGTCCAGAGAAGACATCAAGTTCATGAATGTTATGAGCAACACACAACAGTATTAACTGGAGACCATTACTGTATTGACTTACCTTTCAGACAGGAAAATTCTGTGGGCCGGCTAAAGCCGTTTTACTGTTTTTTAATTTAATTTACCGACCTCCAGGTCCTGCAGGTCAGTTATTATCAGAGTTCACAGACTTTCTGACCTCTATTATCAAGCTAGACAAAGTGCTTCTGGTTGGTGATTTTAATCTGCATATCAATGATACCACAGACTGTATAGCCACTGAGTTTCTCAATATTACTGAATCTTTTAATTTCACGCAACATGTTTCTGGCGCCACTCACAGGGGTGGTCACACCTTGGACCTTGTGTTCTCTCTGAGTCTTGATATTGATAATACCCGTTGTGAGGACCTACTGATCAGTGACCATGAATGTATTTTCTTTGATCTTTCTGTCAATGCTGACCCCTTGTGTCTGAAACAAACATTCCACTCCCGCATTATTACTCAGAGTACAGCTGATCAGTTCTCTATGCACTTCTGCTGTGATATTAACACAAACCTCAATGACGTTGAACTCTTGATACAGTTGTCACAGCCCGGCTCATAGACTGAAACAAAACAAGGAGACATTGAGCTGGCGCAAACAGTAGGATTTTATTTGTGATGCCAAAAACACGCAACCGTGCTTTACAAGGTCTGCAACTGTGGTCGTGAGCCCGTCAGCAAGGTCTTCTTCCCCCCCCCGGGCTGTCAACTGGAAAGGGTATTTAAGGATGAGCCACGCCCCGGCACAGGTGAGACTCATCCTGGTAACGATCCTCCACTCCGCACCTGTAAGAGATGGAAAAACCGGCCCCGAGTGTATGACAGGAGGAGGGTCGTCACACAGTCTTTTAATGAACATTGCACCACTTTGCTGGATAAAGTGGCACCTCTTAAGGAAAGGACCAGGGCTGCCTGCAACACTTCTCCATGGATGACAGACGCTGTCTGCAGCCTGAGACGGAAGTATCGCAGGACAGAGCGGCTCTGGAAAGCCACTGGGCTAGAAGTGCATCGCTCATATCTCAAAGACCTCAGAGTTTCCTTTAATACTGGAGTAAAGGAAGCTAGTACTGCTTATTTTGCCAACCTAATCTCTTCCTCAAAGAGAAATCCCAAGATTTAGTTTGACACAATTAAGAGAATTGTTTCACCGTCTGTCTCTACATTACCATGCTGTTCTGTTGACGATTGCAACAAATTCCTTACCTATTTTAATAATAAGGTAACAGGTATTAGGTCCGGCATTCAGCCTGGGATTTGTTCATCTCCATGTAGCTCCTCGCAATCTCCTACTGTTCTGGACTCTGTTGTGTAAAATAATATGCGTTTTACTTGTATGCTTATATTGCGGAGTTGTGAGGTCACAGTAAGTAGGTTAAAAACTCCAGATAAGGCATTCCGGCGCTTGCCTGTACAAATGAAAGATACTGTGGCCTGAAGAGAAAACCTCCTGCTTACAGCACTAGATTAGGGCGGAGAGCCGCCAGCAGAGCGTAGGAGACGAACCCCTTATCTATTCACACAGAGGCTTTTGTCTTAGCTAGACTTGCACCCTTTCCGGCGTCTCGTGCCAATAACATGCATACACACTGATGATGCAACGCTGGAGGACCAATCGTGAGCCAGTGTGAGTGATGATGCTCAGTGCTCCTTCGGGCCCTTTGACCTCTAAAGGACAGAGCCGCCCCTACTTTATATTCCACCAATAGACTTCTCTAAGAAGAAACTATATAATGTTGTGCGCAATGATGTTTAGCGCCCTTTCATGCCTTTTCATGCTTTTCCTGTCTTTCGTACATTTTACCTGTTCCACCTGAACAGAGATTAGGCCGCGTGCACGCTTTAATGCCTGGCATAATACTCCTGTTATAATAAACCTTATTGCTTTGAATTAAGCTAATTGCCTCGATCTCCATCTGTTCACTCCGAGAGTTTTCTCCCTCGACAAATTGGTAGCAAGAGGATGGTTTTAACGATCTGAAAAGGAGTTTCTCATCGAGTGACGGATTTCTCTTCTGTCCACAGAAAGAGAAAAAGTTTTTCCCGAAAGGCTGGGAGTCCGGCTGCCGTCCGGAGCCATTCTGCTCACCTCGGGAAACTGATCAAGCGCGCGCAAATCAAAAGGTAAGCAGAAGCCTATTTAAATGAATTCTGCAGATTGTCTATAGATACTAAATTGATTTGATCAGGAGTACTGTGAGTGAGTATGAATTGTATTGATTAAATTGATAATGATAAACCACGTAACATTGTGACGGGATTGTTATGCCAGCAGTGGGGGTTTTTTAGCATAGAATGTACATGTGCTTGTGTGGATCTGACAGAAACTGAGGATTGTGGAATTGGATAAGTTAATATTGTGTTCACCGTGTAGGTCCCTATAACTGTTCTGCGATTACGTCATCGTAACGCGAGTTGCGATACACTGATCAATGACGGTTTGACGAGACCAAATTCCGGGCCACATGGTTGATTTATGCGACGTAACAAACTGAAGTTTGGATCAAGTATATAGAAATTGTTGAAGTACGCTGATGTGAAAGGTGTATAAGTGAAGACTGCACAATTATAACGGTATTTCCTTCGGGACCACGATCGTGTGAGACGCACCCTAGAAAACAAAGGTCCATAGTTGGTTTGGGTGCTGGGTCACAGACGTGGCAGTGTAGAGGTTTGAGTGCAGCGTAGATGATCTCTGGGAGACATCGATTCTATTTTAGCACAAAATGTCACCACTCCCTTCGGGGCCGTGTTCGCACAAGGCAGTCAGTGTAAAACAGTGATTGGCAACGATCCCAGACGTGGTTTCTGGCTGAGTATTTGTGGAATCACGGCAGTGTGTGGTTGATTGCGTGCCGTGTGAATGTCTCCTGGCCACATCCACTTCCTCCTGGACCGGGTTCGTGTGTAGCGGTTTCTGTAAAATACAGATCCACCTTAAGTGGTTTGACTCCGAGTGACGCAGTGCCGGCATCGTGTGGATGGAGACATCAATTGATGGATGAATGAGTGAAGCGTACATGTGATTGTTAGAGCACAGAACGATTGGAGTTAGAATCTTTCCATCGGGTCCGTGTATTCTCAGTTATTGACGGTCAGTGGAGCGCATAAGACACAAGAATTGCATTCAACACAGAAACACAAACACTAGCTGAGGGTTAATATGTATGTCAAGTTTTACTGGTAGTGTTAGCAGTATTACAGAGTTATTGGAAGTTGTGTAGTTAGGGATCGTAAAAAAGTTTGGAACGAAAAACTCGCAGACAGTGAGACTGAAGTAGAGTAGAGTAGGGAGTAGGCTTTAGATAACAAACAGGTGCAGCTGCTGTAAGGAGTGAGACAGATATTTAGGGAGGGACAGTGGAGGTTTAGTTCAAGGTCAGAAGTGCCTGGCAGAGTCTGGCCTGGCTGTTTTTGGCTTCCTCTGTTGGTGACTGTGAGTACTGTTTTTTGGCTTCCTCTGTTGGTGACTGTGTACTGTTTTTTTGGCTCCCTCTGTTGGTGACTGTGAGTACTGTTTTTTGGCTCCCTCTGTTGGTGGCTGTGAGTACTGTTTTTTGGCTCCCTCTGTTGGTGACTGTGAGCACTGTTTTTTTGGCTCCCTCTGTTGGTGGCTGTGAGTACTGTTTTTTGGCTCCCTCTGTTGGTGACTGTGAGCACTGTTTTTTGGCTCCCTCTGCTGGTGACTGTGAGCACTGTCTTTGGCTCCCTCTGCTGGTGACCAGGAGTGCTGCTTGCAAAACTGATGGCTGGGGCTGTGGCTCCATATGCTGGCTACTCAGATGACACATATGTGGCAAGCAACCTGTACCATGATCCTGCAGGCAAAAGGCAGCCACCACCAACACCACCAAAGAACTCAAACGGACTAAATAAGTTCTCTGTCCTGCGAGCAGAGGCTAAAGAACTACAACAGACTTTGGACTCAGTTATGGCCCACAAAATTGAGATCTGCTGCCTTGACCAACCGATGGCGTTGCCAATATATTTGGTGTCAAGCACTCTACGGGAAGAAGTTTTCCCCCTCATGACAGGGACTGTCATGACTAGCAGGCCCATGCCAGGTTTTCCCCGATATGGCATGCAGCTTCGGTTCAGGGGCCAGCACCATAGAGAAGAAACAGAACAGAGTAATGCTGATATATGTCTTCTGACTCAATTTGTGCCTTTTGGGTTTGCAGATAGGACCTGCATGGTACACCAGCACCCATCCCTCCACTCATACTCACCCTCAAGTTTGTCAAAAAAGAAACTACGCTGACAAACACTGTGGGAGGAATACAGACTGCTATCCCTCTGTCACTTTAACTTGTCACCGCTAATAGCACTAACATGATAAAGAATGATAAAATAACACTTATGTCCCAGACTACTCCCTACCGTTACACTTTGATGTTTCTGAAAGAGACAGCCTACTCAATGCTGTACTCTTCCAGAAAAAGGGGGGTGAAGTACTGATGTATCATTCATCATTGGACATTTATTTGACATTTTATTTGGATTTTATTTGGATTTTATTACTTTGAAATATTCACTCACTTCAATTAGTTTCGGTTTTGCTTTGAATTGAAAAAAAAAAGAAAAGAAATCTCTCCAAATTTAAACTTTTGTTAAAGCATAAAAACAAAATAAGCATCAAAATCAATAAGAATTAAAGGTAATTAAAACAGATGTAATTTAATGTTATATGGATTAACATATTTATTAAAAGAATGTAGGCTACTGTCTTTATTCGCTACAGGTAAAATTGACATGGTTACAGCAGTGGCAAAAGCGATTGGAAAAGACTTTGCATATTGTCATGGGCCATACACTGGAAGTGCACACGCATCATGGCGTGGCGGCATTCCTGATGAGTAAAGAATTCACGTTCAGTGCCACAAGGACGAAGATTACGGATGATTGCTGCTACAAAGGAGAAGAAGGAAACATTGCATCATATGCAGTAGTGGAACAGAAGAGTGATGGCTATCACCAAACAGTGGAATCAGGGATTCTGCCACAACCCGCTTCAGCACAACTAGCAGAAGTGGAAGCACTGATCCAGGCACTGAAGTGGAGCACGGACAAAATTGTAAATATCTTCACAGACTCTGCTTACGCCCACGGAGCGGCCCACATCGATGGCCCTGTATGGCGAAGACGGAACTTCACCACGTCAAATGACCACCCCATAAAACACGAAGAAGCCATGAGAAGGCTGGTAGAAGCAATCCAACTACCAAAGGGGGTGGCCATCATGAAATGCAAGGGACATGACGCAATCAGATCACGAATCAGTGCCGGTAATGACGCGCAGACAGAGCAGTCAAGGAAAACATCTGGCCCACCTGAGCTCACCGTCGAACACATCAAAGATCATCAAAAGAAAGCAGGACCTTATGAATGGTCCGAATGGATCCGGAAAGGAGCCTCAAAAGACAAAGAAGGTCTGTGGAGAGCCCACGACGGCAGAGTGGTTGCCTCAGCAGAACTGTGTGCAGCACTCCTACCAGGGGCCCACGGACCTACACACGAGGGAAAGAAATGGACATTGGACAATTTAAAACAACTATGGTGGCATCCGCACATGGAAGCGATATCTTTCCTCTTCTGCGATGAATGTCAAATTTGTGGCAAACACAACCCAAGAAAACCATTCAAGACACCGATGGGATCTTATCCCGTGCCCTCAGCCTGTTTCCAAGACATCAGCATAGATAGCATAGATTATACAGATATGGGACCAGAGAACAGAGTGCAGGGAAAGAGGTACATGTTGGTAATGGTAGACAGATTTCAAGATGGGTGGAAGCAATTCCCACCAAGAGAGAAGACGCGCAGACAGTTGTAAAGTAGCTGCAGAAAGAACTGATTCCCCGTTACGGAGTGCCCAGATGCATTCGCTCCGATAACGGATCACACATTAGCAACACCATGCTCGCACAGGTAGAGCAATTTCTGGGAATCACACACCAATTCGGGTCCGTCTATCACCCGCAGTCTCAGGGCCTGGTGGAACGAGCAAAATTAGACCCTTAAGGTAAAGATTGCCAAAGTTTGCGCGGGCTCCAAAATTAACATGGGTTGAAGCCCTGCCCCTGGCCCTTATGGCTATGCAATCCGGAAAAGGGGGAGAAACACATCTCTCCCCACACGAGATCATGACTGGCCGGCCGATGCCAGGTCCACCCAGAGATGGAGGTCATATGCCACCTCTGGATGAACAGCAGATTTAGATGAACAGCAGATTTAGATGAACAGCAGATTTAGATGTACAGCAGATTGAAATGTACAGCAGATTGAAATGTCTGACTATATGAGTGCCCTAAACTTCTCTTACTGAAGCTCTCTCCAAGCAGATCGAAAGGACTCGAGCAGTACCTGAAGCAGCGGCAGCTGGAAAGCAGATACAAGTAGGTGATTGGGTCAGGGTCAAGGTTCACAAGCGCAGGTGGACTGACCCCAGGTGGACTGGTCCGTACGAAGTGAAGGAGGTTACTTCACACTCGGTCCAGGTCAAGGGCAAATCAGGCGCCCCTTGGCACCACCTGACACACTGTGTCCCAGCACCGGTACCAACCAGAACACTGGGAGAAATTCGAACTGATTTGAAAAATGCATCGGGAGTTTAGACACTATCTGGGGGACCCGCATGCAAACCCTGCTGACCTAGATAGGAGGGGTTTCACATGGAAAAGGGTGGGATGTGGGAAAAAGAAGACTATGATAGGGGTGGGGGTGGGTATGGGCATACTGGCTGCCCTTATGATGTGGGGACTAGTAGAGACCATGTATCAGACACACCAGTCCCCATCTAATTCGACTGCCCCTTTTCTCTCTCCACCCCAGAATCAGACTCACAACCTGACTGTCCCTTTTCCCTCTCCATCCCTGATTCAGACTCACAACCGAATAAGACGTAGCACCCCAACATTGGCCCATACAACAGCATGTAGATCCAAACTCGTTCTGAATTACACAGCAGGCTCCACCAGTGCATACACGTTTGATTTGTGCAACGTCATAAACTGCAGGGGCAAGCCAAGGGCTTGGCGAGGCTATGATGTTTATCTTTGTAACACACCCCATTAGTGAAAAGTTGCGAGACTTTGGGCACGCCCCGACCAACTACAGGAGGGTGGTGCAGCAGTTGGGCTTTTGTAACTAAGTACACTGGAAAATGGATCCCCAATGGTTTGAAAACCACCAGCCCAGGGTATAGGTGGTGGAGCAAAATTAGCCTACAGTGAGACTTTAGTGCCACAACTAACCCTCTTACTCTCTCTGTAAACAACATCACAGCAAGTCTTTACGGTCAAACCAGGGCGTGGTTCGTCTTAGGCGTCAACATCGAACACAAAGATCCCCTTGTCGGTATCCAGATTAACATATTCCCAGAGGAACCCACATCTGCCCCAGCATTGGCATCCCCATCTAGCACCGGTCCCGTAGTGTTTTCTCAAGATTATACCGAAATGACTCCCCTACAGGTCTTGCGGAGGTCCACCGGCTATGGCAATGATAATGTTTGGTTAAATTGGATCACTGATAATGCTAAAAGACAAAATATGACAGGGTGCGTGGCCTGCGCCTCCGCCCGACCAGCCATGTTCACCGAGCCAGTCCCTCTCTATCCGCAAACTGATCCTCAGGGTTATGCTTGCATGATAGGTCTCACACAGCAAGCTACGCCCACAAATTGTACCACACTTGCCGCGATATTTCCACCTATTGTAAACGAAACAAAAATGGGCCAATTTTCTGCAGTTAGAGGTCAGGCTAACAGGTACATGTGTTTCAATTTCACAGCAGTCAGTCCACAGCTGGATGTGGGCAGAATTTCCCCTGATTGGTGTAACGAGACCCGCACTGGCTCAGACATTGGGCCCTGGGCCAGAGCAGGTTTATTCTATTACTGTGGAGATCTGCGTTTGTTACCTAGAATAGAAGCTAGCAGAACCATTGGAATTTGTGCAATGATCAGACTCGGAATGCCCCTTACACTAATAGTTTGCAGATTAGCACAGGCCGACGGTCTAGCCACTGCTCTCACCAAACGCAGAAGGCGACACATCATCAAACGAGAAGTTGCCCAAGGTTCCTTCTCGCTCACAGGGGGCCCCACTTATGTAGACGCTATAGGCGTCCCACGAGGCGTTCCTGACGAATACAAATTAGCAGACCAAGTCGCAGCAGGTTTTGAAAACATCCCCATAATCGCAGCCTTCTTTCCGATCACTCCCAACAAAAACGTGGACCGCATAAACTATGTCCATTACGTTGCGTTTCCTCTTTTTTCACCTTGACTCCGCGATGGGCCGATGTGCTCCCGATTTGTCTGTGCTATCCCTTCCTCCTTTTCGGTCTCCTCCATCTCATCTTCCTCTGACTCGATTTCTTCTCCCGGTCTCTCCCCACACACCTCTCTGTTCCCCTCGCCTCCGATCTCTCTCTCTCTCTCTCTCTCTCTCTCTCTCTCTCTCTCTCTCTCTCTCTCTCTCTCTCTCTCTCTCTCTCTCTCTCTCTCTCTCTCTCTCTCTCTCTCTCTCTCTCTCTCTCTCTCTCTCTCTCTCTCTCTCTCTCTCTCTCTCTCTCTCTCCTGATAGCTTCAGATGTCCCACCTGACAGTTTCCCCGATTTCAGCCAGTTTAGCATATTTAAATTAATGTTGCTGAATGCATGAAGTTAGCTGACGTTAGCTGCACAAGCTAGGCTGGCTAGTGTGTACGACTGGCGGCAGGCTGCAAGACTGCCGGAAGGAGCTCAAGTGCATTTATTAAATTGTATGTTTTTAAATTTAAATCTTACAAAGGGGATTTTTATAATTCATGTTTTTATTTTGTGAAAAAGAGGCAGCTCACTTTGAGAATCCCTGGACTAGACTAAAAACATCTGTGGCTTGGTTTCTGAAGGTCAAGGAACTTCTCCTGTTATTGGGACAGAAGAGGAAGGAGTTTTGTGCTTCTGCAGGCCTCAGAAACGACAATCTGAAGAATCAGGAGCATGAAGTGGAAAGAAAAGTTCAAAGCTTTAAAGCCACACTCAAAGGACAAAGCCTAACACCTGAAGATCTTGCTAAGGCAGAGCAGTCAATCATTCAACATGTACAACGACACAAGTTCAAAGCTGAGATTGCCTCACTGAAAGGATGCTTTAAAAACATCTCCAAAGAAAGTCCGCTGTACAAACTGGACCCAGTAATGGATGATGAAATCCTCAGAGTTGGTGGTCGGCTGAGTAAAGCAGCACTGCCAGCAGAATCCAGTCATTTTGTCCAAAGACCTGCATGTATCCACGCTGATTTTGCGCCATATCCATCATCAGCTGGGACATGCTGGAAGAAATCACATGCTGTCAAGGTCAAGGAGAGTGTTGCCTGATAAAGCTCCTTTTACAAATGTTGGAGTTGACTATTTTGGGCCCATCAATGTTAAAAGAGGAAGAAGTCTTCTGAAGAGATATGGAGTGCTTTTCACCTGTCGTACCAGTCGTGCTGTGCACTTGGAAGTGGCATATACACTGGACACAGACTCCTGTATAAATGCAGTACGGAGGTTCAGCTGTAGACGAGGTGCAGTCTCCACTATCAGGTCGGATAATGGCACAAACTCTGTTGGAACCAACCGGGAGCTGAAGAAAAGTCTGGCTGTTCTGAATCATGGCAAAATTCAAAGGGCTTTGGTACAGGATGGCATAGAATGGAACTTTAACACACCAGCAGCTTCCCATCAAGGCGGCATCTGGGAGCGCCTGATTCGTTCAGTGAAAGGTGTTCTCACCTCAGTTCTGCAAGAGCAAATTCTGGATGATGAAGGGCTCCAGACTATTTTCTGTGAGGTTGAAGCAATTCTAAATGACAGACTCATCACAAAAGTCTCAGATGACCCAGATGACCTCGAAGCTCTGACACCAAACCACATTCTAATGTTAAAGGGCAAACCAACCATGCCACCAGGACTATTCGATCAAAGCGATCTATACAGCAGGAAAAGGTGGAAGCAAATACAGTACATGGCTGAACTCTTCTGGAAGAGATGGATCTCTGAGTACCTGCCTATGATGCAAGAGAGACAAAAATGGACAAGGCCAAGAAGAAGCCTCACTCTTGGAGACATTGTCCTTGTTGCGGACTCCACAGCTCCAAGAGGATCTTGGATGATGGGGAACGTTTTAGATGCAAGACCAGATACAAAGGGGCTGGTGCGGTCTGTGCGACTTCAAACCAGGACCAGCATTCTGGAGAGGCCGGTGACAAAGCTCTGTCTGCTGTTGGAAGCGGCAGTCTAACATCATGGACTGATGTTTTCTCCACCTATCTTTCCCTACCTCTATTTTCTCTCTCTATTCTTTTTTGTTATAGGTCTGTCAAGAAGAAGATTAACTTTAGTTTAATGCATGACACATAACATATTTCATGTTTATTGTAGGAATATCTCGTTTGAGAATAATAATTGTGATATTATGCACAATTAGGGGCCGGAATGTTGGAGCTATTTACTTGATATTTTATTTTGTTATTTCATTTATAAGTAGTATTGTTTAATTATTGTAGATGTTGTTGAGGTTTAAAACAAAGGATGAGAGGCTGCATGCCGCAGGTACTTTTCTGCTGCGAGCTTCTTACTGCGCACGCGCACCAGAAAAATGAGCTGGATCCGGTTCAAAATTAAAAACAATATTTAATGTACTACACAAAGTTCACTTACAAACTGAATTAACTATCAATAGTCACTTCCTTGACCAATTCACCCCCCTTCTTGAAGGCTGTGCTCAGAAATTCTTCAGCAACATCCCCCTCTGACTTTATGGCAGTGTTATAAATTCTCTGGTTTCTCTCACAGTGCACAACGAATTCAGTAACTCTCCCATTAGTTTAAACTTTTCTACAAGTAAACATATTGTAACACATAATATCCATCGCTAGGAGCGCTTTAAAACTTAAATTCCTCACAATGTTTGAAAGATTAAGATTGTTTTTTCTCTTTAATAGTAATTTGTTTAGTTATATTGATTTTTGGGTACTTACTGTGGGCACCTGTTGCTATATATGTGAGTAGAAGGATAGGACCAGCATGCACCGGGGTGGGCGTATAGTTTTTACCTGCACAACATACATGACAGGAGAGACAGCACGACAGAAGTTTTCTTTGTTCTTTAAGTTAGTTTGTTTGTTTGCTATAGATACGAAAATCGGAATTCTGCTTGGACATTCCACACTCTTCTGGCTGCGTAAAAATACCTACCATGTGCATCAGTGGCATTTGGCGTTTGTTTAAGTTTGATTTAGTCGACAAATGGTCACTACAGTACTTGTTGTAAGTCTTTCAAATGAATGCACTGCAAAGTGTAGTGAGTAGCCCTAAAAATAGAATTGTTTTGGCATGGATGCTCAACATTGGTTACATTTGTTTGCGGCAATTACAGCAATTTGTTGCAATTCTTTATATACTGTATAAACAGACAGGCCTCATTATAAGACACTAGATTAACTTGTTTTACATTCTTTCCTATCTTTTTATAGCAACTTGTTGTCATAATGAAAATCTTCAACTTAATTGCTTTGGATGCATTTGTGTACAGCTGCCCTTGTTCTACAAACATTGCTGCAGTTTGACACCATGAAGTAATTCTTCAGTCACGTTCCAGCATGCAACACAGAGCTCCTTAAAATACTTCATCAGTGGAAAAATATAATCAGCTATTGAGCCTAAGACACAGAGCGCCTATTAAACTGACACACACAATAACTGTCACGGGGTGTGGTGGAGGACTCAAGTGCAGATAAGACCAGAAGTAGAGTGAAGCAGGTATTTAATGAATGATGAGATCCGAACAGGAAACTTACAGGAACACAACGAGACAAGAGGCGAGGGGGGAAATCCAGCAGGACGAGGCAGGGCAGGCAGACGGGGAAACCGGCAACAGGACAAGCCAAACGGGCGGGTAGACATGGAAATGATCTGGCAAAGGCCAAATCCCAATGTCTCCCCTTACGGACTCACAGATTTTGAGGCGCGCTCCCGCGAAGTCCGTGAGGGTTTAGGGATGTCCCACTGTCAAATCGTCGAGTGTTTGAGGCTCTCTCGCAGACATTTTGAGCCCTTTACGAACCCTTTCCGTAAGTCAGCATGGTATGCTGATTTAGCCTAAGGGAATTACCCACAAATCATTGCAATGTGATGTTAAACACGGGGTAACCAGTGGACGCATGGAGACGTAAAAAAAAGATAAACAAAGAGGACGGCTCAGCCTGTCATTAAATTTACTCAGAAACATTAAGGGTTAAAGATGGAACAAAAAATAAACATGAAATCAGAAGATATTTATTTATTCATCAAATATTTGATTTTGTCATTGAAGCTGTTTTGACGAAGACAATAAATAGATTATATGAGTTACCTCTCATCTTGTGAGGAAAGAGTCTGAAGGATTTCAAATCAGGGAGTACAAAGTATAAAATAAATACACACAATTATAGATATCATATATTTTGTCGTTTTCATGGTAACGTGCTATGTTGCAGCAAAGTGCTGTCCCATTCCTATTTACGCCATTTCAAGCCCTCAGTCTCTCACACTCAATCACTTACCACGTGACGTCAGTAAGTCCTTGAGGGTTTGAGGCTTTAGGGGGACATTGGGATTTGGCCAAAGAGTGACTGAGAGGCAGGAGTTTATATAGTGGCTTGAACAGGTGAGGGGAGTTGTGCTGAGGAGGGAGTGCTTGATTAGTGATCAGAGGCAGGTGAAGGGAGTTAGGCTGATGCTGAGGGAGTGGCTGACAGGTAGAATGAGGAGGGTGTGAAGCTACACAAAGATACACACAGAACCCAGAAGGCAAAGCCTGATCGTGACAATAACACACACCTGTGCGTCATACACGCACACCATCAACAACAACAACAACAGTACAGGTTGAACTGTGGAATCTATCCTCTTTATGCAGTACAGCAGTGACTCTTATTTCCATTTATCATTGAATTAAATGCAGCAGTTATTAAACACCAGTGGATCTGAAAAGTACGACAGATGAATAAACCACGTGTGTGTGGTTGTGTGTGTTCCACCACCTGTGCTTGAATGTATCTATGCAGAGGTCTGTATGCATTGTATTTCACAAGTCTGTTTATGTGACGGTGTGATTTGTCATTCTAATAAATACGGAACTATTTGCATATTAAGCGATTTGTCAGAGAAGTCTGGCTGGGTGATAAAGTAAGTATTAGGATCCTGTGGGCTCTCATCTTGTATTCTGGATTTGTCATTGTTTCCTCCTCTCCTCCACCTGACTGTCATTTTTCTCTCTTCTACAATGTGTTCATTTTTAGACCCCCGCTTCTTTTCTCTTTGCTTTCTCCAACACAAAACTTTATTTAATTTCCCTCTCTCACGACAATCCAATGTCTTCTCCCATAATGTCTCTCTTCTATAAACTTTTCTTTTTACCAGTATCAATGGCAAGTCCTCCTTTACACATTTCTTATTGACCAAATTACGACAGCACCTTTGTTTATCTGTACTATGCATTATGGGCTTCTATAACTATATCATGGGGCGACTGTGGCTCAGTGATGGAGCTGGTCGTCCTTACATCAGAAGACCAGCGGTTTGATCTCTGCTCGTCCATAATAATGTGTTCTTGGGCAAGACACTTCACCCTAAATTGCTCCCATAGCCTGTTGTTAGTTACTTTTGCAGGTGGCACCTTGCATGGTAGCCCCTGTCATCAATGTATGAATAAGTGTGTATGGGGGGATGATGACATGTAGTGTTAAAGAGCTTTGAGTGGTCGTAGGACTAGAAAAGCGTATAAGTACAGTCCATCTACCTTACCCATTTCTATGTATTTTCTGTATAATGTATTTTATTAGACTGTTGTAATTTTCCAATTGAACTCCAGCTTTTGCTTTGCTCTACTGCTCTCTGTGAGCTGAAACTTAAATGTGTAATTGTCAATCAGTGAAGGTTCTGTGATGCAATCTCTCATTGAGTTTCTTGCATCTGTCTCTTTGAAAACAAGTAAAACATATTCATGTGGTGATACAAAGATAAATAAGTATCTGTTGAATTGCATTTTGTTACTGACAGAATATCCTGTCATAATCCTGTCAATTATTAGACTAAATGTCTGAAACAGCTCTCAGTATAACGGAGCCTACTTGAAGACTGTCCTCTGAATTGGTCAGCCTGGTAAAGACAGTTTAGCCAGCCACTGTTTGTGCTGCTGAACAGTGATGGTCGTAGTGGAGGATGGAGTCAGTGTGGATGGATGCTTTAGAAGTGCTTATATGTAGGGTTGGGTATCGTTTGGGTTTTTCCGATACCGGTGCTAAAACGATACTTTTAAAATGATATCGGTGCCTAAACGGTGCCTGAACCGATACTTTTTTCTTCAAATTGAACAATATATTAACTGTTTAAAGTATACTATAAATATAAATTAATACAAAACACTTGGCTTCAAACTACAGCTTCAAACTTTTTAACTTCAAACTATGAACAATATATTAACTGTTAACAGTTTACAGTGTACTTAAATAAATATAGATAAAATAAATGCAAAACACACACACAGTCTGTACACACACTACAGCTTCAAACTTCAGCAATTATTTTGCAGAAATATGAGCACATTTGCCTGTTCTTGCAAAATAAGACATCTCTCCTGACTTATTTTATTTTACTAGTTGGTGGCAGTAATGCGCCAATTCATCGTTTGCCAACCGCCACTACACCTCGAAGAAGATGAAAGTTTTGCGTGCCTGTGTTGTTGTGCTTATGAGCGTCAGCGCTAAGTACCCGGATGTCGATGGAGGAAGTCAGTAGCCTGCCACCCTTTGACAGATCTTGGTCTTTGTTTTTTTTAATAAATCATGGCCGAAGCTTCGTCAGAATGATGGAGGGGTTTGTTTCTAAACGCGCACGGCTCGTCCGGTTGTAATAATATTATGAGTGAGGAGTGGAGGAGCGATGCTATCGTTAGTATCGGTCCTAGGACGAGCTAACCTAGGACGGAGTCATCAGAGTAGTGTAAAAAAAGTATTTTAATCGGCTCAGGCACCGAAAGGAAGCACCGAAATCTGCATTGCGATTTGGTCCGGTAGATACCGGTCGTATAGGAACCGGTACCATACCGGCACCGGTTTTCGGTACCCAACACTACTTAGCCTATATGCGCTGCTGATGTCTCATGTCTGGTGTGAATTTGAGTTAATCTTAGAGCTATCAGGCAGGTGTCTTCGTACTGCATGATATACTGTATAGTTCAAACGTTTGCAGAGAATATTGCCTCTGTGACACTGCAGAGATGTTTTGGGAGTGCAGATTCTCACACACACACACACACCCAAGACCGGCAAATGTCTTGGAGGAAAACTGGATTCCAGTTGCTGTGGTGCAGCCAACCAAAACGTCCAGTTGCGCTGGGCGCACTTTCACTCACATATCGGTGTTGTGACACTTCAGGGGACTCTGAATGTGTTCGTTGCCAGACATGTGTAAGCCAGCCAGGCTCTCTGTCTATTTTCCTCTCATCCTCAACCATTCAAATGTGTTGCCTCTTTCTACTAACACTATGGACCATCTACACTTCAAAAGCAATTGAGTAGATATTGTCCAACACACACAAACATCCTCGCTCATGTACTGTTGACCCAATGGAGGCAGATGAAAGCGGCGATCGGGCTTCGCATCAAAGCTGATTTCTTTTGGGATGTGTGTGAACAGCTAGCCTGAGGTGTGGCTCTTTTCTCTGTGGGAATTCTAACTGTGTGAGTGTGTTTCTGTTGATGCTAGCTATGGCTGGCTAGTATGCACACAGATTGCAGAACCAAGGCCTGAGGTACAGTACAAATGTCTGGCTTAGGCTTCCTCTCTCTGACTCTCGTATGCCTGCTCGCAATCTCTGACAGTCTGTCTTTTATTCTCATATGTGTTTCCTTTTCGGGTTTTTTCTCTCTTTTTACTTTTATAACATAACTTCTTTCTGTTGCTTTCATCCTCATGCAAATTATATTAGATCAGGGAATGGCCCCAGTATTGGAATTCAAACAGTCAGTGCAATATTTATTTGATTACATATTTGTTGTATACTTGTCTAATGTTGCCTCATATATATAAATGGCACTAAATAGTGCAAGTTAGATATTATTGTAATGTTCCGGACCTTTGCACGAGGACATTTTCTCAATCTGGACCTTTTGGTAATTGAATTAAAGACCCCGGCTCTATAGTAACCTGCCATTTCCTCCCTGGTTACAAGATTTTGTCTCCCGTAAAAATACATTACAATGTGTGAAGTGAAAACTGAGATCTTACACAGAGCTGTTCAATGAATCAAAATTGCGAAATTGTCTTCTGCAATTTTGGAATTGCAGGGTGTACAATTTTTGTGAAAGGCGAAATGTGTGTCAAAATATCATTTTGACATGTGCTGCAGAGATGTCCTGGCCTGGTAAGATCTTTGTTTGGTACAGAACCCCACAAGAATCACTCTATAATCATTTTAATATGCTGTTGAATAAAGATGAGAATGATGAAGTAAAAATGATGTCTTGCAAATCAAATAATGTTGCAATTGAGCAACCAGGCCACCCACAAATGGCCATTGCTTTGTCACTCTTGACCTTTGATGGCATTGTTCTCTCATTAACAAGCCATTACATCTTGTTTCAACACCCAGTCGATATATTTACAGGACTGACAGCATTAAAATGTCACTTCAAGCAGAACAATAATTTCAATGCCCTTGCTGCTGTAATTTCACTAGCTTAGGGCCTCACCTCGGCCGGCGACTTGGTCGGTCGGAGTGTTTTAGGGATAGTTGGTGGAGGGTAGCCTGGGTGAAGCGGTTTGGGTAAAGGCTAGGTTGAGGGTCCACTGCAGCTCCCAGGCCTTGCGGACCCCCCCGGTCCATGTGGGACAGTGGTGACTGTGGAGGAAGATGGCCTTCAGGGAGTGGTTTAAAGAGAGGGAGGGAGGGTGGGGTGCGAAAGGCGTGGCAGGCCGAGCTTTAGTGGCCGTGGGTATTTGTAGGGTGTGGCCGGAAGTGGGCCAGTGGAGGTGTGGCCCTGCTCCTAAAATTCAGCTAAGATTTATCTCCAATTCACTAGCTTAGGGCCTCACCTCGGCCGACGACTTGGTCGGACGGAGTGTTTTAGGGATAGTTGGTGGAGGGTAGCCTGGGTGAAGCGGTTTGGGGAAAGGCTAGGTTGAGGGTCCACTGCGGCTCCCGGGCCTTGCAGACCCCCAATAAGCCCGCCTACGGAAGCAGCGCTGCCTGCCCGTTGCGCATGTCGGTGGCGCTGTGGCGAGTATAGAGTTGGTTGGCGTGGGAGGACCAGCGGCCCAGGGCTTTGATGAGGTGGTCTGGGACTCCTCTGCTCGACGCGGTGGTGGCGGCTCCTACACGGAAGGAGTGGCCAGAGAAGGAGTCTGGATTGATCCCGGAGATGGTTAGGATTCCCCTGAAGTGCGAAAGGAACCAGGATCGGTTGGCGATGCGGCCTGTCTCGGTGGTGAACAGTGGTTCGTGGGGAGCGGTTTGCTGTGTTTTCCTGGTTTGTAGGTAGTGCATGAGGGGTTCGTAGGGGCTCAGGTGTGAGTTGAGTTTGAAATATAGTACGGGGACTGGGTTACTAATCTGGTTCGTTTTGCTCCGTTTGAGCAGGAAGGCTAGGCAGTCTTCGGAGACGGGATAGAGGTCGGCTATGCAAGGGTGGAGGCTAGGGTTGAACTGGGCTGAAGAGGACGTGAACTCTGAGCAGCGTAGGAAGCCGAAGAAGGCGAGTAGAAACATGGCTTCTAGGGTACGTGCCGGGTGGAGGGGCAGGCGGTCGGAGCGGAGGGTGGCGATGCAGCGGGACACTAGGTCAGAGGTCAGCGGAAGGCCGCGAGGCGTCGATGGAGGTGCTCGGCGCTGGAGACCTTTGATGAGTAAGGACAACTGGGGGAATGTTGTGGGGGAGCCGGTGAGCAGTTTGGCGAAGAAGTTGATGCCGCTGAGGTAGACCTTGATGGTGGTTATATTGATGCGGAGGGTCGAGTGGGCATGGTAGGTGAAGCTGCATAGGGAGGCTACGTCGAAGGATGGGAACGGGAGGTGGAACGCTGTGTGGAAGGCGCGAAAGGCATTCCAGGCTGTCCAGTAGGTGGAAAGGGTGCTGGGGGCTAGGCTGGAGAAGATGGCTTGTTGAGACAGGGAGACGAGCTCGGTGATGGTTGGTTTCAGATGATGTATATCGTGTCGGAAAATGGTGGGACCGGGGTTGGGTCCTCCTCCGCGTCTGGCGCTAAGGTCCTGAAGGTCTGGAAAGAAAAGCGAGACAGAGAGTCAGCGACGGAGTTGTGGTGGCCGGGGACATGTTTAGCTCTGAGGATGAATCGATGGCTGACCGACAGCCACGTGAGGCGACATAAGAAGGGCATGAGCGCGGGAGAGTTCGACCTGCCTTTGTTAATAACGTCAACTACGGCGATGTCAGAGTGGACGAGTATGGATCTTTTCGACCACTCGTGCCCCCACAGGAGGGCGGCGATGACTACTGGATATATTTCGTGGACCGCTGAAGATGAACGGAGGGGGTTTTGGAGGAAGTTGCGGAATTCGATGGGCCACTTGGCTGAGAACCATCGTCTGCCATTGTACCCCCCAAAACCGGCGGAAGGGGCTGCGTCGGTGAAGAGCTGGATGTCTTCTGGGTTGGAGAGGTGGTCGTCATAGAAGAAGGTGATGCCGTTCCAGTTGGACAGGAGATGCTGCCACATATGCATCTCTGCTCTGGAGGGTTTGTTCAGGAGCACCGGGAGGGAGTAAGGAGGAAGTTTTGGAGGAGTATGATGCGGTGGAGTTTCTCGGCCGGCAAGGAAGCTTGAAACTGGACGGTGTCGAGGGTGATCCCGAGGAACTCCAAGGTGTGTGAAGGCCCTTCTGTCTTCCCTTTGGAGAGAGGGACGCGAGCTGGGCGAAGACTGATGTAATAGTCGAAAGGCCGTGGGCTGGAGGTGCTGACTGGGGAGATATGACTAGGAAGTCGTCGAGCAGGTGGACAGAAGTCCGGGTGGATGGGGAGGATTTTGAAGGCGTTCGCTACGTCGGTTTTGGCGAGCCAGGCGCCTCTGCCGGCGAGTTTCGTGAGGGAAATGGCGTGATTTATGGTGGCCTATTTCAGGGAGAAGTGTTCGCTTGGGATTAAGCTGTTGATGCTCGGAATGGGGACGCCGTGGGGGGCTGACAGGTTGATGATTAGACGTTTTTTGCCCGAGTACTTCCTGGTTGCTATGCCAATCGGGCTGATGCGGAATTTGAAGACGGTGGTTGTGGGAATGGCCCGGCCATGAATCCCGCTCTTACTTCTGTGGCCAGTAAGGCGTCAACGGTGTCGGGTTCCTTTAGGGCGGACTGTAAGTTTTTACACTGGAAGGGGACTGAAGGCGGGGAGATGGTCCCCGGATGGAAGCCTTCTCGGAGGCCCGAGATGAGGAAGTTGACGAAGCGTGGCTCTGGATGGTTTGCGAGGGTCTGTTTTAGCGCTCGGATGTTGATGGGGGTTGATACGGATGCGCATAGTCATAATTTTTTCGGGTTGTGGGGGCACGCTGGGCGGGAATGGCCGCCGCCGCAGAAGGAGCATGTATGGAGGTATCTGCACTGGGACATGTTGCAGCCGGACTCGTTGAAATTGTTGCAGATGGTTCTGCCCCCTTGAAGCATTACCGGTCGGCCTTTCCTGTCGGACCCCTGGGGCAGGGGCATGCTGCCCTGGGGCGGTGCGAATAGGGGAGTTGGGTTAAGGGGGGGGGGGGGGTCGTGCTTGGCGGGTGAGAGATGGGCGGAGGTTGGCTGATGGGCGGAGGTTGGCTGGTGGGCGGAGGTTGGCTCTGGGGTTGTGGTTGGATGGGGATGGTGCATGTGGTGGCGGGGTGGGCGGGAGCTCCGCATGCTTTGCAGGGGAGGGCTGGATGTGCAGAGAAGATACGGCAGTAGAGCTCCTGATCGAGGGTGCCCCAGTAGGTGGCCTGGTTGAGCTGGAGGAGCCGGGCTGCGGCCTCCGACGTGAAGTGGATATGGTAATGGTAGACGCTTGACCCTCCGAAGCGAAGGGCTAGGTCGAGGATTATGGTCAGTTAGTCGTCTAGCTCCGCTCTCTTGGCTGGAAAGGGGGTGCAGAGAACGTCTCTGTACAGGGAGAAGGCGTATGCGAACTAGAGTGGGGTTAAGTCTTTGGAGCATGCCGGTACTGGGGAGCACATGATGATGAGGCTGTCGTGGCTGTCGATCACCCTGGGTGCGGCGTGTTGGTGGAGGGGGGGAGAATGAGTTGTGCCAGGTCGATGTATTTACCTGCGATGATTTGCTGGCGGAGGTTCACGGCGGCGGGAGTAGGTTTTTGGGCTGGTATGGAGGGGGGAGGGATCGCTGATGCCAAGGAGAACTGCTGGGTGTGTTGCTGGTACTGGGGGAAAGGGAGGAGGGGGCCTAACGTCCCTGGGCCGGCAGCGGGGCCGTAAAGCAGCTGGTTTGGAAGAAAGGGGAGGAGGGGGGGGGCGCGGTGCCGAGAGGAAGAGGATGGGCTAGTTGGAGAGTAGGAAAGGAGAAAGTGGGAACTGGCATCCCGGTGCCAGGAAACTGCGTGGTGGGAAAAGGGGGATAGGGGGGAGGGACTGAGGAGAGGGAACCTGGCAACCCGGTGCCAGGAACCTACGTGGTGGGAAAGGCATTCGTGGTAGGGAAAGTGGGATAGGGGGGAGGGACGGAGGAGAGGGAACCTGGCAACCCGGTGCCAGGGTAGAAGGCAGAGGAAGTGTGGTGGGAGGGGATAGTGAAAGTACAGGCAGAAGGATCCAAGCTGGAAAGTGCAGTAGGATCCTGCGGAAGTAGGGAGGAAGAGAGAGTTGGCATTCCGGAGCTGCTATGAAAAGGGGGGTTTGCTTGGGATGGTGGAGGGGGATGCCGTGAACCTGGCAACCTGGAACGTTGAGGCCGGCGGGGCGGGGCTTGGTGGTGCGTGGTTGCGTCACTGACGGCGCGCCGGTGTGTTTTGGCTGGAGAGTAGGTCGCTGCGTGGCGAGGCGTCATGGCGGCTGAGAGGAGTTGGAACAGTTTTGCTTTCTTGTTGCGGCGATTGTGTGGAATCCCCTTCTCCTGCAGCGCTGTTAGCAGGCGCGCTACGGTCCAGGCGCCGATCCTGGGCGGCGATCCTGGGCGGTTCTGTTCCGATGGGGGATCCGGCTGGGGCGGCGGCTTCGAGCGCGGCGTACTGGGAGGCTGGAGCCGACGGAAGTTGGGCTGTCGGAGGTTCGTTCCCGAGTGCTGTGTCTGGAACGAGCGGAGGAGGAGGGGGGGACCTCCGCGTCTGTTGCCTGCGTTCGGGGGTGGCGGATCTCCGACTGCTACGGAGGCTTGCCGGGGCGCGACTTGGTTTGCTGGAAGATGACTGTCGGTCTGGGTCCCCGTATTGGCAGATTGACCGGAGGGAGGGATTCTGGTCGATGAATGTGGCTGGTCGCGGGTTTGGCTGCGTTGGGCTGCCTGGGCGATCTCGGAGGCAATCGATGGCATCTGAAAGCCCTGCTGCGGTGGAGTGCGTCCCCGGGATGTACGAGTGGCTTCTGGGGAGGCGAGCTGGTCGTCATCGTCGGAAGGCCCGGTGAACAGCAGGTCCATGTTGGCGAGGTAAGGGATTTTTTTTTTTTTTCTCTCTTTGTTTTGTTTTTCTGCATGCCGTTTACGGTTTGGTGCTGTTTTCGGTTTGGTGCGAAAGGCATGGCAGGCCGAGCTTTAGTGGCCGTGGGTATTTGTAGGGTGTGGCCGGAAGTGGGCCAGTGGAGGTGTGGCCCTGCTCCTGAAATTTAGCTAAGATTTATCTCCAATAAAACATGGACATAAACCAAAAATCACACACAGGTACAACACACAAAGTCATGTGGGCTGTTGATATACATTATCATTTCTGTCATGTGTATATTATTATCATGTTGTGCAAAAGAGTAAACTTTTCATACAAATAAACCGATGGAACACCCACACTGTTAAATGGGCAGCAGAGATGACAGCACTTTGAGGTGAACATCAAAAGATGGGTTTTAAAAACAGTACTGACCGCTGGTGCCAAAGTTTAAAAGAAAAACGTCAAAAAGACAGTGACAGCGGATTACCACAGAGCTCATGGGCTATATTTTTTGGTTTAGTCTGATGCTTCAAAAATATAGGAGCACCTCACCATCCTCATGTAAAGAGAAATACTTTGTCAGCATCTTCATAAAATTCCAGAGAAATTAATTGAGACACACGGCAATTCTACTGTAAGGCAGGTGACTTATTATCAGTCTATGCTTTTGACAAATACAACAGCAGAGGAAGGTTGGGGTGGGGTCTGTTGCCACAAGTACACTGCTTATTGCCTTCAGTTCAACATAAGCTCCTCACTGATGGTGAGTGATATTCTCGGACAGTCAAAGTGATTAAAAGAGTAATCCATAAATTTAGCATTTCACTCACAGTTTAAAAAAAGGATCAGAAATGATGCAGCAGAACCAGACATATTGACTTTGTGATTCCACACATTCTTAGCAACCAGATTCATCCTCTGCTCCTCCATCACGGTCTGGTACGCTGCAGCCACTGCAAAGGACAAGGGCAGGCTGCAGTGCATCATTCGCTCTGCTGAGAAGGTGATTGGCTGCAATCTGCCGTACCTCCAGGACTTGTTCACTTTAAGAACCCTGAAGCGAGCAAGAAGGATTGTAGCTGACCCCTCTCACCCTGGACATGAACTGTTGGTGCCCCTTCCATCTGGTAGGAGGCTGAGGTCCATCAGGACCAAGACCTCACGACACATGAACAGTTTCTTCCCGTCGGCAGTCGGGCTCATTAACAGAGCCCGGGACCCCCACTGACTCTGTCATCCCCAGGACAATTTCCCTCCGGTCACTCCCCCGCACATCCCTTCTATCACACTCGACACTTTCACACTACACTTCATCTCACTGGTTTATAGTCCTTTTACCTGTCCGCTTGTGCACTCGACTTCACTTTATTTTATATTTCACTTATCTTATATTCCACTTTATTTATATTTTACTTTATCTTATATTTTCTGTGAATTTAATGTGTTTCTACTTTGTATTGTTGATTGTTGTTAAATGTTACGCACCTCCCGTCATGTCAAATTCCTTGTATGTTCAACATACAATGGCAATAAACGGTTTCTGATTCTGATTCTGTCATTCCCCTGTTTGTTATTATGTGCCATGTGCTCTGTTTGTCCTCTGCCGCCAGACACCTCCCATGGTTCGGTGTCGATCCACGTAACATCACACCGTCGATCTGCCTGCCCTCCGGTGTCGATCCACGGGAATCACACAGACAATCCTGCCTGCCACCCTATGTTGGACCAAGGAATCCACATAGATACTGCCTGGCTTCTGGTGTCAAGCTTCGGGAAATCACACCATCGATCCTGCCATCTGTATAGTTTTAAATAAACTATTTTCTTTACCTCAATCCTGTCTTGTGGTATTGCTGTTGGGTCCTGTCCAGAACTCCCTTGACACCTGCCTCAGTTATATTGGAGCTATTTGAAAAAAATATAAAAATAGCTGTCATAAAGGTAGAGCAGGTCATTTGGTTACTCCAGCCAGATGACCTGCTCGACACCTAAGTCAAGTCAAGGCAAGACACTGGAAAAACACTGAACCCCAAATTGCTCCTTAAGAATGTGCCATCGGTATATAAATGTGCGTGAATGTGAATCAGTTGAGGATCCTGATGGGCAGGTGGCCTCTGACATCAGAATAGGTGTGAATATGTGGATGTTGACATGTAGTATACAGCACTTTGAGTGGAGTACTAGGAAAGTGCTATACAAATGAAAGTCCATTAACCACTTACCATTTTGTCTACTTCTTATGTCTCGTCCTGTTTCCGAAGTTATGTTTTTTCATTTTTGTCATTTCAGTATTTCCTGTTTTATTTTGTGTTCTCTCGTTCCAAGCTCCTTAGCCTATCTCTAAGGCTGAACCCGGCCACCCTACGGCGGAAACCCGTTTCGGACGCTTGTAGCCCCGACCTTGTCCTTTCTATCACATCCCAAAGTTCGCGACCATAGGTGAGGGTCGGAACGTAGGCCGACCGGTAAATTGAGAGCTTTGCCTTCCTGCTCAACTCCCTCTGCACTGCACCTCGGTCAGGTGCAGTGCCTGCTTTACTGCTGCAGCCGCGCCGATCCGCCTGTTGATCTCCCGCTCCATCTTACCGTGAACAAGACCCCGAGATACTTGAACTCCTTCGCTTGAGGTAGGCACTCCGTCCCCACCTGGAGGGAGCAATCCACCGGTTTCCGGCAGTGCACCATGGCCTCAGATTTGGAAGTGCTAACTCTCATCCCCTCTGCCTCACACTCTGCTGCAAACCGCCCCAGTGAATGCTGGAGGTCACGATCTGAGGAGAATGCGGAGACAGCTCCTACTGCAGTCGTACAGAGACCAGATGGCCCGTTATAACGGGTCCGGCACCTCATACACCTGCAGCACCCCCCACAAGAACCCCGAGGGACCCGGTCGAAAGCCTTCTCCAAGTCCACATGTAGACTGGTTGGGCAAACTCCCAGGACCCCTCCAGTAGTCTTGCAAGGGTAAAGAGCTGGTCCACTGTTTCACAGCCGGGACGGAATCCGCACTGCTCCTCTTGAATCTGAGGTTCAACAAACAGTCGGAGCTTCATTTCCAGCAGTCTGGCATAAGCCTTCCCCGGGAGGCTGTGTAGTGTGATACCTCGATAGTTCGTGCACACTCTCCGGTCCCCACAGGGTGGCTGCTTCATGTTGTTTCTTTGGGCTGAGCCCGACCGGGCCCCATGAGCGAAGGACTGGCCACCAGACGCTAGCCGACGAGCTCCCGTCCTGGGTCTGGCTCCGGGAGGGTGCCCGGTTTCCCTGGTCCGGGCGAGGTGGCTGAAGACCGTGAGCTGCTTTTCATCAGGGTTCTTTTGAACCGCTCTTAGTCTGGGCTCTCCCATGAGACCTGTTTGCCTTGGAAGACCCTACCAGGGGCTACTGCCCTGGACAACATAGCTCCCAGGATCACTGAGCCATTCAAACTCCTCCACCACGTTAAGGTGGCGATTCGTGGAGGAGTGTACTTATTCATTAATTTGTTATTCATTGCATTCATTTAGATTACTACTATTCATAGCTTTGTGCCAATCTTTTGTACTCTGGTAAGTGGCTTACTGTTGACGCATGATGGTCCAACACGACCTCATACACTGCATCGTGGTTTACTGTGTCCTCATCCTGTCACGCGTTGGATGCTGCTATTTAACCCAGTCGCTGCTTGGTCTCACCGTAAAATAGGTTTTAATCTGTGTGTCTTCCTAGTTAAATAAATGTTATTGACATATATTGCATTTTGTCCATTGCATCATAGTACTCGTGACCTCATATGCTGGTAACTTTAATCTGACATGTGGTATCAAATTCATTGCAGCATTGAGGATCTGTTAGTGGAATCACATTTGTTGCAGCAGCAGCATTACTCGCGGGAGTTTGATTGCGGGAGAGGAGGCGTGGCTTATCTCCATGGAAACCATTATCAACTAAGCCATTTGTTTCCATCAACCATGGAAGAAAAAACACTATTGCTGCTAAAGGAAAACTAAACTTTGTTTTGTCTGGGTTCATATCATTATCCAGAGTTATCATTATCCGTGAATTTTATCGAGCTGTATTCACTGTATCTAGCAAGCCACACGTTGGTTGATTTACTACAGCTGTATGAACCCAAAATAAACAATTTTAGTCTGATATAATTGCAATAAACGGATATAAGCCGAGATAGATATTTTACAAATCTGCATCATTATGGAGCTGAATTCATCTTTTGTTAGTTCTTTACGCAGACGATAAGCAAATAACTTTCAAAATGCTTGTTTTTTCAATGGAGCTTGGATCGATTGTTGCTAGGCTCTGCTAACATTGTAGCTGCACCACTCAAAATAACGTCATGTAGGCATAAATACGGCAGCGACATTATTGTTTGTACCAAATGGTTTAAACATGTACATTAATACACATTCGTCCAGTGTAATATGAGGTAAAGTAGAGCTTTGGGCGCCCACCTATGGCAACAATATTTTTTTCCTCCATTTCTGATCTCAATACTGATAGGCTTTCGTGAGACAGCACCAAGTGAATTCATCGCAGAGTGAAACAATTTAAATAAATGCAATTCCACTTAAACATTTCGTTTTTTGTGCATTTTCCTACAAAAGCCTGCAACACTTGTTACATGCATACGGCCTTTTCAAAATAAACTTCTGTCTTCAAAAGAAACTTAGTTAGGTTCAGGCAACAAAAGTACTTAGTTAGGTTTAGGAATAGATCCGTCATTTGGGTAAAAATAACGCGGAAGGGCCGTTACTGAAGTACGCAAGTTACTTGACAGAAACATCAACATTGACGTCTCCTTTCACATTGGGAACAAACTGCGTCTTCTGTCTAAAAGATTGCTGTTTGTTGGACCCATCCACCTCACTTCCCGCCTGGTCGGTGTGTGATTTAGTGGTCTTTATACATCCTCGTTGGCGATTACATGGATAACATACGGAAAGAAATGACGTTGGAAATTGGAAGGCTTTTGCTCCAAATGCTGGATGAAACGAGCGTGTATTATTTACTCACACACTACATGTTTCTTGTCCAACTCAGCTGCTAACTATTACATAAAGTTTAAATTCAGGTTTAAATGCATACAGAACATGCCAAAAACAATCTTTAAGAAGTAAAATACCAAATGATGAATAACTGTAGAAAGCAAACTTCTGTTGTTCCCATGTTGTTTGTGATTAAGTATATGTATTGAAATGGAGAAAACTTTCAATACAGTGCATGACACATCCTAAACATAAAGGAGACACATGATGGAGTTGCTCATTGATCAGCATGATCATTCATCCATATAATCCTCCTTACAATGACTGCTCTCAGAACCAGAGCTGCAGCATTTTTTCTTTAGTCGCAAAGCAGAAATTGGTGCTGCTTTCTTACGCCAAGTCGTCCATCTTTTGTGATATTTAATACTCTGTGTGATCCATAATCAGCACAGTAACTCCTGCTGCTTCGCAGGTCCTCACTACAGGAAGCCCGCTTTTCAAATAGACATTTCTAGCATACAATTGCCACTCTGAGTTTTGTCAAATTATAAAATATACACAGAAGCCAGACGTATTCACAAAGCTCTGAGGACATGTGTCGATTCAATAAAATGTATGTTATGGCAAATTTAAAATGTGCTTTCGTATCTGAATCTGCTCCACTAGATTACATTGAAGCAGCAAACAGCTGGATATTAGGTATCCAGCTGGGACCAAAGCAGAAATCCTGCAATCCTGAAAGTCTTTCTTATCTGCTTACCAAAAACTTGCACACTGACATTTGACACATTCCCCTAACGCTGTAAATGTATTCTATTCAGTTCTAGATGGAAACCCATCTGCTTGAAAATGAACCCGGAAATTTTTCAAAGTAATAGCAGGAATGGGCTTGACCCCACTTAGCGTAGATCCACTACAGTCACACTGCTTTCCAGGCAGAAGGTAACAACCGTGAACTCCTTTTTTGGCACTTTTTTCTCTGTTGCTTCCTTTACAGACACTATGTGTACATGTGAATGTGACAGTAGTGATTCAAGACTGCTGCATTTTAGTAGTCATCAAGTACCTAGAAAGTAGTCAATCGCTGGAGATATATATTTTTTCACCCAAAAACAATAACTAATCTCTCAAATCCTGCTGGCATTATCCAACACATTCTCATACAATCGTTTGTATGATATTCTACGACAAGTTACTCCTAATTTTTCGTCTGTTTTCCTAACAAAGCCTGTAACACGTGTCCATTTCCACTTGTTATACGCATATGTTCTTTTCCAAATACACTTCCGTCTTCGCAGGTAACTCAGTTAGGTTTAGGCAACAACAAAATTACTTAGTTAGGTTTAGGAATAGATCGCTGTTCAGGTAAAAATAACCACTGTTGCTGTTACTGAAGTACACAATTTACTTGAGAAAAATATCAACAGTGAATTCTCCTTTCACATGTGGAACGAACTGCGATCTCCTGAAAGATCGCAGGTTTTTTAGGCGCCTCTCACCTGCCCAGTGTGTGATTTAGCGGTCTTTATACATACCCCTCGTTCATGATTACGTGGATAACATATGAAAAAATGACTTGGGATATCTACGAATTAAGCCGCATTATTTTTCGTAGGTATTGGTAGGCCGCTCCTGTTCCAATGGCAGATACCGTTAACGGCAGGTGGTGCTTGAAAGTGGAAGTCCACTGACAGACAGGCACACCACTACCGCCTCCTGATGCATATGCAAATTGCATGGAAATGTGTTTGTTTCACGAACAGTGATGTCGTAAATTACTTTTTTTCTGACTTTATTGACGCAATACAGCAATACAGCAATACAGCGCAATACAGCATGATAAATAGAGGAATGTATGTTTTGTCTCTCCTCCGTTTTCTTGTTGGAATACATGCAAGGCTTTTAAAATAACGATAAAGTAATTTGATATTTGCTGATGTACCCTAAAACTGATATTAGCGCTAACGTTTGCCTATTGACAAGCTTTTGTTAGCTTAGCCACCATAGCCAGTTCAATCAACTACAGAACTTTTAAGCCAACCAATAAACAGTGTTGTTGTTTAATGGTTCAACAGAATATTAACCAGGAATCTATAGCAATATTTATGTATTCATTTATTTATCTCAACTGCAAACCACTCTAGAAAGACTAGAAAGGCTTTACAAATACAAGTCCATTTACCATAAGCATAAGCCGGCGATATCAACGGCATTCCACTCCGATTCAGCGGTTCACAGTTTTCTAGCAAGATAAATATAATTGGAATTGATATTGGTTTATTTTCCCCATTGATCTATTTTTGGATATTCTGAAATAAACACGTATGTTTTGAATACACCTAATATTACTGTATATTCCAACATGCTCAAGTCTTCAGTAGCAGGATCCTATAGCTGCCAGGAGGGAGCACTAATGGACCAAATATTTGAGATACCGGTATATAATATTTGATAAATAATTGATAAATATTTTATTCTCACTCACAGCATCGCATAGTTAAGGTTTTAACTTTTCGGTTTATTAGACTTTATTAGACTTCCTCACAAACAGACCCCAGGAAGTTCGGATTGGTAGCCAAACCTCCTCCCCAGGGCTGTGCTTCAGCCCCCTCTTGTTCCCGCTGTACACCCAGGACAGCTACCCCAAACATTAAGAAAACTATGTTATGAAGTGTTTCAGACGACGCGACTATCAGATTACAAACAACGATGAGACTTTATACAGAGAGAAAATCAACAATCTTGCAGAGTGGTGTTCAGAGAACAACCTGCTGCTCAACATCAGTGGAACAGAGGAGCTGATTGATGATTTTAGAAAAAAGGAGGCAAAGACACACGCCCCTGTCTATCAATGGAGCTGAGGTGGAGCAAGTAAACTGTTTTAAGTCCTAACCGGCCATGGTCCTCACACGTCTCCATCCTGGTGAAGAAAGCTCATAAACGGCTGTATTTTTTAAAGGAAACTTAAGAACACAAAATTCACGAGCAAAGTTCTTATGTGTTAGGCAAATAGTCAGGACAAACTGGCATGGGATGTGCACGGCCCAGGACAAAAATTTCCATGCTACCTCCTGATTTTCCAGGTACCATATTAAGTGATGATCTATAGGCCCCTGAAGCTTCCCGCCCCCATGTTGATGAAATCCGTGACAGCTGGGAATGTGTCTTTACAGAGTTCATCTTTACACTTAACACATTAGAAGCACTATCTTCAGGGTTTATTTCATCTGCAACACTTTGGTCTTCGAGAGTCTTTATTTGGCTGCACATATGGGTAACCCATTTCAGACAGCCAGCTTTTTACCTTTTCAGTGAAGTCACAGAACATTGTCATTTTTTCTTTGAAGTACAGATTTTGCCTTGTAACTTCATCTTGAGGTAAAGGTAAGCTCACAAAAGATGTATGCATGTCAATTGCATCTTGGTAACACTTGATGAATGTAAAAAGCTCAGCATTCACTGAATTTACATTTTTATTGGAAGTCATTAATGCACTTATGTTTCTCAAACACTTTTTGGCTTGTTTGCATTTTGCAGCCCTCTTTTGCTGGTACATTTCCGTGTAGAACTCCAAGCCTTTAGAAGTCATTTTAATGTCTCTTCTTGCTGAAGGCATTTCAACATCCTTCGCCTGAACGTCAGACATTTTGAACACTTCTTCCAAACTGCTTGTCGGACATCAATCAAATCCGTCGGACGTAAATGCAGGTAAAGTGCAGCAAAAAACAGCAAAGGTGCTTACAGGTCGATCAGGTCCAATTCACCACACAAACACATACACACTGAAGTCGGGTTTTTAATCAATGAAAGCCGCCGATAGTGGTGCGCGGGTGTTGCGCAATGTTGATTTGCAGCGATTCAGTCAGGTTAAAACATCCAGAAGCACGTACATCACTGTGAATACAGACTTTTAAACTCCACTCGTTTCACCGTCTTCCTATACGGCAGTCGTATCACGTACCAGTTTCTTCTGAGATGTTTCAGCGCTGTGTTGATCTGGTACAAAGCAGTTGTCCCGCTGACGTTGAATCCAAGAGTGATGAATGAAACAATCCTCTTTGATCATCCATCCGAAATCCAAAACGATCCAACCAGTCCAATGATGAGGGATCGGTCCTTTGAGTCCAAGGGCGTAGTTTTTACTTCATGTAGTGGCCATTTGTCGACTAAATCAAACTTAAACAAACAATAACCAGATGCCACTGATGCACCGTGGTCAGTATTTTTACACAGCCAGAAGAGAGTGGAATGTCCAAGCAGAATTACGATTTTCGTATCTATTAACTAAAGCAAACAAAACAAACTAACTAACTTAAAGAACAAAGAAAACTCCTGTCGTGCTGTCTCTCCTGTCATGTGATGCTGTGCAGGTAAAAACTATACGCCCACCCCGGTGCATGCTGGTTCCATCCTTCTACTCACATTATATATATATATATCTCAACAGGTGCCCACAGTAATCACCCAAAAAACAATATAACTAAACAAATTACTATTAAAGAGAAAAAACAATCTTAATATATCAAACATCTACAATAATTAAACAATACCACTTATAAATGAAATAACAAAATAAAATATCGAGTAAATAGCTCCAACAAGTACATTTGAACTCCACAGGGACAAGATGTAATCTAAATATATATATAATATAATAATATATAATATATATATATATATATATATATATATATATATATATATATATATATATATATATAATAGAATAAAGAAAATTGCAATCACTTTTAAGTAAACCAGATTGCTCCATCAGACAAAAACAAATAAAATGTGCAATCACTTTTAAGTAAACCAGATTGCTCCATCAGACAAAAACAAATAAAATGTGCCATCACTTTGTTAGAACAATGCAAATAAAGTTATATCTGTGCAAAAAGGAACTACAATTTGGCAAAAAATAGCTTCAGACATAAAACACTGACTGGTCTCTCCTCATCTCCTACCGCGTTCACTGTGAAACCCAGAGCAAGATAGGCGTCATCATATTTTCTTCTTGGCTGCTATAAACAAGAAATGAAGAGAAGCCGTGGGCTGCACCAGCTGTTGCTCTCCCTGGAGACTACTGGACATCGCTCCGGTAAAGTCAGCAGACACTCAGATCTCCGTGGTCAACTCAGCAGACACTTACATGTTAGTGCACCTATATGCTGACATTCACGGTAAACTCATTTAAGTGGCACAGATCCTCAAGACCAGTGGCGGCTGGTGGAAAATTTTCTAGGGAGGGCCATCCTATCAATTTCAGCAAACATCCCAGTATGATTTCATGCAAAAAAATTTTTGCATCAAACACGCATTATTACTTGGCAGTTAAATATTTAACATTTATTCCAATGTTGGGGTCTGAGCATATGGCTGCACATGTGCTGTGAACAAAGAAAATCAGGCCTTCCCTTTTGCAAGCAAAGGTTTCGTCATGATTGTGGTTTGATGAGCACCAAACCCCCTCTGAAGGAATCTCACATTAGGGTGTGAATTTCTCCCCCCCCAAAAAACTATGGTTCCTGAAGTCACCTGAATGCACCGCTGCAATCTCATTGGCCGAGAGCCAAGACAGCAAGTGTGGTTCAACCAGTGTTCAACAAAACTAACTGTTGCACCCAACTCAATGCTTTTTCCCTTCGACCTCGGTCGAGCAAGGGAGCAATCGCTGTTCTTCACCCTGGACATCCGTCCCTGGGACGCAAGGAGACGCACCAGCTTTTTCCCCCTCGACCTCCGTCGAGTAAGGAGGCACACAAACTCTCTTCGCTCGGACTCCCCGTCCTGGCTATAGAAGACACCAGCCTCCTAACTCCAGCATCGCGCTGGCGACGGAAGCCACGAGGAACCCGCGGCAAAGCCTCGAACCCTCACCAAACCCTGTCAGGTCACAGAGCTATCGTCGCTGGCCGAAGATAGCCGTGTTTTCTTTTTGAGTCAAGGCCCTCTCACTCCACCGGGACGAATCTCTTCCACGATTCCTCCCCGTGTTGTTTTCTTTTTGTGCACATTCCGGTAAAGCAGCAGCTGAAAAACTCTCCTTCCCGAAGATTTCCGATGAGACGTACGGACCACAGCGTCTCAATCCGATGTTAAATCATCCTCTCTGCAGCGAGGATTGATCACGTCCAGCGCCTGCTCCAAAGCGAGCCGAGCCACAACGGACCGGGCCGGCAAACGCCGTGCCCCCAGCAAGCCGCCCCCACCCCTTCCCTTCTGGACAAAGAAGGCACGATCCTGCACGGACTCTCTCCCCGCTGCAACGAGCTTCAAACAGTAAGCGTTCATTGTGCATCTGGGCTAGCTTAGCTTAAATTAACTTAAAGTTCATTCAAGTTAATTCATGTATATGTTGATATTCCCGTGTTTTTGTGTGTTTCGTTACTATTGCGTAATATCAAGGTATTGCGCAACACCCAGCGGACCCCAGCTCCGCTCCACTGTGCATTGCCCGTATTCTGTTCGCGTTAAAGACACATCGCAGTATACGGAGGTAAATACACAAACATCACGGACCAGAGAAGTCCCGTTTGTATTGTGTATTAACTGCATTGACTGTTTTCTTTGGGATTATTTTCATTCATTTGTATTCAACTTTGTGTGATATTTCTCTCTTCATTAACTCGACTCTGTGAGTGAGCGGAGGGCCGTGTTCATCACTGCGTAAGCTGCCGACAGTTCGAGACGACAGCGGTATGCTTATGCATGAGAGAATAACGTACTTATGCTCCTCAGGATATCGCAGCAGAAGTTTGATTTATGTTGACTTACGATTTCTCTCCACCTTTTCTTGGCTCACCCTCCTGCCAACACAGCAGGAGGTGACCCCCTCTCTCTGACCCTCTCTCTCTCACACGTGCTCACACACAGCGACCCCCCCCTCTCCTCTGCCAGTTTGCCCAAGTCACTCGACTAGGCCATCTAGTGGTGGGTCACGGTAGCATCTTAAGGTTCACCCCCCCCCCCAGTTTGTCTAAGTCCCTCGACTACACCATCTGGTGGTGTTCAGCGGTAATACCTTAAGCCCTTCCCCTTTTAACCCACAGTCTCACCCCCCTTCTGCTTGGTGGCCAGCGGCCATCTTTGTAGTCTTTGACTGTGAGTGTTAAGGGCCCTCACCCCCCTTCCTTTTATACACAGACACACACACACACATACACATACTTATATACACACCCTCCTCCTCTTTTATTTCATTTCTTTAGATATTAGGTACATAAAATTGTATGATGGCGTTTGTTGATTGCGATATTAATTGATCTGATCTTTTATTATTCTAATTTAATAAACTCTATTATACTTTAAAGAGCAGTCGTCTGTGATTAATGGTGCATATGTATGTGATGATCTGTATGTAGTAGCCTGCGCTCGGATTCAAACCTTCACTGTCACTGATGAGTGACTACTAATTATGAGACTTAGTTTTATCGTTTGGTTATCGGTCCCTGTTCGCAGGGTGGTGCCCCGTTATTATTAATAATCATTAATAATTGTTATTCACATTAATAATTCTATTGATGTCAAGAATTCAGTTTCTTAAAGCTGATAACTCAAACACAAGCCCCTATTGATCCCAACAAAGTGGTGCCCCGTGTGAGGCTACGTTATTACAGTTATTACGATACATATGTACATTAATCCATAATTTTGAAATATTAATTTTCAAAAAAAAAATATTTTTTTTTTCGAAAAATTATTTTTTTTTCTTCTTTTGAATGATCCAAATTCCTGAAACTTATTTCCCAAAATAGGTAGGCTTTGATATTCAAAATATTTTCTTATTGTAAGTTAATTTTTGATTTTAATTGTTAATCTTAATTTTAATTGAATTTTAATTATTAATTATTCGTTTCATTTCATAAACTAACAGCCAGCTGTGTAGTAGATTTGATCGTTTATTTTGTAATACCAATACTTTGCTTGTTTTTCTTAAATCCCCTCAAAGCAGTACACACAGCTGTCACAGGCCCAAAGTGCTAAACCACATTAGCATTTTCGCACCTTTGGCTGCAAGGCAGTAGTGATACCCTCAGAGCAGCAGCAGTAGAAACGGAAGTCAGAGAGCTACACATTTCACTGTGCGCCTGCATGAACAGTACACCAACAACAACTAACACCTAACAGTAGAAATCAGTTCAACGCAGAACTAGACATTTCACTGAGAACCGTAAACACTAACAGTTTCCGTTCTAACACTAGGGAATTAACAACCATTGGGAACCGCGCTCATTAGAGAGAATGACCGACGAGCAATCCCCCATTCCTGGAGCTGTAGCTCCAGAAGACACCGCATTGCGAGATGCGGTGGCTGATGTCCTCAGACTCTCAGCAAGCGAAAGAGAGTACTTTGCGAAATACACTGCTGTCCTATGTGACGAGCAATTAGAGCAGCTGGTGGCTTATGTAAATAACCCATCAGGTAAGCGAGAGCGCCTGATTCAGGAAGTAATCGGCGAAATACTGCTCATCTATCATCAGAAAATGCAGCTGCAAGCTGCCCGCACCCGAGCACAGAGCGACGAGCAGCAACGCGAGATCTGGACACTCCGAACAGAGGTTCAGGAGTTGTCACGCGACTGTAGAGCCCTACAGTTAGAAAATAGTAGCTTGCGCAGTGATCTCAGAGAGGTCAACCTAGAACTCTCTAAGGCGTTAGAGAGTAATGACACACTGAAAGCGCTTCAAGGTGCTCCAGCAGCCCCGGTAGGTACCGCTACCTCCTATCGAGCCCCTCAGCCCAGGCATTTCTTGTTCTCAGGTCCCTCAGTCCCCGAGAGCCGCCCCAGCCTGCGTCTCGACAAACCGCGTTCCCCAACTAGGAGTAGAGAGGACCAACACCAGGTCCTAGCCAGCCTAGGTAGCTTCAAACCCACCTCAGGCGAACGCAATCCTCCACGCAGTTCACGCGCACAACAAGAACTGACCTCATCCCCCTCAGGGAGGGAGGATGACCGTCGTTACCACCATCGCGAGTATGGAGACTCAGACGACTCGGACGGCCCAGGCCCCATCAACCTTGGAGGCCTGCGTACCCGGCAGATTGAGTCTCTTGCAAAAGATGTAGAGCGCTTCAATCCCGATAATCACGACTCGAGCATCGATGACTACCTAAGGGAGATCGATCGCTGCCTCCTCGACTTATCACGCCCCTCAGCGCGCGAAAAACTAAAACTAGTGTGGAAAACCACGACTCGAAACGTCCACGTTTTCATGGAAACGCTCCAGCCGAGCATCCGCGACCGCTATTCATCCCTTTGTCACGCCCTTAGGGAGGAGTACTCCATGTACACCGACCCAGCTTCTGCCACCCTCAGTGCCTTTGCCATTTCTCAGGAAAGGCTAGAGTCCCCGAGAGACTACTTCAGGCGCTTGAGATCTGCATACTTCCAGGGACGTAACGCCCCAGGTCTAGAAGAAGACCACGCCTTTAAGTCGCTATTTCTGCACAATCTCCACGACCATGTGAGATACGACGTTACCATGCACTGCAGAACGAGTAACCTCACTATGCCAGAGATTAGGAAATACGCGCAACTTGCATGGGAGACACGCGGTCGGCCGATGAATCAGCACGATGACACCGACATAGTCTTGAGCATCCAACAGTCGAGCGACTCCGACCTAGCGTTGGAAGACGACGAGAGGCCTTGGCCTAGCGAGCCCTGGTCACCTCCGAGGAACAAATGACCGTGGCGGTTGAAGGACCCACGGAACGGTGAAAGACGCCCTCAAGGGCAACATCAGGTAACACTGACTCGCAGCCCACCTGACTAAGCCGAGTGATCTCTCCCCCTGCTGCCAAGTCGACGTGGTAGGGGGGGGGGGAAGAGAACTCAGCCCACTTCCGGAAACGACCACTCCCAATTTCGCACCTCGTTCTTCCACCTTCTTGGGCGACCTTGTCCGCAAAGGCAATGCCCGTTATGTATATATCTATACATATTCTTCAGTCTTACTGGGGGTCATAACACTCTTGCTCTACCCGACTCCGGGTCAGAAACGAGCCTCATGTGTTCCCCCACCTTTTCGCATTCACCTCTAGGGTGCCACACCCTTAGAGACCCTTAGAGGCCCTTTCGAGCACCCTCGCTCGTAAAATCTTTCGTCAACTAAGCCTTGTTCTCCTGCTCTGTCAGCACGATCCACCTCCAGCTTGGTCAACGAAGCCACCGCCTTCTTTCAGCAGAGTCATCGCCCGGGCCTGTCAAGTAGCCAGTGCTGTAGGTAACTGAAGTTGACTTGTGCGCCGGACCTGTCTCCATCTTTAATTAGGAGGGTGGGGGGAGGGACATATCACCAGCCTGCCATGACACACTCCAGAGTGAAACTGTTCGCGACGTTTCCCTGAGTGCTGACGGTAACCTGGGGGGTATGCACCCTCGCCACTTGAACAGCACGAGGGGGGGTGGGCTCTGACAACAGAAACTTAGAGAGATGCCCTTCACAGGAAGTACACTCTAATCTTGCCAGTGTCGAAACCAACCGGCCGAATGGCGGCTTACTTATTGACTACTAACATTTAGCTGCATGCCTCAACTCACCCTGTAGACATGCACTAACTGCTAACACATCCAACTTGAACCAGAACAGTTGCATGACCTGAAAAACGTTCATTGTGACTGTAACCTGATGCTCCACTCTCAAAACAACCCTTTGCATGCTTTATAGTGTTGGGATCAATAGGGGCTTGTGTTTGAGTTATCAGCTTTTAAGAAACTGAATTCTTGACATCAATAGAATTATTAATGTGAATAACAATTATTAATGATTATTAATAATAACGGGGCACCACCCTGCGAACAGGGACCGATAACCAAACGATAAAACTAAGTCTCATAATTAGTAGTCACTCATCAGTGACAGTGAAGGTGTGAAATCCGAGCGCAGGCTACAACATACAGATCATCACATACATATGCACCATTAATCACAGACGACTGCTCTTTAAAGTATAATAGAGTTTATTAAATTAGAATAATAAAAGATCAGATCAATTAATATCGCAATCAACAAACGCCATCATACAATTTTATGTACCTAATATCTAAAGAAATGAAATAAAAGAGGAGGAGGGTGTGTATATAAGTATGTGTGTATGTGTATGTGTGTGTGTGTGTCTGTGGATAAAAGGAAGGGGGGTGAGGGCCCTTAACACTCACAGTCAAAGACTACAAAGGTGGCCGCTGGCCACCAAGCAGAAGGGGGGTGAGACTGTGGGTTAAAAGGGGGGAGGTCTTAAGGTATTACCGCTGAACACCACCAGATGGCGTAGTCGAGGGACTTAGACAAACTGGGGGGGGGGGGGTGAACCTTAAGGTGCTACCGTGACCCACCACTAGATGGCCTAGTCGAGTGACTTGGGCAAACTGGCGGAGGAAAAGGGGGGGTCGCTGTGTGTGAGCACGTGTGAGAGAGAGAGGGTCAGAGAGAGAGGGGGTCACCTCCTGCTGTGTTGGCAGGAGGGTGAGCCAAGAAAAGGTGGAGAGAAATCGTAAGTCAACATAAATCAAACTTCTGCTGCGATATCCTGAGGAGCATAAGTACGTTATTCTCTCATGCATAAGCATACCGTTGTCGTCTTGAACTGTCGGCAGCTTACGCAGTGATGAACACGGCACTCAGCTCACTCACAGAGCCGAGTTAATGAAGAGAGAAATATCCCACAAAGTTGAATACAAATGAATGAAAATAATCCCAAAGAAAACAGTCAATGCAGTTAATACACAATACAAACGGAACTTCTCTGGTCCGTGAGGTTTGTGTATTTACCTCCGTATACTGCGACGGTGTCTTTAACGCGAACAGAATACGGGCAATGCACAGTGGAGCGGAGCTGGGGCCCGCTGAGTGTTGCGCAATACCTTGATATTACGCAATAGTAACGAAACACACAAGAACACGGGAATATCAACATATACATGAATTAACTTGAATGAACTTTAAGTTAATTTAAGCTAAGCTAGCCCAGATGCACAATGAACTTACGTTGGAGACGCTTCTTTGTGGCGGGGAGAGTGGCCGCTGAGAATCGTGCTTTCTTTGTCCTGGAGGAAAAAGTGGGGCTGCTTGTAGATCAGCGCGGCTGTTTAAGCGGCGGCTGTTTCGGTCCGTTGACGCGGCTCGTTCTGGAGCTGGCGCTGGACGTGATCAATCCTCGCTGCAGAGAGGATGATTTAACATCGGATTGAGACGCTGTGGTCCGTACGTCTCATCGGGAATCTTCGGGAAGGAGCGAGTTTTTCAGCTGCTGCTTTGCCGGAATGTGCACAAAAAGAAAACAACACGGGGAGGAATCGTGGAAGAGATTCGTCCCGGTGCAGTGAGAGGGCCTTGACTCAAAAAGAAAAACACGGCTACTTCGGCCAGCGAAGATAGCGTTGTGACCTGACAGGGTTTGCAGGCCTTCGTCGACAGCGCGATGCTGGCGGGGGGGAGAAAGCTGATGCGTCTCCTTGCGTCCCAGGGACGGATGTCCAGGGTGAAGAACAGCGATTGCTCCCTTGCTCGACCGAGGTCGAAGGGAAAAAGCGTGGAGGTGTGAACTGCAGTCAGCCCTGTTGAACAGTGGCTGAACCACAGGGGTCCTGGTGCTGTCTTGGCTCTCGGCCAATGAGGCTGCAGCGGTGCTCTCAGGTGACTTCAGGAACCATAGTTTTTTGGGGGGGGGGGAACTCACACCCTAATGTGAAAGTCCTTCAGAGGGGGTCTGGTGCTCATCAAACCACAATCCGGATGAAACCTTTGCTTGCAAAAGGGAAGGCCTGATTTTCTTTGTTCACAGCACATGTGCAGCCATATGCTCAGACCCCAACATCCCCCCTTTGCTCTGAAGAGCGGGATGCAGGTTACGGTCTTTAGAGCAAACCCAGGGCTGGCACGTGCATCCATGTGTTGGGGAAACCTGAAGAGGTGAGACAGTCCAAGTATTCCTGAGACCAAAAGCAGTGGTTAAAACAGGAAGTGTTCAAGTTCATAGAGTTCAAGGTTCATAGCGTTCAAGTTCATGGTTCATTGGCATCTGGGCAGATGACTAAAGTGGCATCTGGGCAGATGACTTTAACTACTTTTACCTACATCTACTATCATACACAATTCAAATCATAGGTGAGCAACGCTATTATGATGTCGTGATAATCTAGCATTGCGGCATAGTGTCAAAGAAAGTAACAACCCAAATAAAACAAAACAAAACACAAAAGAGATAGAAGGAAAGAATAGAAAGACAAGAAGCAGGTGAGGGGGAATGCAGTGGTTACTGGTTCAACTCCTAGACCGGACTGGAGTCCGTCGGCGGAGCAGTCGTAGGTTGGCTACGTGGTGTTATGAATAGGAGGGAATCAGTTTAGTCTGTCATTTCTGGATCTATGAGTACATGATGTGTGCGTCTATCTCTCTCTAATCGGTAGATTTAGAGCGAGTCCTGTGTCTAAGTTTTGGAATCTATCGATGTTGGAGTTGCGTTGCTAAGACTATAGGCCAGGTGTACCTGTGAAGGTTGCATAACAGTAGTGGTAGCAGATTTACAGATCTTGATAACACGGCTAGTGTGACCAGCTAGGCTGGGGTTTCGCTGCTCAAGCTGTTGGTAGCTGAGCCTTCTCGGATGAGGTCCTGGGATAAATCTGACTGCTGCGGCCTAGGTTATGTCTTCTTTGGTTACTTCTGGTAGAGTCTCTAAAGCATGCAAAGGGTTGTTTATGAGAGTGGAGCATCAGTTCAGTCGCAATGAACGTTTTTCAGGTCATGCAACTGTTCTGGTTCAAGTTGGATGTGTTAGCAGTTAGTGCATGTCTACAGGGTGAGTGTAGCATGCAGCTAAATGTTAGTAGTCAATAGTAAGCCGCCATTCGGCCGGTTGGTTTCGACACTGGCAAGATTAGAGTGTACTTCCTGTGAAGTGCATCTCTCTAAGTTTCTGTTGTCAGAGCCCACCCCCCTCGTGCTGTTCAAGTGGCGAGGGTGGATACCCCCCAGGTTACCGTCAGCACTCAGGGAAACGTCGCGAACAGTTTCACCCTGGAGTGTGTCATGGCGGGCTGGTGATATCTCCCTCCCCCCACCCTCCTAATTAAAGATGGAGACAGGTCCGGCGCGCAAGTCAAGTTCAGTTACCTACGGCACTGGCTACTAGACAGGCCCGGGCGGTGACTCGGCTGAAAGAAGGCGGTGGCTTCGTTGAACAAGCTGGAGGTGGATCATGCTGACAGAGCAGGAGAACAAGGCTTAGTTGACAAAAGATTTTACGAGCGAGGGTGCTCGAAAGGGCCTCTAAGGGTCTCTCAGGGTGTGGCACCCTAGAGGTGAATGCGAAAAGGTGGGGGAACACATGAGGCTCGTTTCTGACCCGGAGTCGGGTAGAGCAAGAGTGTTATGACCCCCCAGTAAGACTGAAGAATATGTATAGACATATACATAACGGGCATTTCCTTTGCGGACAAGGTCGCCCAAGAAGGTTGAAGAACGAGGGTGCGAAATTGGGAGTGGTCGTTTCCGGAAGTGGGCTGAGTTCTCTTCCCCCCCCCTTCTACCACGTCGACTTGGCAGCAGGGGGAGAGATCACTCGGCTTAGTCAGGTGGGCTGCGAGTCAGTGTTACCTGAGGTTGCCCTTGAGGGCGTCTTTCACCGTCCCGTGGGTCCTTCGACCGCCACGGTCGTTTGTTCCTCGGGGGTGACCAGGGCTCGCTAGGCCAAGGCCTCTCGTCGTCTTCCAACGCTAGGTCGGGGTCGCTCGACTGTTGGATGCTCAAGACTATGTCGGTGTCATCGTGCTGATTCATCGGCCGACCGCGTGTCTCCCATGCAAGTTGCGCATATTTCCTAATCTCTGGCATGGTGAGGTTACTCGTTCTGCAGTGCATGGTAACGTCGTATCTCACATGGTCGTGGAGATTGTGCAGAAATAGCGACTTAAAGGCGTGGTCTTCTTCTAGACCTGGGGCGTTACGTCCCTGGAAGTATGCAGATCTCAAGCGCCTGAAGTAGTCTCTCGGGGACTCTAGCTTTCTCTGGGAAATGGCGAAGGCGCTGAGGGTGGCAGAAGCTGGGTCGGTGTACAGGGAGTACTCCTCCCTAAGGGCGTGACAAAGGGATGAATAGCGGTCGCGGATGTTCGGCTGGAGCGTTTCCATGAAAACGTGGACGTTTCGAGTCGTGGTTTTCCACACTAGTTTGAGTTTTTCGCGCGCTGAGGGGCGTGATAAGTCGAGGAGGCAGCGATCGATCTCCCTTAGGTAGTCATCGATGCTCGAGTCGTGATTATCGGGATTGAAGCGTTCTACGTCTTTTGCAAGAGACTCAATCTGCCGGGTACGCGGGCCTCCAAGGTTGATGGGGCCTGGGCCGTCCGAGTCGTCTGAGTCTCCATACTCGCGATGGTGGTAACGACGGTCATCCTCCCTCCCTGAGGGGGATGAGGTCAGTTCTGGTCGCGCGCGTGAACTGCGTGGAGGATTGCGTTCGCCTGAGGTGGGTTTGAAGCTACCTGGGCTGGCTAGGACCTGGTGTTGGTCCTCTCTACTCCTAGTTGGGGAACGCGGTTTGTCGAGACGCAGGATGGGTCGGCTCTCGGGGAATGAGGGACCTGAGAACAAGAAATGACTGGGCTGAGGGGCTCGATAGGAGGTAGCGGTACCTACCGGGGCTGCTGGAGCACCTTGAAGCGCTTTCAGTGTGTCATCACTCTCTAACGCCTTAGAGAGTTCTAGGTTGACCTCTCTGAGATCACTGCGCAAGCTACTATTTTCTAACTGTAGGGCTCTACAGTCGTGTGACAACTCCTGAACCTCTGTTCGGAGTGTCCAGATCTCGCGTTGCTGCTCGTCGCTCTGTGCCCGGGTGCGGGCAGCTTGCAGCTGCATTTTCTGATGATAGATGAGCAGTATTTCGCCGATTACTTCCTGAATCAGGCGCTCTCGCTTACCTGATGGGTTATTTACATAAGCCACCAGCTGCTCTAATTGCTCGTCGCATAGGACAGCAGTGTATTTCGCAAAGTACTCTCTTTCGCTTGCTGAGAGTCTGAGGACATCAGCCACCGCATCTCGTAATGCGGTGTCTTCTGGAGCTACAGCTCCAGGAATGGGGGATTGCTCGTCGGTCATTCTCTCTAATGAGCGCGGCTCCCAATGGTTGTTAATTCCCTAGTGTTAGAACGGAAACTGTTAGTGTTTACGGTTCTCAGTGAAATGTCTAGTTCTGCGTTGAACTGATTTCTACTGTTAGGTGTTAGTTGTTGTTAGTGTTACTATTCATGCAGGCGCACAGTGAAACGTGTAGCTCTCTGACTTCCGTTTCTACTGCTGCTGCTCTGAGGGTATCACTACTGCTTTGCAGCCAGAGGTGCGAAAATGCTAATGTGGTTTAGCACTTTGGGCCTGTGACAGCTGTGTGTACTGCTTTGAGGGGATTTAAGAAAAACAAGCAAAGTATTGGTATTACAAAATAAACGATCAAATCTACTACACAGCTGGCTGTTAGTTTACGAAATGAAACGAATAATTAAACCTGGAAAGTAAATTAACGTTCAATTCAAATTAAGATTAAAAATCAACAATTAAAATCAAAAATTAACTTACAATAAGAAAAGATTTTGAATATCAAAGCCTACCTATTTTGGGAAATAAGTTTCAGGACTTTGGTTCACTCAAAAGAAGGGGAAAAAAATAATTTTTCGAAAAAAAAAATATTTTTTGAAAATTAATTATTCAAAATTAATTATGGATTAATGTGCATATATATTGTAATAACTGTAATAACGTAGCCTCACACGGGGCACCACTTTGTTGGGATCAATAGGGGCTTGTGTTTGAGTTATCAGCTTTTAAGAAACTGAATTCTTGACATCAATAGAATTATTAATGTGAATAACAATTATTAATGATTATTAATAATAACGGGGCACCACCCTGCGAACAGGGACCGATAACCAAACGATAAAACTAAGTCTCATAATTAGTAGTCACTCATCAGTGACAGTGAAGGTGTGAAATCCGAGCGCAGGCTACAACATACAGATCATCACATACATATGCACCATTAATCACAGACGACTGCTCTTTAAAGTATAATAGAGTTTATTAAATTAGAATAATAAAAGATCAGATCAATTAATATCGCAATCAACAAACGCCATCATACAATTTTATGTACCTAATATCTAAAGAAATGAAATAAAAGAGGAGGAGGGTGTGTATATAAGTATGTGTGTATGTGTATGTGTGTGTGTGTGTGTCTGTGGATAAAAGGAAGGGGGGTGAGGGCCCTTAACACTCACAGTCAAAGACTACAAAGGTGGCCGCTGGCCACCAAGCAGAAGGGGGGTGAGACTGTGGGTTAAAAGGGGGGAGGTCTTAAGGTATTACCGCTGAACACCACCAGATGGCGTAGTCGAGGGACTTAGACAAACTGGGGGGGGGGGGGTGAACCTTAAGGTGCTACCGTGACCCACCACTAGATGGCCTAGTCGAGTGACTTGGGCAAACTGGCGGAGGAAAAGGGGGGGTCGCTGTGTGTGAGCACGTGTGAGAGAGAGAGGGTCAGAGAGAGAGGGGGTCACCTCCTGCTGTGTTGGCAGGAGGGTGAGCCAAGAAAAGGTGGAGAGAAATCGTAAGTCAACATAAATCAAACTTCTGCTGCGATATCCTGAGGAGCATAAGTACGTTATTCTCTCATGCATAAGCATACCGTTGTCGTCTTGAACTGTCGGCAGCTTACGCAGTGATGAACACGGCACTCAGCTCACTCACAGAGCCGAGTTAATGAAGAGAGAAATATCCCACAAAGTTGAATACAAATGAATGAAAATAATCCCAAAGAAAACAGTCAATGCAGTTAATACACAATACAAACGGAACTTCTCTGGTCCGTGAGGTTTGTGTATTTACCTCCGTATACTGCGACGGTGTCTTTAACGCGAACAGAATACGGGCAATGCACAGTGGAGCGGAGCTGGGGCCCGCTGAGTGTTGCGCAATACCTTGATATTACGCAATAGTAACGAAACACACAAGAACACGGGAATATCAACATATACATGAATTAACTTGAATGAACTTTAAGTTAATTTCAGCTAAGCTAGCCCAGATGCACAATGAACTTACGTTGGAGACGCTTCTTTGTGGCGGGGAGAGTGGCCGCTGAGAATCGTGCTTTCTTTGTCCTGGAGGAAAAAGTGGGGCTGCTTGTAGATCAGCGCGGCTGTTTAAGCGGCGGCTGTTTCGGTCCGTTGACGCGGCTCGTTCTGGAGCTGGCGCTGGACGTGATCAATCCTCGCTGCAGAGAGGATGATTTAACATCGGATTGAGACGCTGTGGTCCGTACGTCTCATCGGGAATCTTCGGGAAGGAGCGAGTTTTTCAGCTGCTGCTTTGCCGGAATGTGCACAAAAAGAAAACAACACGGGGAGGAATCGTGGAAGAGATTCGTCCCGGTGCAGTGAGAGGGCCTTGACTCAAAAAGAAAAACACGGCTACTTCGGCCAGCGAAGATAGCGTTGTGACCTGACAGGGTTTGCAGGCCTTCGTCGACAGCGCGATGCTGGCGGGGGGGAGAAAGCTGATGCGTCTCCTTGCGTCCCAGGGACGGATGTCCAGGGTGAAGAACAGCGATTGCTCCCTTGCTCGACCGAGGTCGAAGGGAAAAAGCGTGGAGGTGTGAACTGCAGTCAGCCCTGTTGAACAGTGGCTGAACCACAGGGGTCCTGGTGCTGTCTTGGCTCTCGGCCAATGAGGCTGCAGCGGTGCTCTCAGGTGACTTCAGGAACCATAGTTTTTTGGGGGGGGGGGAACTCACACCCTAATGTGAAAGTCCTTCAGAGGGGGTCTGGTGCTCATCAAACCACAATCCGGATGAAACCTTTGCTTGCAAAAGGGAAGGCCTGATTTTCTTTGTTCACAGCACATGTGCAGCCATATGCTCAGACCCCAACAATAGACTCTACCAGAAGTAACCAAAGAATACATAACCTAGGTCGTAGCAGTCAGATTTACCCCAGAACCTCATCCGAGAAGGCTCAGCTGTCAACAGCTTGAGCAGCGAAAATCCCAGCCTAGCTGGTCACCCTAGCCGTGTTATCAAGATCTGTAAATCTGCTACCACTACTGTTATGCAACCTTCACAGGTACCCCTGGCCTATAGTCTTGGCAACGCAACTCCAACATCGATAGATTCTAAAGCTTCGACACAGGACTCGCTCTAAAATCTACCGATTAGAGAGAGATAGACGCACATATCATGTACTAATAGATCCAGAAAAGACAGACTAAGCTGGTTTCCCTCCTATTCATAACACCACGTAGACAACCTACGACTGCTCCGCCGACGGACTCCAGTCCTGTCTAGAAGTCGAACCAGTAACCACTGCATTCCCCCTCACCTGCTTCTTGTCTTTCTATTCTTTCCTTCTATCTCTTTTGTGTTTTGTTTTGTTTTATTTGGGTTGTTACTTTCTTTGACGCTATGCCACAATGCTAGATTATCACGACATCATAATAGCGATTGAATTATTTGGGAATAATGTGTTGCTCACCTATGATTTGAATTGTGTATGATAGTAGATGTAGGTAAAAGTAGTTAAAGTCATCTGCCCAGATGCCACTTTAGTCATCTGCCCAGATGCCAATGAACCATGAACTTGAACGCTATGAACCTTGAACTCTATGAACTTGAACACTGCCTGTTTTAACCACTGCTTTTGTCTCAGGAATACTTGTACTGTCTCACCTCTTCAGGTTTCCCCACCACATGGATGCACGTGCCAGCCCTGGGTTTGCTCGAAAGACCGAAGCCAACACCTCGCTCTTCACACCAAAGGGGGGATGTTGGGGTCTGAGCATATGGCTGCACATGTGCTGTGAACAAAGAAAATCAGGCCTTCCCTTTTGCAAGCAAAGGTTTCGTCATGATTGTGGTTTGATGAGCACCAAACCCCCTCTGAAGGAATCTCACATTAGGGTGTGAATTTCTCCCCCCCCAAAAAACTATGGTTCCTGAAGTCACCTGAATGCACCGCTGCAATCTCATTGGCCGAGAGCCAAGACAGCACCAGGACCCCTGTGGTTCAACCAGTGTTCAACAAAACTAACTGTTGCACCCAACTCAATGCTTTTTCCCTTCGACCTCGGTCGAGCAAGGGAGCAATCGCTGTTCTTCACCCTGGACATCCGTCCCTGGGACGCAAGGAGACGCACCAGCTTTTTCCCCCTCGACCTCCGTCGAGTAAGGAGGCACACAAACTCTCTTCGCTCGGACTCCCCGTCCTGGCTATAGAAGACACCAGCCTCCTAACTCCAGCATCGCGCTGGCGACGGAAGCCACGAGGAACCCGCGGCAAAGCCTCGAACCCTCACCAAACCCTGTCAGGTCACAGAGCTATCATCGCTGGCCGAAGATAGCCGTGTTTTCTTTTTGAGTCAAGGCCCTCTCACTCCACCGGGACGAATCTCTTCCACGATTCCTCCCCGTGTTGTTTTCTTTTTGTGCACATTCCGGTAAAGCAGCAGCTGAAAAACTCTCTCCTTCCCGAAGATTTCCGATGAGACGTACGGACCACAGCGTCTCAATCCGATGTTAAATCATCCTCTCTGCAGCGAGGATTGATCACGTCCAGCGCCCGCTCCAAAGCGAGCCGAGCCACAACGGACCGGGCCGGCAAACGCCGTGCCCCCAGCAAGCCGCCCCCACCCCTTCCCTTCTGGACAAAGAAGGCACGATCCTGCACGGACTCTCTCCCCGCTGCAACGAGCTTCAAACAGTAAGCGTTCATTGTGCATCTGGGCTAGCTTAGCTTAAATTAACTTAAAGTTCATTCAAGTTAATTCATGTATATGTTGATATTCCCGTGTGTTTCGTTACTATTGCGTAATATCAAGGTATTGCGCAACACCCAGCGGACCCCAGCTCCGCTCCACTGTGCATTGCCCGTATTCTGTTCGCGTTAAAGACACATCGCAGTATACGGAGGTAAATACACAAACATCACGGACCAGAGAAGTCCCGTTTGTATTGTGTATTAACTGCATTGACTGTTTTCTTTGGGATTATTTTCATTCATTTGTATTCAACTTTGTGTGATATTTCTCTCTTCATTAACTCGACTCTGTGAGTGAGCGGAGGGCCGTGTTCATCACTGCGTAAGCTGCCGACAGTTCGAGACGACAGCGGTATGCTTATGCATGAGAGAATAACGTACTTATGCTCCTCAGGATATCGCAGCAGAAGTTTGATTTATGTTGACTTACGATTTCTCTCCACCTTTTCTTGGCTCACCCTCCTGCCAACACAGCAGGAGGTGACCCCCTCTCTCTGACCCTCTCTCTCTCACACATGCTCACACACAGCGACCCCCCCCTCTCCTCTGCCAGTTTGCCCAAGTCACTCGACTAGGCCATCTAGTGGTGGGTCACGGTAGCATCTTAAGGTTCACCCCCCCCCCCCAGTTTGTCTAAGTCCCTCGACTACACCATCTGGTGGTGTTCAGCGGTAATACCTTAAGCCCTTCCCCTTTTAACCCACAGTCTCACCCCCCTTCTGCTTGGTGGCCAGCGGCCATCTTTGTAGTCTTTGACTGTGAGTGTTAAGGGCCCTCACCCCCCTTCCTTTTATACACAGACACACACACACACATACACATACACACATACTTATATACACACCCTCCTCCTCTTTTATTTCATTTCTTTAGATATTAGGTACATAAAATTGTATGATGGCGTTTGTTGATTGCGATATTAATTGATCTGATCTTTTATTATTCTAATTTAATAAACTCTATTATACTTTAAAGAGCAGTCGTCTGTGATTAATGGTGCATATGTATGTGATGATCTGTATGTAGTAGCCTGCGCTCGGATTCAAACCTTCACTGTCACTGATGAGTGACTACTAATTATGAGACTTAGTTTTATCGTTTGGTTATCGGTCCCTGTTCGCAGGGTGGTGCCCCGTTATTATTAATAATCATGAATAATTGTTATTCACATTAATAATTCTATTGATGTCAAGAATTCAGTTTCTTAAAGCTGATAACTCAAACACAAGCCCCTATTGATCCCAACACCAACATGAAAAAAAGCAGTAAACACTTATATAATATAATACAATATAATATAACATGTTTATTTATTGAGATGCCCCTATGGACCTTGTTATAGGAGGTAAAGATCAGGAGAAGTAAACATGAAGTGTAATTATGAATGTTAAATTAAGCTATGATGAGTTTTCACTGTTAATTTAGGGGGGAAAAAGTGGCCCGGGAGTTACTGTCAGACCGGCCCACTCAATACACGGCGCTCTGCCCACTCAATACACGGCCTGTATTTCGCCAGTCTATGGCGGCCATTCGCACCTCCGCCGGCGTCGCCCCGACAGATGCCCGGCACGACCGCACGGAGCAGACCGCGGTTATGGAGAAAAGTTTTTAAAAGCACCGTAGTGTCCAGCCGTGCTATGGCGTCCTCGGATCACGAGGAGTAGTATAATGTCAGTTTATACTGTTGATACAGTTTTCACTGATTATTGACTTTCGGTATTAGAGTAAATTGAACGTGTTCTGTGAAGCATATAATATAGTCCCGTCGGCCTACCGGGGATTCCCCCGGTATCCCCGATGGCCAGTCCGCCCCTGCCTGTGGATACGTATGGTATGTCGAAGTAATCAGCGTACTTTTAGGAAGAAAGGAAGTTGATTGACTGACTTGTATGAAGTAGTGAAGCTTCGCATGTAGTCTGCTGTCTGATTGTGAGGTCAGGCTGATCTGATATCAGCTCTTTGGCTGCAGAATCGCCACCAAAGTTCTCCTCTCAAACGGGTCTTGGAGGAGGAGTGGTCGCGCTGGCGCGGGCTCCTGTTGAGACTTCTGACGAGAACGCGCAGTTCCGGGGGCTTGATCGTTCTTGCCCACAGCTGAATCTATTTGAGGGCGCTGATTGGCTAAATTGTATGTCACTCATTTATATCTTGAATCAGCAATTGGCTAAACTGCTTCATAGACCCGTCTCTTTTGGGCAAAAACGATCAAGCCCCCCTCGCTGCGCGCTCTTAGACGTGTCGTGCACACAGGCAGAGAGCACGAGCAGACGAGCACACAGGGGGAGAGGACGAGCAGGAAAAGCATATATTTTGCGCAGATATCATATTGTACACACATTACTGGGTACATTCCATAGTTAAAAAACACAAATATTGACAATTTGTATAATTTATGATTATTATAATTTTTTTATTTTATTTTTTTATTTATTTTTTTTTTCGTGTGGCTCATGGTGGGGCCATGCCCCATTGCCCTCTCTTGACCAGCCGCCACTGCTCAAGACTCAAATTCATCTGAATGATCCAAATTTCCATAAAAAACAAAACAAATGAAGATTCATCTTTATTTACCAATTTTATAGCCATATGTACGTTAAGTAAACCATGAGAAATGTCTTGATAAAATAATGAACAGGCAATTTAGTGATATCCCCCCCAGTCGCGGTCTTGACTGGTCTTGATATAAAATCCCGGGTCCTTCTTGTCCGAGGAATGACCGAGCATTAATGCGATCATTTCCTATACCAGACCAAGACCTTCAGAAAGTGGATTGAGATTGGCCTTGAGATCGATCTCAAACTCTTAGAAAAAAAGGGTTCCAAACAGGTTCTTCCTGACGGGCTGGGGTTTTACCCTGAACCATTCACTTCCCAAAAAAAACATTTTTGACGAAAGGGGTTTCCAAGGTTCTTTTGGAGACTAATGATTCCATTAAGACCGCTTTTCTTGCAAAGAACCCCTTTTCGCTGTAGAACCTTTCATATGAGCTTGGTTGGAACTTTTCACAGATGGCTAGGTAGAAGCATCCAGGTGGTTTCAGGTTGAACATTTACAACAGGTTCTACCTTTTATAACCAAAAAGGGTTCTCCTATGACAAGCCGAATAACCCAATATTATTCGAGTAAGTAACTCCATTTCTGAGAGTGTACAACACTAGTGGCACTCACTGTACAACACACCCCATTCTGGATGGAGTCTGCCTGTCACAGCTCTGTCACAGCTCTGTCACTTCTATCCACCTTTCACTCACCTAATTAGTTCATTCAGTGCACCTGCCAGTCACACTCGCCTCATCAGCTCATCACTCTCACCTGCTCACTCTGCCTCTTCACTATTTAAACCCCTGCCTCAGACACACTCACTGCCAGATCGTTCTTTGCATTCATGCTCAACTTTCCCGCACTCACCCATGGACTGGTTCCCTGTTGCCGACCCTGCCTGTCCCGGACTGTCCTTGACCATGAGAAACCTGTCGTTGATTCTTCCAGAGAATATTCTGCTTGTCGTGTGTTGCAAATAAAGAACTCGAATCATACCAGCCCTGGTGTTGTCGTACTGCTCCTGGGTCCTAACTACAGCCGCACCACAATCCGAGGACAACTTGTAAGACAACGCAGTGTCTATATTTCTCTTCAGTTTCAAATCCAAAATGTTGCTATATTGGTGCAGTATTGGTTATTATCACAACGTGCATATCTTCCCACCGCCACTGAAATTGTATCTCCTTCATGTTTGATTTAGCGCTGTGACGCCGTCCGCACAGGTTGCTGATGTAGGCTATTTCAGCCGGTTTGCATGAAATGAAACAGGCGTAAGCTCTTACACCATCTCTAATCCCCCCCCCCCCCCCCCATGCACATTATATCTGCATGCAATTTCTAAAGTTATTGTAGACTATCTAGACAGGTTAGAATGTGAAGATAATTACAATCCAGTATATATATAGCTATTAGGCATGCTCTCAGCTGGAAGTCCATGCAGTCCTGAGTGTAGATTGATTGAGGACTGAAAAACAGCTATTCTTACTGTTTAAAATGTGTGGCATTATAGAAATGATTTAATTGTGAAGAACTTGGATCAATCATTTTCAAAGTCAAATTGATGGTTATCCAGAATACCTTGCTCCTTTTTCTTCCAACTATCTCTACGCATTTGAAAGTCTTCAAGGTTGAAAAAGAACATTTTAATTTAACCTTGTTTCAAGCTTAGTTTTTAAAATGACTTACTGAAGGAGCAGGGAAAAAATGATAAGAAACTAATTGAACCGTGGAGACCTTTGATAAAAATAGGTATAGTCATCTTTGAAAGTAGATGGATTACAGTGTTGGACAGTTAGGGGATGAGCAGGTAGACCAGACTCTGAGACGTATGAGAATATAACTGAGTGCAGGACGGGGATTTCAGAGATTGTGAAAAGTCTCCTTGAAAGTCAATAAAGTAACCGACTTGAAACCGCTCGGTGTGTTCAGGAAGACAGAATAGGAAATGTCCACCACACCTCTGAAGGGAAATATTTGACTCATTTCACTGTTAGAACTATGGGGCGTATGGCAATTAATATGTAAAACAGGACTGTGGACCTGGGATCTAAAATAACTGTATTTTGATTTGAAAGCTGAAGGATTTTGAGACTGTCCACAGATATTTGTTGTATGTTGTCTTCTGCTTTCCTGCGCTCAGGATATTCGATTTTTCTTTTATAAAAGGAAAGACAGACATTCATAATATGTGTGAATGTTGAAGCTAATTAGTCTGAAATGAGTCATGACACAGTCTTAGGGAAGAGATAACACTAGCATGCCGTTTCCGCCGGAGCGCCACAGTCTGGATGTGAGCTTGCAGTGTGGAGCAGCTCATTAAAGCTGGCAGGACTTAGCTTCTGATTGTAATCATCAAACTCCATGATACCTTGCCCTGTAACCCCAAAACAAAAGCATAATATAATAAAAATCTGAAATGTATGGCAGTGCAAAAGTTGAATTTTATCCCTAAAAAATGTACTACCAAGCCGGCAGGGCCGGGCTCACCATCATCCTCATGTAGGCAGTCGGCCCTTTGTCTGCAAGCAAATCACAATGTGATTGCAGGAGGATTTAATATCTGATGGCAACATAGCCCAGACAAGACATCCAGCAGTCTATTCAAACTAAACCAAATAGACTGTAAACGTTTTAGTGCAGTAGATTATAACCCTTATTTCAACGACATTTGATGTCCATGTTTTCATACAAGCAGTTCTATCGGATGTGATGGATGGATGTATTGTAACGCTTCAAAGGCCCAAACATCCTGTACGGTACATACATGACAGTGTTACACAGAACACCATGAATATTAAAACTAACATTTAGATGGATATATTGGCAAACTTGGAATATAATATTAATAAGGTTATAATGTTTTCGTGTGTGTGGTCATCCGAAACTAAGGATCATTGTATTATGTGAACATTTTGAAGTCTGATAGTAGGGATGGGTACCATAACACGGTACTAAATTATTAAAGCCCAGAGTATTTCTATAGCTCTGAGGTTACTGCTGCTTTTTAAGGTTTTGGCGTAATTTATTATCACGCTGCAGCGTGCATCTCCTTGTGATGTTCAGACCTCAAAAGACTCAAATGCAGGTGTCTCAAGTTTACTAGAAGCTTGAGACATAAAACAAAACAGGCAGTCAGTGGAGCATCTACGCAGACAAACAAAAGGCAAATCCAAGAACAGGCTGATGAAAATCACAGGGGACAAACGATGGCTGAAGAGCTGGTTTTGTGAAAAGAACTAAAGCAATCTGGCAAATGGGTACAAAACAGCTACGTGTCACAAAGATTACTTTATCACTACACCTGTTCAATAAGCATGAACGTGTCAAAAGTCAAACTTAATTCAATCGGCTCCGTCATCAACGGCCGCTATGTTTACACAGCACACTGGCTTCACTAGTAGCACATTTCTTCAAACAAGCTAAAACAAATGTTGACTGTTTAGTTCAGTTTGGTCTTGTAAACTTCTCTTCTGGCTGGGGACAGGAGGAATGACTGATAATGATTGAAACTTCACTCAGAAGTGTCATTCATTTTATTAACATCTTATATTTGTTTCCAGTGAGCTATTAATGACTTTATAGTGACTTTGCTGTTTTAAACAATAGTTCGTTATATTTAAATTAACTCTAAACCTGTTCTGAATTGAATAGTTTATAGCAGGGGTCACCAACCTTTTTTTAAACTGAGAGCTACTTCAAGGGTACAGAGTATTATGAAGGGCTACTTATTTGATACAAACTTCCTGAATAACAAAGTTGCAGAGATAACCTTAATAATATATGTGAAGACACCGTTTGATCACATGTCAGTTCATTATTCCTCACAATAATTATTAATAATGATTTCCACAACAATGATGGTATAGCTACACATATTTAAACATGCAACTTTTATTTCTGTTAATCTGTTTCAACATTTGAAAGTCAGAGGTATCACATCTATGATATGTTTGTATCATCACATGATTAAAGCCGGTTACTTTTGCACATAGCGCCTGCTGGTGAATGATCCAGTGGTAATGTAGACATGTTGGGAAGTCTGGGTTACCTTTGCATTGCGCAATGAAGCCTGCATGCCGGCCCGTCATCGCGGGAGCCCCGTCTTTTCCAATGGTACCTTTTTTCTCCACAAATATACGAGTAAAAAGTCTTGTCTATAGCCGAGCGGGCGATCCAACCCTCCGAGGCACGCGAGCGTCTTCGGGCGCCTGCGTTCAGACCTCTAGTCTGGGCCTTTTCGGTTGGATTGCGTTGCCTCTACCGCCGCCACCACTGAGTTGTTGCCCCGCGGCCTGTTCTGAGGATTTACGGACCTGACGACGGGGTGCACTCGCGTCTGGCGCCAATGGGAAGCGCCGCCATTCGGAACCTGAAAACCTAGTGCGGTGCTGCGGCCTCGTCCTGGCTGTCCGCCGTGTACCTCCGGGTACCCAACTCTCTTATGACAAGAAATAGTCAAATCTACACTAATGCAAGCGTTTTTGATTAAAAAAGAACAGCAACTACAATTTTAGACTGAGCTCCATGGTGACTAGTGCTATTTTTAGAACATGTCTTGCTGGCGACTCACGTGGTCCATGCGGGCACCGTGTTGGCTACCTCTGGATTATATATATATATATATATTTGTGTTTTTTTTAAAAGCAGTCATGTAAAGTATCTAAGAGTAGCTCCTAGTTGTAATCAAATCCTAAGGAAGCCTATCTCTACCTGAAAACCACACTCGTTCTCTGACGCGCTTGGAAAGGGAGGGGTGAGCGGAGGGGCATTTAGTAACTTGCAATCTGCAACCTCACCACTAAATGCCACTAATTCTCACACACTGGACCTTTAAATATAATGGACACGGGTTAGTTCACTGTTTGATCTGCTCTGACATCCTGTCCTTGGCTACACGTTGAGCCTTGCTTCCTTGTTACAGTTCTGCTGTTTGATTACCCAGGTAGTCCATCACAACCTTTTGGATGTGACCTGCCATCATTTGAAGCACATGGTCCAGTTATCAGTTACCTCTACCCTCTTACACTATTTTTCTGTATAATTCTAAAGTTGTAATCTTGTTTAGCCAGGAGATACCACTAAGACTTCTGGGAAAGACATATTGTTGGGCCAGCATTCAGAACCTTATAAGATTGATTTGAAGTTCCTGTTGCATATATCTGAGCTGCAACGATTAGTCAATTCAATGATATGTCATTAATCAACAACTAGTTATCATTCAAGTTAAAACAGCAAACATAATGCTTCCAGTAGATTAGGAATATGCTACTTTTCTTGGTCTTGTATTATAGAAAATATATGTTCTGCATTTGGGACTGTTGGATAAACAAAACGCATAAGGAGGATATTATGATGACCATTTGTCCGACTTTCATTCAAATGATGAAAATAATCAGCTGATTAATTGATAACATTACATTAGTCATTTAGCAGGCGCTTTTATCCAAAGCGGCGTACAATTTAGAGTCGATCACATTTCTACACCGTAGGCACAACTACGATTTTTGGGGTTAAGTGTCTTGCTCAAGGACACATCGACATGCGACTAGCAGAGCCTGAGATTGAACCACCGACCCTCTGATTGAAAGACGGCCCTGCTATCCACTTAGCCACAGTCGCCCCATAAATAAAACTAATTATAAAGAATATAATTGTTAGTTGCAGCCCTGCTATTGATCAACCTGTGTTTTTAAGCTGTATGCTCTGACTTTTTGATGTGGCAGAGTTGCTAAGTGCTATGATTTCCCAGTAGGTGGTCACTATTACCTGTAGGTGCACAAGCTTCTGAGCACCCACGTAGTCGGAGCCTGTGTTGTGATACAGTTTCGAAAAATGACCTGTTGTGGGTTGCTGCTTAATACAGCTCTCCCCACCTCTGCATACAGCCACCACCACCATCATCCCTGGAGAGCTCCATTGTAGCTTCAGTTTGATTGGGTGAATGTGCTTGGAAAGCATGACTGTATAAAGGCTCTCTGTAGTCACTGTTTATTATTGATACCTTTACTAGACTTCCACATGGTGAGTTTGCTGTGAGCCTCATCTACAGCCCATGCTTTCTTTCGGTGATTCATTTCGTCAGGAAGCTAAGTATATAATATTATCCAGGCTATTCACAGAGCAGTCTATCAGCTGTGAGAGGAGTGCAGCAGCGTGAATCAACTGTTAACCACTACCGCTACTCCAATGATGACAGTGACAGGTCTCTATCTGTCTCACCCCTTCCCTGACTCTCCCCTCCCCCTCCCGGATGCACAAATAATTCTATCTCCAGATATTTATGTATTCCTCTCTCTGGCAACACCCCTGCACTTTCTCTGACCTACAAATCCTTTTCACACATGCCGTCTCTCTCTCTCTCGGGCAAATTCTCATGATTGCTACATCGCCCTCTCTCCCCACTAGCACTTGATAGGAGATTGAAAAGGGTAAAACAAAATGCATTGAAGGTTTTGGCAAGAAGGCAGTAAGTTATAGTTTAGGAGATGGTGATATTCAAAAGCCATTCATATACTCCACCGTATACAGCCCTTGTCACACCCAAGGACAAGCCCTGCAGAAATTGACCTGCACTTATTGATTTGTCTCTTGTTGCTTGGAGGAAGGGGGTGGTTGCTCTTGGTAATTGGCTTGTTTCCATAGAGGCACTGTAGACAGGCAGGTCTCAAGGGCTGGATTAAAGGCAAAAACAGCCCGATTCGGACTGTTGGGGGTACAAGTGCATAAAACCCAAAGTTGGAGTGTTCAACTGACTGAAGTCTCAGTGTGATATGTTTGACATGTCAGTCTGTCAGTGATAAGAGTTCCCCCATAAGTTTTGTTGTAGCCTAAACCACACTACTTGTGCTATGCAGAACATAAATGCCAGTGTCCGTTGTAAAAGGTCCTGGGCTTTCAAATCAAATGAGTCTAATATAAGTACACACAACATGTTCTGTAAAAAGATAATGTTTGTGTTATGTGACTTTGTTGGAACAACACACAGTAGGTCAAGTTACCCTGCACACACGTACAAATTAAAACTATAAGAATATTGGCATTCACATCCACTGGCAGGTAGAGACAATAGTTCAGCTAGGTGTGGGAGAGAGAATCGCTGAGCAGACAGAAGCACACACACAACTATGCTGAACACTACTCACGACTGAGCAGACCCACCGAGCCACATTAACACTCATACAGACAGCAGACAGAGAGTGCGGACGCTCTGCACTGACTGGGTTGCCAGCAGCAGGTACTGGTTGCTGTCGTGCTAGACAGTGCTGGTGTCAGCAACTTGACAATAAGAATAAATAGGTTTTGGATTTGAGGGATTCTACAGAATTGTCCTCCCTAATCACCAGAGGGAGTTGATTCCAGAGATGAACTGGGTCAGAAAAAGTGAGGATGGGACACTTTTGTTGCCGCTTCACTTGCTAATTGAAGCTCACGAGAAAGGTGTATCGTTACAAATCACTCGCCTTGAATCTCTTTCGGTGGTCTGATGTTTAGGTCTATATTGTTTATGAACAATACATAAAGCAGGACAGGTTTTCTGGTTTAATGTTTCCAGGCCATTATTGCATTTGAAACCTCCCTCAAAAAGCAACAAAGTCTTCTGAGATTAACTAATTGGGATTGTTTCACTTTCTACAAATAATGCTATCAGGATCATTTGAAAGATGCTGTAGTGACATGAATAGTGAATTCAGAATACATTTCTAGTATTTCCTGTTTTGTATGCAAGGTTTTCACATTACTAGTAATTTGATCCATTGTTAATATTGATTAGTGCAGTTTTAATCACATAGATTCTAACAATGTTGGCAAATTTATTTAGTAGCTCCTTTAAATACTAAACTCTAAAGCAATAATCCCTTGTGCTAGCTGTGCCTACATGTACCAGGATGCATTGCATACAAGCTACTGACACCTAGCCATAATATGGTGTAGTGTAGTCGGGTATTGCTTATACTCATGCAGGTAAGGTTTCTATCTTTCACATTAAGACCCCAACTCAAATTCACTCAGTATTTTGCGAAGAGGCAACTCAACAAAATAGCTTCCAGGAGCATTAGGTGACAAAAATACCCGTAAATGGTCATCTGTCCTCTCAGACCTGCTGGTCTTGATTGTCTTTTCCAGCTCATCTTCAGGATCCTGAAATTGGTCGTGAGTCCAAGTGAGGAGTAAAACATTCATGCATATTAACACAAACACACACACACACGCTCTCTGGGTTGGTGTCGGCGACAGCATCCAATAAAAACTACCCACGCTGTCATTCTTGCAGCAGAATGAATCAGTTCCTGTTGGCATCGGTGGGCAATTTGAGCAAAGGCACCAGCGCTCAGTGTCTGCTCTCATTACGGCCATTTCCTCCCTCACATCCACATCCTCAGCCTCTATCTGCTGCATGCATTTCTTCGACCATTTACTCTAGCTCGAATAAATGCAGCTGAATATCTGGTCAGCCAAAAATTTACACTGTCTTGTCGTCCATGTCGTCTTTACAAATCCAAGCCGAGATCTAGCTCTTCCTACCACCAACTGCTTTACTGTCACGTCAAATGACGGCGCTTCTACAAGCCCATCATACTTTGGCACCCCTTTTGCTAATACTCAAACTTTATATAAAGGGAAGACGGACACGTCACAAGTGTTTGTTCTTATGATCCTTGTGAAGAACTACATAATTCAAGCTCACGTCATTATTCAAACACTAATCGAAGAACACAGACATGGAGATGTTTTGAGACGTCTGCTTGAATCCATTTTCCACCGTTAATTACGTTGAATCGCCTGGTTGAGCATAAACTGATGAGCATCAGCTGTTTTGCCCGACGCGTTTCGATGTGATTATCCCCTATGGTTTAAGCTGCCAGTAGGGTTCATCAGAACTGCATGTTGGATGCTCAAACAGATCCGGAACACCATTGCGCCCACAAGCGTTCCAACATTGGAAATGGAGGGGCTTTCTGAAACTGTCAATCCAACGTTCACTCACACTGGGGCGACTGTAGCTCAGAGAGCAGGGTCGTCCTCCAATCAGAGGATCAGCGGTTTGATCCCCGACTCCACTAGTCCATGTGTCCTTGGGCAAGACACTTAACCCCAAATAGCTCCCGCAAGCTGTGCCTGTGCTGTCTGACTGATTTGTTCGAGTGCTGATGGGCAGGTGGCACCTTGCATGTTAGCTCCTGACATCAGTGTATGAATGGGTGTGACTGGGTGAATGATGACATGTAGTGTTAAAGAGCTTTGAGTGGTTGGATGACTAGAAAAGCGTCCATTAACCATTTTATAATTGACTTCACGTTGTGATTGGTCAGCTGTACGAGGTGAGAAAGGAAATCTACACACATATGAATGAATGAAATTTATTTATAGAGCGCTTTTCACAGACATAACATCACAAAGTGCTTAACAGAGCAGAAAGTTAAAAGCATAAAAAACACAATGTGACCCTAGGGTCAATAAATTACATACACAGAGAAAAAAATAAAAATAATAAAAAATAAAATAAAAATTTAAAACATATTTTAAGAGCACGTCTAGGACATGGGTTTTCACTCAAACGCCAGCATAAAAAGGTGGGTTTTGAGCTGTTTTTAAAAAGTATTCACAGTATCTGCGAGGCATAGAGTTGCAGGCAGAGCATTCCAGAGCCTCGGGGCCACTGCCTCAAAGGCTCGGTCACCACGTGTCTTAAATCGTGTGCGTGGGACTGCCAGAAGACCTAGAGCGTTTGAACTGAGAGTGCGGGCGGGTGAATAGGGGCGAAGTAGATCAGCTAAGTCGGAGCCTGACCGTGAAGTGCTCTGTAAGTGATGGTGAGAATTTTGAAGTGTATCCTAGATGCTACAGGAAGCCAGTGGAGAGATCGGAGTACGGGGGTGATGTGAGACCGTCGATTTGTCCTGGTGAGTAATCTGGCGGCAGCATTTTGGATGACCTGCAGACGGTTAAGAGCAGATACACTGAGTGATGTGAAAAGTGAGTTGCAGTAGTCAATGCGTGAAGAGATAAATGTGTGTATGATCATTTCTAATTCAGGTGTTGATACTGCAGATCTCAGTTTACTGATATTTCTTAGATCGAAGAAACATCTGGACAGCTGCTTAACATGAGGGTCAAACGACATGGATCGATCAAAGAAAACCCCTAGATTGCGGAGGTTGCAATGGGCAGCAGAGGAGAGTGGACCAATACTCTGCCTGATCATGGGGACAAACTCATCTGGAGCAATAACTAGGACCTCCGTCTTAACTTTTTATAATCGGCCCCAAAGGTAACAGATAAAGGGAAAATAACAGAGGCCCCAGAACCGAGCCCTGCGGTACGCCACAAGACGGTGGAGAGGTAACAGACAAAATCACCCACAGAGACATTGAAACTTCTGTCATTGAGGTAAGATGTAAACCAGTCTAACGCTATGCCAGATATGCCCACCCAATCACGTAGCCTCTTAATCAGGATGTTATGGTCTACAGCAGCAGTTCCCAAACTTTTTAGGCCACGCACCCCCTTCTACATCCCAACCGGGTTCACGCACCCACAATCCCCCCCCCTCCCCCACACACACACACCTTAAAAAAAAAAGCAACAGAGCCTATTTATAGCCGCATTAAAAATCTGACTAATGAGAGAACAGTTTGCTTGCGCGTGGCGTTTGTTTACAAGATAAAAAAACACAAACTATTCCTGCACCTTAACGTAACGGACGTACACCAGAAGATTGGCCAGATTAGCCACATCTGTAGACTAGTCTACTTGCAGAGTAAAACTCACTCTTCTTCACGCGACCGACTAATGTAGCCAGGATGTCTTCGGACAAAGCATCGATGCGCGCGACACTGTTGTTGGACGCGGGATCACGTCCAACTTTTTCGCTTCTCTCTCTCCAATCATACATTCCACCATCTCTTTAACATTTTTTCCCTCTCCACCACCGCCTCTCCTTCTCCCTATTACGCGGTCAGAATACTACCACAACACGCCGCCTGTCTCCAGCAGAAATGCGCTCATCCACGCACGGGAACAACACCGAGTTGTAATATATACCTCCATAACACCCTGCCACTCTCGGCTCATATACCTCTCCAGCAACGAGGCACATCACCCGGTCACAATACCTCCAGAATGAAATCCGGGACTTGGTTTTATGGTTCCGAGTGGCGGGCGCGCACCCGTTGGCGCCGGGACGCAAGGTCTCCAGCCACCCCCGCCGCGAGGCACCCGATCGTCAGGTCTGTCAGCCCTCGGAACAGGCCGCGGGTCAACAACTCGTGGGTGGCGGGGTAGAGGCGAGGCAGATCACAGAAAAATAATAGACTAGAGTATGGCAAAGATATGTTGATGAGAAATGTATTTGTAATACGTCAAACACAAATGTAATCAGGGAGAAAATACGTTCATGGTAAAACGTAATTGAGAATGCATTTTAGTTTTGGGGGAACGTCATTTTTAGGAAACAGGACTGCGCCGCCATTACATTTTTCCTCTCGCGCACCCCCTAGAGGCAGCTCGCGCACCCCTGGTCTACAGTGTCGAATGCAGAACTGAGGTCCAGAAGAACTAACGCAGAGCAGTCACCTGCATCAGCACACATGATAATGTAATTTGAAACCCTCAGGAGAGCGGTTTCAGTAGAGTGTTGCTTACAAAACCCAGACTGGAACTTGTCGTACATGTTGTGCCTCTCCAGTGCAGCAGTAAGTTGGTTGGCCACCACTTTCTCTAACATTTTGGACAGGAAAGGCAGTTTTGATATGGGCCTGTAGTTCATGGGCAAAGCTGGATCCAAGTTTGGTTTCTTTAATATGGGCTGGATAGTGGCATGTTTGAAATAGGAAGGGACAATTCCTGTAGACAATGAGGAGTTGACAATATATGTTACTGCAGGGCCAATAATTAGCAGAACTTTCTTAAATAGAGAGGTTGGTATTATATCCAGAGGGCAAGATGATTGCTTTGTTTTGTTAATTAAGTCCATCAGGTCTTGAAGGCTGATAGGCTGGAAAGAGTCCAGAACAGTAGGAGATTGCGAGGAGCTACATGAACAAATCCCAGGCTGAATGCCGGACCTAATACCTGTTACCTTATTATTAAAATAGGTAAGGAATTTGTTGCAAGCGTCAACAGAACAGCTTGGTAATGTAGAGACAGACGGTGAAACAATTCTCTTAATTGTGTCAAACTAAATCTTGGGATTTCTCATTGAGGAAGAGATTAGGTTGGCAAAATAAGCAGTTCTAGCTTCCTTAATACTCCAGTATTAAAGGAAACTCTGAGGTCTTTGAGATATGAGCGATGCACTTCTAGCCCAGTGGCTTTCCAGAGCCGCTCTGTCCTGCGACACTTCCGTCTCAGGCTGCAGACAGCATCTGTCATCCACGGAGAAGTGTTGCAGGCAGCCCTGGTCCTTTCCTTAAGAGGTGCCACTTTATCCAGCAAAGTGGTGCAATGTTCATTAAAAGACTGTGACGACCCTCCTCCTGTCATACACTGGAGGACGGTTTTTCCATCTCTTACAGGTGCGGAGTGGAGGATCGTTACCAGGATGAGTCTCACCTGCGCCGGGGCGTGGCTCATCCTTAAATACCCTTTCCAGTTGACAGCCTGGGGGGAAAGAAGACCTGTGCTGACCACGGTTGCAGACCTTGTAAAGCGCGGTTGCGTGTTTTTGGCATCACAAATAAAATCCTACTGTTTGCGCCAGCTCAATGTCTCCTTGTTTTGTCTCAGTCTATGAGCCGGGCTGTGACAACTGTATCAAGAGTTCAACATCATTGAGGTTTGTGTTAATATCACAGCAGAAGTGCATAGAGAACTGATCAGCTGTACTCTGAGTAATAATGCGGGAGTGGAATGTTTGTTTCAGACACAAGGGGTCAGCATTGACAGAAAGATCAAAGAAAATACATTTATGGTCACTGATCAATAGGTCCTCACAACGGGTATTATCAATATCAAGACTCATAGAAAACACAAGGTCCAAGGTGTGACCACCCCTGTGAGTGGCGCCAGAAACATGTTGCGTGAAATTAAAAGATTCAGTAATATTGAGAAACTCAGTGGCTATACAGTCTGTGGTATCATTGATATGCAGATTAAAATCACCAACCAGAAGCACTTTGTCTAGCTTGATAATAGAGGTCAGAAAGTCTGTGAACTCTGATAAAAGCTGACCTGCAGGACCTGGAGGTCGGTAAATTGTAAAACGGCTTTAGCCGGCCCACTTCAGTGAGCTGCAGTTCAAAAGCAGCATAGGATTCTGTGCTCCCCAATTGGCAGGATAACTGATTCTTCCAGACCACGGCGAGGCCTCCACCGCGGCCTGTCAGACGCGGTGTCCCAACATAAGAACAGTCCACAGGTCAGAGTTCATTGAAATGGATGCATTCCATATTCCGTTGCCAGGTCTCGGTCAGAAATAAAAAAGCCAAATTATGACTTGTAAACAAGTCATTTAAAATGTGAGCCTTGTTTGTTACAGAGCGTGCATTAATCAGACACATTTTGATGGGGGAAGACACTGTGTCGTCATCAGCACAGGAAGCTTTGGGGGTATGTGCAATAGGACGGATCACTCGTGCAGCACCTAGAACCCGACCATAACTAGGGCGTGAGCGCGAGTCTGTGATTCTCGCGGGAATGTTCATGGGTCGTGGAGTAGAGGCAAGGGAAAGAGTAGTAGGAGACCCTCCATGCCGCCAGGGGGAGCTAGTGTTGCTTGATGAATGCGGCTGATGAATGAACGTAGAGTGACAGGGGATCCAGGATCATGTGTGCCAGGTGTAAACAGTCAATCATGTGGATAGGAGTGAACACTTTTCATATGTTCAATCAAATTAAACACTTTAAAATGACTTTCAGGGCAGACTCTGAAAATGCGTGCCGTTTAACATGCTCCCCATGTTTATACAATGTTGCCTCTCCTTGCTATCTATGACGGACAGCTTTTCACTCCGATGTCGTCCCACTTCCACGTTGTGTTCTACACTAGTCTACAGCTGGTTTGTGGCACTAAACTGACAAGCCAGAATACAACAATACTTCTCCTTCACTGTTTTCCAATTCAGTGTGTAAGAAACACACTACAAGGTTGCAGCTTGAGAAATGTAAAGCTTAACTTCATCATGCTCCTGTATGGTACCATAGCAACAACTACTTGCCAGCTACGTCCTGTAGCGTGTCACTTCCAAAGGCTACCTGTGAGTAGGTGTTCACACAGAACAGTGTGACAGTTTGACATTTTCATATTTCTATTCTGTGTGATCCCAACATCCTCCAGAAGGATCTCAGATGTTTCCCAACCTGGAGAATATGAGGAGCAACAAGCAAAGACATCTGCACACACACTTGAACACGCATGAACATACAGCATATGTCCAAGTGCATATCTGCACACACATGACCTGTGGAGAAGCACAGATGTTCATATTTGCATGTCTGCACACTTTCGGGAACACACACAAATGCATGAATCGATATACACATTAATTCTGGCAATTTATGCATGCATCAATGTACACGTGTTTGTCGACATAAGAGGCACACATGCAGGAAGTCTTTGATAGCATAAATGAACATACTGATTATATCCAGATGTATATCCGAGTAAGGGTGTTAACACCAGAAGGCAATATAAGTGGGTCACAGCAGGAATCTGCCTAATAATTACATCAGTGTAAGCCTACATAGTGTACATAAATGTGCAGGATATCAATATTTTCAGCTCATGAATTAGTATTCACAGTAGTGTAACGGTACGGAAGTGTGGGGGAAAAGATCTGAAAATTATATAAATTAACTTATAACTTCAGATAACTTCTGATCATCAGATGTCCTCAGTATTAAAGCAATCCAGGTGATTGTACTGTGCAAAAAGGAACTGTTAGCAGCCAGCGCAGCAGGACTTTTAACGATTTCCAGATTTTCCAACAGGGAAAAACATGGCTTTTGTCACGTCTATACAACAGATAACAGAGGATGAACCCAAATGCAGACAGACACGAGGAGCAGAAGGATTATATATAATATTTTAATAAAGAAATGTCCAAAACAAAACCTACATGGCAGGTAAGTCCAAATGGAAGAAATCCAAAAACCAGAAACGGGCAAAATGACACACTAAACAGGATCGGGTCAATCGGACAACTGCACTAGGGATACAAACAGGAAGCATAGCAGACAAACCGGCAACCAACAGACAAAAGACAGGTGTATATAAATATGTACTTTCCAGATGAAGGGCAGGCAACTGGAGGCAGGTTCAATACTGCAGCAATTATGCCAATGGTTTGCACTGTTTTCGGCTGTTCCAACCGATCAAATCGGGGAAAACACAAAGGCTACTTTCAAGTCCCGAAAATAGTTGTACATAAAATAAAATAAAGGTGAGAAGTTTAAAAAACTCAGCGAAATGGCGACAGAGATCAAAAACCTCCTTATAAAGTCTGGAGGAGCGGAGTAATTTTGCTAGCTAAAACTGATGAAAAAAACAGACCATGTTGGTACGCGTACGCCAGATGAAGGCGTACAAGAGTCGAAAGGCTTACAACTATTTCGTGAGCGGTTGGGTCCACAACCTTGGAACCAAAGTAGCATTTAACGACTGTCGTCTTGTTTTTGCCTGGGTAGCTAGCATCGCTAAAAATATATCTCCCGGTTGATAGCTAACTAGCTAAAACTGCAAAACACAAGCTACAGAACAAACACCACAGATGTGTCCGGCGATATCGCTACCATGGTCAGTGTTTTTATGCGGGGGAAAGCTAGTTAGGTTTCGCGATAAACGGATAGTAACTGTGTTACACCCTGGTGCATTGTATGAGTGTGACCACTATTTGTTTTGGTGAATACACTTGTATATAAGTAAATACATGGTGTACATAAGTAGGGTGGGGTGGATTGTGTATATCAGTGTGTTGCTGTTTGGAATGTGTCAGAATCAGAATTAGAACCATTTATTGCCAAGGAAGTTTGCACCTACAAGGAATTTGACATGGCGGGTGGTGCATAACATTTAACAATAAACAATAACATTAAACAATCAACAGTGCAAGAAATAGAAACATATTACAATTTACAATATAATATAAAAGAATATGAAATAAAGTGCACAACAAACAGATAACAGGATGATGTTCAGCTCCACAGCTCGACGGGGGAGTCACAGAGGGTGATGGGGGCTGGTGGGGCTGCATTCTTCCTGAAATCCACAACCATCTCCACTGTCTTTAGAGCGCTGAGCTCTAAGTTGTCCAGACTGCACCAGGTCACCAGATGGTCAGTCTCCCATCTGTAGGCAGACTCATCCCCACCAGAGATGAGTCCAATGGAGGGTGGTGTCATCCGCAAACTTCAGGAGCTTGACGGACTGGTGACTGGAGGTGCAGCTGTTGGTGTACAGGGAGAAGAGAAGAGGGGAAAGAATGCAGCCTTGGGGGGAACCGGTGGAAACAATGAGCACCAACACACCGAGGCAGCCGTCCGCGGCGCCATCTTTCAATCAACAAAGATGGAGTCAACACATAAAGTCAAGCATGTGCTGGCTGTGAAAACTAATCTCCCTCTGGGGCAATAAAGGTTATATCTATTTCAAAGACAAAAACACAGTTTTGTGAATCTGAAAAAAATGAGTTTGGTTGAGGACAGGGTCAGCTATGAAGTCAACAAGCATATGGTGTTTTTTAAATTATTTTTTTATATTTGTGACTGAACAGGCTGATGTGGATCACACTGCCTTTTTTCTGGTGATTTTACAGACAATTATTGGGAGTGTTGTGCTGGCTTTTTGCTTGCACAAGACACCCTGCGGTCCACAGGAGAATACCGGATGCTATTGTTCAACTGTCAAGGCTCAGTCACTGCTGGATTTAGCTCGATCCATCGCCTCTTTGTGTCAGCGACCTTTCGAAAAATGTTAACTCCAGTTGTGATAGTTTGCAGGCTGAATCAAAAAGCCAAGTGAGATACATACTGAGTGTAAAGCTAGACTCATGTATGATTTAAAATGCTTTGGTTATGGTCCATACATATTGAGTGTAAGGCTACATTCATGCATTCATTAATGATGTAACTATAGTTCCTAATATTTTAAGCTTTGAACTTCATTATACACTCAAAGGCAATACGTTAATGTTGACACACTTGTGGGTGGGAGATCATGTTCAGAAAGAAGGCTCACAGTACTCCAACCTATACAGAAGTCATTTGAAGTTAAGAAGCAAGGCAAATCTCAGAGTTCTGTGTTGAGCGATCTGCAGCAAGCAAACAGAACACTGTAGAACCTCAATGAAAGAAAGGAGAAGAACCCACTCTGATCAAAACTAAAGCAATCTCCAAGCACACAAGGAAACTTCTGTTCAACAAATTTCATTATTTTCTACTGTAGGTAGCAACAACTCTATTCACAAGGAGGTCTGTGGGTCACCCAGAATAAAGAGGTCACTGTTTCTCCAAAGGCATCTTGCTGAGGATTTCTTTGTATGCCAATGTGAATGCTTTGAGCACTACACATTTCAAATGCAATTCATTCTAAACCAGAGTTGCACTGTGGTCTCAAAGACAGAAGCAGTTCAAACTGCTGGATATTGTTCTTGTACTCTTCTCTGTTTACTTTGGCAGCTCACTAAGTCCTATACAAAGTTTGACGTAGTGATCCTACAGTAATTCTACTGTAATATAGCTGGAGAGAACTCGTTTTATTATACCATTTTTGCAGTCTAACAATGTTTATAATCAGTTATTTCTTCATGAGCTTTTAATGACACCAGAGAATACAATAATAATAATAATAATAATAATAATACATTTTATTTATATAGCGCTTTTCTTGACACTCAAAGACACTTTACATTAAAATCATCATATATAAAAACAATACACTAAAAACAAAGTACACAATAATAGTCACACACTAAAGGCAGTTTTGAACAGGTGAGTTTTGATTTGTGATTTGAATGTGGAAAGATCAGTGCAATCTCGGATGTTTTTGGGGAGAGAGTTCCAGAGGGAGGGGGCAGATATGGAGAAGGCTCTGTCGCCCCATGTCCGGTGCTTGGTCCTGAGTGGAAGGGACAGGAGGTTGGCATCAGAGGAGCGGATCCGGCGGGATGGAGTGTGATGGTGAAGCAGGTCGGTGAGGTAGGAGGGGGCCTGATTGTGGAGGGCTTTGTGAGTGAGGAGTAAGATTTTGTATTGGATCCGTTGTGGGACGGGGAGCCAGTGGAGGTTCTGGAGAACAGGGGTGATGTGGTCACGGGAGCGGGTGTGGGTGAGCAGGCGAGCAGCAGAGTTCTGGATGTACTGGAGTTTATTTAGGAATTTGGATGATGTGCCGTAAAGAATGCTGTTGCAGTAGTCAATTCTGGAGATGATGAAGGCGTGGATCAGAGTTTCAGCAGCAGATGAGGAGAGTGATGGGCGGAGGCGGGCGATGTTTTTTAAGTGGAAAAAGGCAGTTCTGGTGATTTGTTTGACGTGGTGTTCAAAGGAGAGGTTGCTGTCAAACATGACTCCAAGGTTGCGGATGTGTGGGGAGGGAGACAGAGTGGAGTTGTCGATGGTGAGGCAGAAGTTGTGACAGGTTTTAGTGAGGGATTTGGGGCCGATGATGATCATGTCAGATTTATCACAGTTCAGTTTGAGGAAGTTGGTTTGCATCCATGATTTAATGTCAGTGAGGCAGTTGGTGAGAGTGGAGTGAGTAGCAGTGGTGATGGCTTTTGTGGAGATGTAGAGTTGGACATCATCGGCGTAACAGTGAAAGTGAAGTCCATGTTGACGGATGATGTTACCAAGAGGGAGCAAGTAGAGGATGAACAGAAGAGGACCAAGCACCGAACCCTGGGGGACGCCTATACACATTAGGAGCATTATGGTGCAGCAGGACCTGCACAGACTGGTCTCACTTCCAAGGCATCAAATACCGACTCCTGGTCAGTGGCCCTCGGGGTCTATACACCGATGCACAAGGCTCCCTTCAGCGTCTGTTTGTGATGCACCGGGCTTTCAACTAATTCCAATGTAAACCCATTAAGTCATTAGTCAAGTTTGGTGGTTATTACTGACGACATAGGCTACGTCACTTATTTACATGACGTCTCTTCCGTGGCTCCTGTTAGGTTACAAGTGTACTTCTTTGAGGCCAAACTGTGATGTTTTTTCTAACCCTAAGTCTAACTCTAGTTTTGTTGCATACATTAAACCGCCACTGTCACAACGTGTTACAACTGTAATTGCGAAAGTTTAACAATGTTAATCACATGCAAACCTTCAGTGTAAAGATGATACAGGAAAGGCTGCCCTGCAAAGTGGCAAAATATGACGAGTAGGGATGAGATCAACTTGACCTAGAGGATGACAGTCGTCAAAACAGCCCAAATGAGCTTCCTGACTTCATGTTTATTACTCTTGCCTAGTTTGTAAAAATGAAGTGGAGCAACAGAAAACTTTTTTTTTTATCAATTGAGGTACATGGGGGGCAGATCGGGGACCAAAAGTCTGACATAACCTATAGCAGTGTTTGTAAACAGATGGATGAGGGAGTCAAAGAGGGTTTTAGTGAGTCAGAAGTGATTCGAGGTGTGTTAAAAATTACCAAGCCAGGCGTGTTCAAGGACATGCTCATCAATAAAGACGAGATTACCACGAGTGAAGTCAAGGGCTTTCTCAGATCACACTTGGGTGAAAAGGCTGGCACTGAATTGTTCCAGGAGCTGATGTGTGCAAAACAGAGTGACCAAGAACCCCCTCAGCAGTTGTTGTACCGCATGATAGGGCTCAAACAGAAGATCCAATTTAAAATAAGAACATGACCTTAGGGATTTAAATAATAATTACAGAATGTAATTATAACATATGGACCATAGAGAGGGACAGTAAAGAATTGCAGCGCCTCAGGAGGAACTGCTGATACCGGAGCAGTTGCGCACAGGTTGCTTTAGGGCAGCGGTTCCAAAACTTTTTAGGCCGCGCACCCCCTTCTACACCCCGACCGGGTTCGCGCACCCCCCCCCCCCCCCTTAATAAAAAAAAGAAAAAAAAAGCAACAGAGCCTTTATAGCCGCATAAAAATCGGACCAATGAGAGAACAGTTTCCTCGCGCGTGGCGTTTGTTTACAAGATTTTGTCCGCTGTTAAATGTTGCAGTGTGAACACAAACCGAACAAAGGGGCAACTGCAACATTGTATCATATTAATCCCTGAATCGGAACAAAGCAAACAAACTACGGGTGTGAAAACGCCCTGAAACACTGCAACAAAGTTTCAATAAATTTCAGTTACACAAGGCGTCACTTTTAAAGAGCAATAAGGATGGCGAGCACAGGCACAGGCTCAGAGGCAGATTATCACATTTAATTTACAATTAATGACCGACTAATGTAGCCAGGATGTCTTCGGACAAAGCATCGATGCGGCGCGACAGTGTTGTTGGACACCGGGATCATGTCCAACTTTTTTGCTTCTCTCTCTCCAATCATACATTCCACCATCTCTTTGGCAGCTGGCAAGCACACGTCTAAAGCGATTGTGTGCGGTAGCCCCTTTCTCGCTATTCTGTAACCAGATATGAAGCCCGTAGTGCGTTCTTTGTAGACCCAACACATGAATGAGACTCCAGTTGTTTTTGGCTGTTTTGTAACTCCTCCAATTTCGATATAAACAAGCCCCTTACGGCTTTTGACTTGCACTGGCATGCTTGGTGTTCAGGTGGCGACGTAAATAAGAGCTTCAGACAGCTGTTAGCCAGAACCTCACTGCACACCATGCACTGTGGCTTTGGGGAATCTGCGTTGCCAATCCAAGTGAAGCCCAGACACAGATACTTTTCATCATATTTCCTCTTTTTTTCCCAGTCTGATGCTCACTCTTGTTTCCTCTTTTTTCACCTTGACTCCGCGATGGGCCGATGTGCTCCCGATTTGTCTGTGCTATCCCTTCCTCCTTTTCGGTCTCCTCCGTCTCATCTTCCTCTGACTCCCGTTCGATTTCTTCTCCCGGTCTCTCCCCACGCACCTCTCTGTTCCCCTCGCCTCCTATTCCTCTCTCGCTCTCTCTCTCTGTCCCTCTCCTCTTTTACGACTGATGGCTTCAGATGTCCCACCTGACAGTTTCCCCGATTTCAGCCAGTTTAGCATATTTAAATTAATGTTGCTGAATGCATGAAGTTCGCTGTTAGCTGACGTTAGCTGCACAAACTAGGCTGGCTGGTGTGTACGACTGGCGGCAGGCGGCAAGACTGCCGGAAGGAGCTCAAGTGCATTCATTAAATTGTACGTTTTCAATTTTAAATCTTACAAAGGGGATTTTTATAATTCATGTTTTTATTTTGTGAAAAATCCCACTTTTTTTTAATATTTAATATTATTACACCATCAGACGCCATTACACTTTTCCTCTCGCGCACCCCCTAGAGGCAGCTCCACACTTTGGGAATCCCTGCTTTAGGGTGTGACTCCCGCTCACTCCTCAGATGTAATCTGGAAGAACTGAACGGCTCGTGTCTATTTCTACTGAACTTTACCTGTGTCCTACAGGTTAGTACTGGTGAAAACGGCCAATGCTCACTCTTGGGAAACAATACTGTATGTGCACGCTGACCTTGTAAGGCTTTGTGAAGTTATTGTGGGCGTAAAAGTGTAAATATGTAGTTTAGAAATCTCCGGTCTCGAGCGCATGGTTAGCCTTAGCAGGTAAGCTAGCTGCTTGCCGCGCTAACGCGGGTTGTTTGACCTGAATGTTGTCTTGCAGGGATGCCGCTAATGTTAGTTACAGGAAGGTTTAATATGTTTAAGTGCCTTGTGTGAGGGTTTTAAGTTTTATTTCATGCATTAAGTGTCTGTGAGATGGGGTTTGAGGAATGTGCTGGAGTGGGGGTGGTGTGAAAGTGGCAGGGAGAGGTGTGAAGTTTATGACAATGGGGCATAGGCCCAGGTGGGGCTTGTTGGACTTCAGCCAATCAGTGAGCTGATCGATGAGCTGAGGAATGCAACTTTGAGGGGACAAAGGGTTTGAAACTCTGGGGATTTCAGATCTTCTGCTGGCCACCGAGAAGGCAGACCAGCCTTCTGGGTGGCTCGGATTGGATCTCACATTTGATTTTATATATAGTGTTGTGGAGAAAACTCGTGGACAGACTGAGGTCGAGGCATTTAGCTCAATTCAAGCAATAAGGTTTATTTGTAACAGAAGTATTATGCCCAGCAGTTTTACGTGCACGTGGCCTAATCTCTACTCTGAGTGAGCAGGGAAAATGTACAAAAGACAGGAAAAGCAGGAAAAGGCGCGTAAACATCATTGCGCATAACATAATATAGGTTCTTCTTTCAGCAGTCTATTGGTGGAATATAAAGTAGGGGCGGCTCTGTAATTAGCAGTCAGAGGGCCCGCTGGAGCACTGAGCATCATCGCCCACACCGGCTCACGATAAGATAAGATAAGATAATCCTTTATTAGTCCCTCAGTGGGGAAATTACAGGATTACAGCAGCATCGCTCACAAGTAATAAATGAAGATAAAAAAAAAAATCAAGTAGTATAAATAGACTAAACAGTAAACAGTAGTAAGAAATATGACAGTAAAGAAGAATACAAAATATATCAGTATGTACAGACGGAGTAAAAATGTGAAAAAGTGTTCAAGGTGTTCAAAGTGTTAGTGGTCTCCCGAGAGCAGCTTGTTGTGCAGCCTGACAGCAGCGGGGAGGAAGGACTTGCGGTACCTCTCCCTCAGACACCGGGGATGAATCAGCCGGTGACTGAAGGAGCTGTGCAGAGCTGCCAGGGTGTCCTGCATGGGGTGGGAGGCGTGGCTCATCAGGGATGAGAGCTTCGCCATCATCCTCCTGTCTCCCACCACCTCCACAGTATCCAGTGGACACCCCAGCACGCTGCTGGCCTTCCTCACCAGTTTGTCCAGTCTCCTCCTGTCAGCTGTCGCGATGCTGCTGCTCCAGAAGACCACTCCATAGAAGATGGCTGATGCCACCACGGAGTCGAAGAAGGTCTTCAGGAGTGCTCCCTGCACCCCAAAAGACCTCAGTCTCCTCAGCAGAAAGAGTCTGCTCTGTCCTTTTTTATAAAGAGCGTGAGCGTGGTCAGTCCAGTCCAGTTTGTTGTTCAAGTGAACACCCAGGTACTTATACGACTTCACGACCTCAATGTCCAGTCCCTGGATGCTCACCGGTGTCGGAGGAGGGCGTTTACCCCGGCGGAAGTCCACCACCAGCTCCTTGGTCTTGCTGGTGTTGATATGGAGGCGGTTCCGCTGGCACCATCCTAAAAAGTCCTGGTTTAGTTCCCTGATGGATCCTCCTTCGCTGCTTCTTCAGTGGGCGTACATGTTGATGTAACTCCATATTGTTATGTCCGGCCGACTTGATAAGCGGGGTGCCTCTCTATCTCTAAGGCGGCGCAGGCAGCTGAAACTGGTTCTCTGTGTGACTATGTGACATTTATCTGGGGCAAAAGCTATCCTTCAGAGTTCTAATACTTCTCACTGTGTTCAAACGAGCGCTATGAATGCCCCGTATGGAGTATTTGACCTTCTTCTACTAGAACTCACATATCCGCGTATAAGCATAACAGTAACATTGAATGTATATTTTATTCACAAATCCCCCTTTTCACACTTGCTAGGTGTGAACTTCTTAGACTTGTGTGTCATCGTTCAATTGGGAGTTTGTCAACGAAAGCAACTCTGGTTTCTCTTCCTCAGACTCCTCTCCATCCTGCTGGAGATCTGTAGTACACTAGAGTTTGTTTAGTCATATCAACATCAATTCATCGCTGCAGTAATCTCCTCAAACATGGTATGAAAGTACAATCAATATGAACCAAACACTTTTGTAGACCCCTCCTCTCTCCGCCAGCAGCACGTCTTGACCCCTCTACGTATTGTTGCCCACCAAAATAGTACTGTTTCAAACCCCGCATCAATTTGATTTCCCCTCGGGACTCCAATGTCATCTATGTACACAGACTGACTGAAACTGCCAGATGGGCTGACCTTTGTGGTCGTGGTCTGTCTCCAGGAGGTTACGCAGGGAGGCAATATCCATAGTCAATGCATCGAATGACCTCACCAACTGTGCCAACGCACGAGTTCCACTCCACTGCTTCGCTTATGTTGTGGAGAAAACTCGGTGGACAGACTGAGGTCGAGGCATTTAGCTCAATTCAAGCAATAAGGTTTATTTGTAACAGAAGTATTATGCCCAGCAGTTTTACGTGCACGTGGCCTAATCTCTACTCTGAGTGAGCAGGGAAAATGTACAAAAGACAGGAAAAGGCGCGTAAACATCATTGCGCATAACATAATATAGGTTCTTCTTTCAGCAGTCTATTGGTGGAATATAAAGTAGGGGCGGCTCTGTAATTAGCAGTCAGAGGGCCCGCTGGAGCACTGAGCATCATCGCCCACACCGGCTCACGATGGATCCTCCTTCGCTGCTTCTTCAATGGGCGTACATGTTGATGTAACTCCATATTGTTATGTCCGGCCGACTTGATAAGCGGGGCGCCTCTCTATCTCTAAGGCGGCGCAGGCAGCTGAAACTGGTTCTCTGTGTGACTATGTGACATTTATCTGGGGCAAAAGCTACCCTTCAGAGTTCTAATACTTCTCACTGTGTTCAAACGAGTGCTATGAATGCCCCGTATGGAGTATTTGACCTTCTTCTACTAGAACTCACATATCCGCGTATAAGCATACAAGTAACATTGAATGTATATTTTATTCACAATAGGTTTGTTTTGTTAATGATTGTGTGATTCGGTTTGTAACTGTTTGTATCTGTTTTTATGCTTCTTGGATAATAAATCCATTTGATTTTTACTTTAACCTGCTGTCGTGTTTTGGAGGCGTTTGAGACAGCATGGCTGCAAGGGGGGGGGGGCGATTTCTCCCTGTGTCCAGAAGTTGTGGCCTTAACACTTGTGAATGTAGGGAAACTGAATGCTGAAGTTTGAGAGTTTTGTTTAGACACTGAAGATGAGTAGCACATGTGTACAATGTGAGTACTGTTAGTTCAGGACAAAAACGGAAGACACATTAGTTAAGGGCTAATGTCAGTTTATACAGTTTAAATCTACATGCTGCTGTTTAAACGTTTGTTAGTGAACTTGTTTTGTATCTCTGTGTGATATGCAGGTCCATAAGTGTCACGGTCAAATCTATTTTCAGACAGTTAACATAACTTGTTATGTTAAAAACCATGATTATGATCTTTAGCTAAGAGGAACCACGCCGTACCTTTTGAAAGAAAAATGAGTAATTTACTTTTCGAAGCCTATTTTTGATTTGGTTTACCCGTAGTTCTCTCCTAATCATGGAAGTTAACTTCCAAATGGTTCTCGTGTGTTGCTAATGTTTCCTATGATGACAGCTTAGAAGTAAATACAATGAGTACCGTTGCATACAAGTGAGCTCTTCCCTATGGACTTGATTACATTTCTAACTACGGTTAAATAAAGTTGCAAATAACATTTGACACAAGGTGCTTGTTGGGAATAATTGCGCTCAAGTGTGCTACTCCTCATGAACTTAATTTCAATACTTGACTCCGACTTTCTTATGCTGTTTTAAACCCTGTGTGACACATGGAAAATACTGGCAAAGAAGCTATTAGCATAATATCAACCTATTGGGATGCTTCCATTGTTATTTAACAACTAGAAAACCTCTGAGAGAAGAGTTAACCTTCTTTGTTGGCTCACAGAAAATGGAGGTTAATGATAATTGCATATTTGAAGAGGAAGTTGAATAATAACAGCTGTAGAACACCAGCAATTGGAAAGTCAAGTGTGGACAAAGGAGGAGAATTACCCTTTTCTGATCGGTAATTACATGTAGAAAGGCACACAAAAACACCCATATTTATTCTACACACAAATTCCAACTTCTCTAAAATATTGTTCACAGTAGGGCTGGACGGTATGACCAAAAATGCATATCACGGTATTTTGTAAGATTCTGGCGGTTTCACGGTATATCACGGCATTCTTTTTCCGCGTTAAAGCATTAATTAATTAACACCGAAAAGAAATGGCCGGCAAGCGAGCGGTGAACAGCTGTTTGTGTGGCGTGTCTTCCATTCCGTCACTTCCTGTTTCCTTCACCTACATTCTCCTGGGCCCTAAGCCCCTCCATGGAAATAAACAGGAAATACCGTCGGATTTAGTTGTTAGTAGGTGTTGTTTGGGTTTATTTCTTTAGTTATATATATATATATATATATATATATATATATATATATATATATATATATTATTTTATGTCATCAGAACAGTGAAGAAAAGGTTACCCTGAAAATGCACACTCCGGTACAGTAGATGGCGGTATGCACCTATGCAAGTTGGTTGCGATCCGCCAATGGAATTCAAAGAAGAAGAAGAAGCCCCTCCACGTACAGCTTCTTATCACCGTCTATGTACATTTATAATAAATACCACACATATTACGGTAATCAGCGTTGCATATGTGTCTGACCTAAATACATTTTGTTGTTCAGTCTTTGTTCATCCTGCATCGCTCTTTTCTGTTCTTTAATGTAACATCACTGGCGCGACAGAGCCTCTCCCAGCTGTTAGTAGATTGTTAGCGAGCTTTACCCAGCATGCAGTTCGGCAGAGAAATTTTATAAATGTACAATTATTAGTGCTACAAATTGTTTATCTGTCACAAACTGTTGTGTCGTGGTGTTTTACCCTGTTAAAGAGCGTTAGTTGTGGGTTGTTAATTGTTGTAATAAAGTTATGACCATGAGTAGGGTTCCCTCTCAATACAGCTAAGACAACTAGCTCCGACCGTAGCGCGCCCAGCGGCGGACAATATATTTTGCTGCCTGTTGAAGAGCGACAGAAGTTGTTTTCGGCCTGACGGTATATGAAAAATTCATGTCGTACGGGAAATTAAAACCGGTATACCGACCAGCCCTAGTTCACAGTATACTTCAATGACTATACATAACTTTCTCTCTTTATTGTTTCCTCCGGACTCATATTATCCTTACGACTGCTCAGAAATAGATGGTGCCTTTTTTGCTTGTTTTTCTACTTTTGTCTTTTCATTGCGTTGTTGAAACAGGGGCTTGAATGGCCAAAATGCACCTTTAGCCTATTTGTTCCTCCTTCACATGTGATCAGCCTCCATCGATGTCTGCAGCCTTAAGAAAGAAACTAAACTACTGTAAATTGAGCTTGTAGACTACATCTTGTCAAGCTACTCTTTTAATGTGTGTTGTAAAAGATCATCAAATGAGGTAATAATTGTGTTAGGTCATGGTCACACCCGAAGATCAGTTGACTTGGTCTGGAGTAAAAGGAAAAAAATAAACATTGTTGTCTTTTAATTCTGGTCTTTTTCCTGCTCACTGTGACAGAAAGGAAATGAAGCAAAACGCGTCAACATGAAGTCAGATGGACTGTAAATAGACTGGGGCTTTATTCTGCTGATTCTAAACCAAGAAGACCAATACACTCACTTGTTGCATTATTTCTGTCTCAGTTCTTTGGACAATTAGTATGGTATACATATGTAATAGTATGCAAAGGAAAGGTTTAAATAATACAAGATATCGTAAATAAAATTTCATTTTATTCAGTCCATTTAATCACCTTTTCTAATGGGGACATTTGTACGGTGTAAACAAATGTGTATGCCAGTTTGTTTTTGGACAACGGGTTGGCTCCATTCATCTGTGTTACTGATGAAAGCTCAGCCTGTGCGTGTGGGTGTGTAGAGAGAGAGCGAGGGAGAGTGGGTGACACCTAGGTGTGTGCGTGTGTATCTATGATGGAGGGATGTGTCTGGACCTTAATTAGCAAGACAGATTTTTGGAAACTTCTCAGTGTTTGACTAATACCTGATGTCCCTCATCAATAAACATTAGTCATGTAGAAAACATTGATCCATATCAGTTTATTTGAGAACTGAGCACATGTCCTGTGAATGCACCTGTTTTTTGCATGACATCACTTTTGCATTTGCAGGATTCGTCATTTTGCTCGCTCAAATGTCAAGCTTCTAACAGTTTTCCCTCCGTACATCGAGAGATGATAACAACCTTGGCTGCACCCTGCACTCCTTGTGACCCAGGTTATATTAGCAGCATATTTGAAGATTGCAAAGATGGCAGCGTTGATACACCCTCACACTTGAGCGGCTGGTACATATTGAGCTGTAAAAAGGCCAGCAGGCTTGTCCTTGGATCAAGGCACTGGCCCATACAATTTAATGGCACATATACCCTTCCTGGGTTTACAGTGTGTTTGTCAGTGAGAGAGAGTGTGCACATTTTAATGGTACCTATAACTTGCAAGGGAAAGGAGTATAGCAGAGGTGAGTGGAGGGAGGTGAATGATGCTGTTGATGCCAGAGGTTCAATGCAGACAGTCTCAGCAGCGGACAAAAGGTTTATTATTCTAACAGCGAGTTTCTATCAAAAGATAAGACACAAGGGTCATACGCTCTGACATTCAACTTAGCTCAAAAATCACATTTTCATTTATTTTATTTTAGGAGTGTACGGAACATAGTCAGACTGATGCTGTTTGTCAGATTAAAGGTTCTGAATCCCCCCCCATTACTAAATAAGTTAAAGTTTGAAATTCACTTAAATGTGTCTTCCAAAAAACAATGGCCATTTTTTCCATTCCCTAGGGCAGGGGTCGGCAACCTGTGGCTCTTTAGCCTCTCTGTTGCGGCTCCCTGAGGTCCCCAACTTGCGCACTGGATCCGGACCCAGGAACTAAAAACCGATAGATATTTCGGAATTATACATAGTGGGCACAGAGTTTAAACTTTAACCGGCGCGTCTTATTCAGCCGTTACGGCACTTGTTCGGCGGTGCAGGAAACACACCGACCAATGCAGTGCAAATCACATCACGGGATGCAGCACAGTCAATCAAATATGGGTATTCTGACAAGTTTCCTGATTCGAGCGAGGTTTACACACACGGGGCTGAGACGAGGAAATAGAAAGAAGAGCACGGAAATTGCGCTGATAGAAGAAGTTATCTCACAAGACGTTCTCCAAAAAGAGAAACGTGTTCAGAGAGAATATAATTTCTAAGGAAGAATGAACAGAATTGTATATGTTAATTATTCCCACAGGCAGTTAAATTCTCTACACATGTCAAGCGCTTTCCCTGCAGGTGGCTGATCATGATTTTCAGACCCCCGCCCTCTGTAAACTATCAATGGATAAATCCAAAAAAAGAAACGTCACGGAGGAAAATAGAGTTTAATTCTGCGTGGACGTCTTCATTTGCTTTCACTGCCAACGATGCTGACTTACTGTATGATTCCAGAACAAACACACAGCATGTGCTGAAAAGTGTCACGCTGGAGATGAGCGACAAAGAGCGATTCCTCAGCTGCTGCAGCAAACTGAGCTCTTCATAAGAGTTTGATATTGTTATATCAGGTAAAATTGTCTTTATTCTTGTTCTATATTTTCATAAATACAACAAACTATAGTTTTTGTATATATAATGTAACTATATATACAACTTCATAAGCTGTGATATCAAATAGCTTTTGCGGCTCCAGACGAATTTTATTTGGTGGAAAATAGGGCAAAATGGCTCTTTGGATAGAAAAGGTTGCCGACCCCTGCCCTAGGGCAATCAACAATATCGCTACATTAATACTGAGGGAGGAGCTGCGACCAGTGAAGGTAAACAATTCCACCATCTCCTTGATTACAGAAGTTTGCCCGACTGGGCAGTGTCCTATCTGGAATGGTGCACTGGAGCTCTGCAGGGGACTGTGCTGTCTCCCGTCCATTTCACCTCGTAGATCACAGACTGTCAGTACAACTCCGGGTCATGCCACCAGCAGAAGGTTTCTGAGTGGTTGGGTGTATAAGTGACGGGCAGAAGGAGGTGTACTGAGCACTGAAAGGATGTCGACTTAGTGAAGGATTACTAGTACCTGGGCATCCAAATAAACAACTGACTCAACTGCAAGACCAATACTGAGGCTGTATATAGGAAGGGGATGAGTGTACTCCTTTTTCTATGGAAGCTGAGATCCTTTAACGTGTACAGCAAGCTGTTGCATATGTTCTATCAGTCTGTCGTGGCCAGTGTACTGTGCTGTCGTCTGCTTGGGGAGCAACAACAGACTTAATAAACTGAATATTTAGGCTGGTTCTGTAATTTGGTGAAAACCAGACACCTTTGAAGGTGTGGTGGAGAGGACGACAATAAAATAGCTGTTTTTCATTAATAATCCCGACCACCCTTTCTACCGCCTACTCGACAGACAGTGGAGCTCTTTCTCTGATTCAGACTGATTCAGCTTCACTGTGGCATGGACCAATACAGGAAAATGTTCCTGCCCTAGGCAAAACCCTCTGCAACACCTCACCTCTGTCTGACTGAAAACTCTGTTTTATAGTTTCTGTCTGAATCATGCTTCACTGTGTTTTGCTCATTGAATAACCTGTACACGGTGAATTTGCACATCCATGCTACCTCATTTAATTTACAAAAAAAAACTGCAGTCTAGTTTATATCAGTGGTGGGCCATCAGGGCCAGCAAGGCCTTCTCTGCTGGCCTAAACAGAATCACAAAGTTATTGCTATTTTATTATTTAATAATTTTTCATAAATACACTACATATTTTTTCTCATCTTATTTTCTCATTGCACAGCTACTGTCTTCCTCAGTTGCTCTGCTTCCAGTGCAGCTTGTTTTAAGTAGAGCTTTTGTCCAATCAGATCTCACCTCTGTGTCTCTAGGTAAGAAGAGAGGACCGAGGCCTGCAGACTCACACGTGAATCCATGTGCAGTTTAAGTGAATGGGGACGATATTGTTGATTGTCAGTCTTCATGTTAGGATTTCCTGTATGCTCCTAGTGTGTGCTCCTCTGGTCTTCCCCTGTCTGTTTTGTTATTGAGGGCCGTGTGCTTATGTTTTGTTTTTGTGTCAGCCTATAGTTTCCATCCCCAAGTTCCGCCCTCTACCACGCCCCCCTCCTTTGGGTCAGCTGTGGGGAATTCCAGTGATCGTCCCCGGCTGACTTAAATACCCCAGCTTTCCTCCGACGCATCGTCAGTCCGTCCGGTTACCAATCTGGTTCAAGGCCACGTGAGTCAGAATAGTGTTTTCAGTGAAGATCAGTCTAGTCGTTCTGGCTGTCTTCAGCACTCCTGCCGCGCAGTCGATCCCGGGAATTCGCCTGTGCGAAGAGGCCAACTTGTGTAGTACCACGGAGTACACCGGTCTACGTCCTATTGTTCCCTGTCCGGACCGTTTCCAGGTGTGAGTTCGGTAGAGTTTCCCTCCCGACTCCGAGAGAGAAGGAGAGGCTTTGGCCCACTGGACACGGTGCCGTAGTTTTTGCTTGTGTTTTCTGTTTAAACCTGCATATGACAAATAAAGTCCTTGGCTGGATTAAACCTGCTGTGCGAGTGTGCGTTTGGGTCCACCTCCTACACCAGCCACATAACACTTCAACCAATCAGATATTTAGTTTGACATGTTGGGCGTATTCTTTGACGTGTCAGAGCCTGCTAGCTGGCCTACAAGTACGTGATTGGTCAGTGGGCTAGCCTGACATGTTGGGCGGTGACAATCCCAAAATCTGCTGCCTCTGTCGAGCGGACATTTTCAGCCTCAAACGCATTAAAACGTATTCAAGAAATACAACTGGGGAGGCTCGACTGTCTTCACTGAATGAATGGAGAAGGACTTCTTACTGGAACTAAAACACACGGATGTACTGAACAACCGTGAGATTAAACTCTTTGTTATCAAAGAAAGGAGGATGCACTGTTACGGTCGGTTTATTCTGGACCCAAACGCCCCACCGGGCTTGTTAGGATGCTCCCGATGGAAGTCCCGGACAAGGGAAGCATCCGTGAAGGAGCCACGAGGAATCCAGGAGTGTTCCTCCGGGCCATAACCCTCCCAGTCAACGAGGTACTGGAAGCCCCGGCCTCGGCGGCGGACATCCAGAATCCGCCGGACCTCAAAAACAGTGTAGTCATTGACGACCCGGGGGGGGGGGGGGTCAGCCGGAGGGCACAGATGACTGAAGGAAACTGGCTTGAGCAGTGAGACGTGGAAGGTAGGATGGACTTTTAAAGAGGCTGGGAGTTTTAGCCTGACCGCAGAGGGATTGATGACTTTTTCCACCTCGAAGGGTCCGACAAACCGGGGTGCCAACTTGCGGGATTCCACTTGAAGAGGTAAGTCCCGGGATGACAGCCATACTTTTTGGCCCGGACAATAGGTGGGTGCAGGGGCTCGGTGACTGTCAGCGATGCTCTTGTTCCGGGGTGGCCGAACGCTGGAGCACCGACTGGACCTCCCTCCATACCTGTCGGCACCTACGGCGGTTTGCCTGGACAGTTGGTCTGACCGAGGGCCGCAGTTCTCGTCACAGGTCTGGAAGGCTTTCTGTCGGGCACTGGGTGCCACCGCCAGTCTCTCTTCTGGTTACCATCTGCAGACGAACGCCAGACGGAACGGGCCAACCAAGATTTGGAGTCGGCTCTGCGTTGTGTCACTGCTCGCCACCCGTCCTCCTGGTCCGTACACTTGCCGTGGGTCGAATATGCGCACAATTCCCTCACTAGCACCGGCACTGGCATGTCCCCCTTCATGGCTTCCTTGGGGTATCAGCCGCCCTTGTTTCCGGCCCAAGAAGGGAAAATAGCGGTACACAATATCCAGGGGAATGCCGCAGAGTCGGAAAACATGGAGAACGAAAGAGGTCAGCAGTCTCCATGGCCGAAGGCAATTTGGGGAGGGGAATGAAATGCACCGCCTTGGAAAACCGGTCCACAATGGTTAAAATGGTGGTATTGCCTCCAGACGGGGGCAGGCCCGTGACAAAATCCACTGCGATGTGAGACCAGGGACGGTGGGGGATAGGCAAAGGCCGCAACTGACCAGCCGGTGTTTGGTGGGATGCCTTACTGCGAGCACAGACTGAACAGGCTGACACGAATGCACGGGTGTCTCCGGACATGGAAGGCCACCAGAACCGTTGGCAAATGGAGGAGAGCGTGCGGTGCAAACCAGGATGGCAGGTGAGTTTTGAGGAGTGTCCCCATTGTAGTACCTGGGATCTGACTGCGTCTGGTACAAACAAACAGTTGAGAGGACCACCACCTGGATCCGAATGGGAGCGCTGGGCCTTCTGGACGAGAGACTCAACTCCCCATGTGACAGCGGCCAACACGCAGGATGGGGGAATAATGGGTTCAGGCTCGAAGGGGGTTCTTTCCGTGGTGTACTGCTGAGAGAGAGCATCGGGCTTGATGTTGCGTGAACCAGGCCGGTAGGTGAGTGTAAAGTTGAACCTTCCCAGGAACAACGCCCACCGAGCCTGTCAGGAGTTTAGTCTCTTGGCAGAGCGGCGGTAAGAGAGATTCTTATGGTCTGTCCAAATGATGAATGATTGTTCAGCTCCCTCCAACCAGTGCCTCCACTCCTCGAGTGCGAGAACCACTGCCAATAGTTCGCGGTTTCCCACATCATAGTTGCGCTCTGCGGGGGACAGGCGCCGGGGAAAAAAAGCGCAGGGGTGCATCTTCTGATCCTGGGGAGACCGCTGGGAGAGGACGGCCCGATTACAGAATCCGAGGCATCCACCTCCACAACGAACTGCAGAGAGGGATCAGGATGAATTAATACCGGGGCCGTAGTGAACAGCTGTTTGAGGGAGGCGAAGGCAGCGTCAGCCTCTAGAGTCCGTGTAAAGGGAATGGCAGTGGAGGTGAATTGCGTGAGGGGGGTAGCCACCCTGCTGTAATTGCGAATAAACCGTCTGTAAAAGTTGGCAAACCCTAGGAACTGCTGCAACTGTTTCCGAGTGGTGGGAGTAGGCCACTCTGCCACTGCCTGAACCTGTGCTGCATCCGCCCTCACCTGGCCCAGCTGGATGATGAATCCAAGGAAACGCACTGGCGGCAGAGCCGAGTCTGCAGGCATCTGGCATAGACACACAGAGGTGAGATCTGAGAGCAACTGAGGAAGACAGTAGCTGTGCAATGAGAAAATAAGATAATGGGAAAAATATTTTTATAAATTATAATACATGTAGTGCATTTAAGAAAAATTATTAAATTATAAAATAAATTATAATTTTTTTTTTTTTTTTTTTTTTTAATATAAATAGCTTTGTGATTCTGTTTAGGCCAGCAAAGAAGGCCTTGCAGGCCCTGACAGCCCGCCACTGGTGTCCACCCTGTTACCACCCTGTTACTGTGCAAAACAGTAACAGGGTGGACGGTAACAGGGGGGACATTTTATGCTAAAGTTAGCCATTACTACTCATGAGATGAAAAACAAGCTAGCACTTAGTGACAACAGAGGAAGATTTTTAGTACATTTATGAACCTTATTTTCAAAATTACCAAAAATTATTGGTTTCCACTATGAATAAGCGTAACAGGGTGGACATGTTATGAGTTACAACAGCATTCAAGCATTCTAACACATTGATTAAAAAGGTTTAATAAAGAGTGATTCTTACTCTGCTTATTTTCCCCCAAAAAGTGTATGCTACTTCCTTAGTCACATGACTTGAGGAAATGTCAGGGGGTGTGTGCAGGGAGATTTGCATCATAGTAACAGGGGGGACAGTCAACTCAGGGACAAAACATATCTTAAAGATTTAATTAAAAGCGCATTAATAACAAAATACATTTGGTGAGGAATATTATAAATATAGCTATACAACAATGAGGAAACATTTGGAATTTGTTTGATTTATATTACTTATATCTGTATCTTAATTTGACCAAACATGATTGGGGACATGGCAGTTTAGCCTACTTGTGCTAAAATTGGAGTAATTACTTCCAATTAAATTATTCCTGCGTACATATAATTTTGTTTTATGGTAGAGGGGGGTTAACCATGCAAGACAAGCTTTTAGAAAGAATTATAAGGCCACCTTTACACAAAATATACCGTATTATGTAGTGGGGACTCAAATGGCTCCAAATGCTAAGAATGACCCAGATAGATGTCTTTATTTTTTTGGTTGCACACATTTGCTGAATTGCCAAATGGGAAGTCAGTTTTGTTTTACTCGTGACTTGATCCAACAGAGTTGACCACAGCAGCGATATGATACATGCTGCTTGAAAGAATTCTTCAAAATTAGTTTTGAGTATGTTTTTAGAATTTGTTTTTATGACCGTGTTTTGAAAAGTTAGGAAGTAATAAGCCTAGCTTAGCACATGCTAGCAGGGAGAAGCAGTTATCCTGGCTCACATGATGAAACAATTTACTTGAACAACGTTTCTGCCCAATACTTCTTAACAGAGCATCTCTGGCAATGCGCTGGTTCCCTGGAAACGTCACTGTGACGACAAGACTTAAGGAAGTCAAGGCACCCCACTGCTTGTCACCAAGAAACACAACTCCTTCTATAACCACAAACTGTCGATTCTTTATAACTTGTTCTTGTGTATGGATTAAACAGACAATATAGAACATGGTAATTAGTGACATTTGATGTGTTGGTATGTGTGTTTTTGAACAGGCTAGATGCACAGACATGATAGTGGTTGTAACTGTCAAGAGACATGTGTAATTGTGTATTCTATTGAGTTTATATGGTACCGTATGTTGTGCCTCAAGGTATCTTATTTCGGCATGCAACGTCGTAATGTAACGGGCCACACCCAGAGTTGGTGTGTGCATATGACCGTGGCATTGTGGGTCGTTTGCTGGCACAGAAGCAGAGAGGAGTGAACAACCCCAAATGTCCGTTTGGCAACGGACATTTGCTTGAGAAACTCCAGGAAGAGCTCGCAATTCATGTAAAAATGTTTGTTTGTAGTTTTCACGGTGTCTGAGGTGGAGGCAAATAAAGTTCATCAAAGACATCAGTACTTTCAAAAGTTATTTTAGTGCTTGCTGCCACATGGGGTCACGAAAGTGCAAAGTAGCCTGACGCAGATTTCACGTACGTATACAGCAGATAGCCGTGCTCTTCACACCTAACCCTTTTCTTCCCCTGCCCGTTCTCCCTCTCTCCCATCAATCCCTCTACAAAAATGGAATATTTACAGCATAGTTCTAAACTAATTTATGAGACTCCCTATCACAAGACTGGCACTCCATTAACTGGAATTGTTGTCATCTCATTTCCTTATTTGTGAAAGTCAGAAGCAGTGAGAAGTTATTTGTTTACAGCAAACTGTTTTTAAAAGTCATTTTATTACAGTATTTCTCAGTCATTTATTCAATCGTTATAGGATGCTTCCAAATTTGATGAAAGCAGCATTAAACAAAGTCTCGTTTTTGGTTCCACTCCTGATCTTGCCGTCCATCTTTCTCTACCCCTCCTTTCTCATTCCTCAGATCCTCTACCATCTTCTCTCTCTCTCATCCCTTCTTTCACTCTTTATTTCGTCATTGCTTTTTTGATAGCCTTTGCCGCTGTGTTTGTAATTATCAGGCCTCTCTCGTCTCCTTCTCATCTTCTCTCTGATTTCTTTTTTCTAATCTTCTCTGTGTTGTCCTGTTTCATTCGTCTCAAATCAAATTGATGTAGATGGGTCGCCGTCCTCTTATGACAAGCACTTTTTGCTGGAGGTGCTCTTTGCAGAAGCTGATTGGACAAGAGAATATTTCACATGGTTACATCACGTCTTTGAAAAGTCCGATTTATTAACTTGCTGCAGTGTAGCGGACAAGATACACTGTGCGTGTGTGTGCATGTGTGTGTGTGTTGGATGCAGGATTGAGTAATGATTGTCTGAATAAAATATTTGCATGTTTGTGTCAATATTCTCCATACTCCCCCATCTCAGTGGCATCAAACATATGTGCACACACTGACATGACCGTCAACTGAATTTTATCTTTAACTATAATATTTCGCTAGAAATTACACTATTATCACTGCACAGGTTTTAACTGTGATATTTTACTTTGGTCCAGACTGAAATATTTAAACAACTATTAAGAAAGAGGGGGAATGCACACCAGTATCGGAGAATTGCTGACCATGGCCTTCTGCAGGGTAAAGAACCCGAAGAAGACTTTCATGTCGAAATTTAAGAAAGTTCTAGGAGAAAGAATAAAACAGTAAATGCAGCTGCCATAACGATGATCAATAATATTACTGCATCCTTGTTTCAAGGGCATTACCTTAATCAGCCTAGCTAAAGCTTTTGATAATGTGGATTACGCAAACAGCAGACTCTTCATTGAGTTTCTCTGTTAAAGCTGTTCAGAGGTTTAAAACAATCAATTTATCACACAGAAAACGATGTGTGGATGTTGGCATGAATAAAAGTCTCTTAATGTTAACAAGAGTGTCCCCTAGGGCTGAGTTCTGGGACCACTTCTTTTTTGCGATATATACTGTATGCAACCATCTCGCTTTGGATGTTCCTCATGCCAACTGTCCTTTTAATGCAAATGTATTGTTCGGCACCATCTCAGGAAGAAACCTTTGACCATTCACTCTGCTTTTAACAATATTTTAACATTTAAAGCAGATTGACTCAAACTCAAATGCAGAAAAACAAATTGAATGTTGTTCAGAAATTCAAAGAAAAATATCTTCCATCTGTCACCGCCTTTTAGGGTTAGTATGTTATTGCGGACAAATACTTGGGATATGCAGTTGATAACTCTTTCAAGCCTCAAATCACAGAATTGGTGAAACAACTGAAGTTAATGCTTGGCTCTTATTTTAGAAATAAGTCTCATTTTTCATTTAATTTAAAGAAAAAATGTGTCTTCCTGTCTAGAGATGTTAAATACAAACAAGTCTCTATCAACTATCTTCGCACCTCTGTTTACAATGGAGCACTAACTTTCATTACAATGTCTACTGCTTATACTTATTATATTCTGTATGACTATAAATACTCATTCATTGGTAGATTCTGATTCATAGAGGCATTCATTGTATTTTGCCTTGTTGGTAGGGTGAGACTCCTACCAACAATGTTCCTTCCAATGTGTATACAAGATTTGCAGAACTACAGAGTGGAGACTGGACAGAGACATTCTGCAGGGAAAACTTGAGGTAAAAAGGCTGGTTTTGATCAGCGAAACCTTCCCTCTAAGTTGTATAGAATAACAACTTGTTAGAATATACGTGTTAGATAGTGGCCTGGTGAGCTTTCAGCTTGTTGCGAAGGATCATCTTGTATATTTTTGTATTTCTCCCAGGGAGGTTATGGTTAGGTTTTGGTCCCATCAGTTCAATAGTTAGCAGGGTATCTGAAACACTTCTTTTTAAGCAGCAATATATATGACATTCAGAGCATTAATATAGCAGCAAACAACTATGTGCTCGGTAAAGCTATAGTGAAATAATGTCCCGAGTGACGGTGAGGGCGGTTCGTAGCTAACAGCGCCAGCAGTACAAACTACGGCAACGGTGCCGACAGAGCTAACAGTGTTGACATGCACCTTTGCCGTAGTTTGTACTGCTAGCGCTGTTAGCTACGAAACGCCCTCTCCGAAGTCGCCATATTGAGAGCAGTCGCGAGGCAATCAAAATGCTCCCAATCTTGTATAATGCACTTTTCAGATCTACCATAATTGATGGGGTGGACAAAATAACAGAAACACCACTCTTCTTATACAGTACAATTCAACAGTAGCACACACTAAACCCCACAGTGAACACAAGCTGAATCAACCTCTTTGAAAGAGTTTTCAACAAATGTGGTGTAAATATTCTTAATTGTTTGCTAGTTAGCTAGCCAATTGCCAATTTATCATTTCAGGCAGGACTTTCTGAATCAAAAAAGCAAATATTTGTTTTGTCATAACTTTTCCCAATTCTCATGAATACATATCCATTGAACACACTTCAGGACAAACCTTTGGTCACTGCTATCAACAGCACCTAAGAAGAAATGTATTAAAAATTGTAATGGCACACTGGGCTAAAGATGGGTGAAAAAGGAGAAGTAAATCCATAAATTCCAAACATTTTGGATTTTAGTTTCCCTGTGTGATGTTCAAAACCAATGGACATTATACCTTCTTTGTTTTGTTTTTTTATCCTCTTAGTGACGAGGGTCCCCTTATAAGGGGACACTAGTCACGTGGTCATTTGTGTCATACTTGGACCAGTGAACACATTAATTAATAATGATGTCGCATACCCCGTGAAACGTCAGAAACCTGGGATAAAATCGTATAAAAGACATTTGAACATACTCCAAACACAACTCAGTAGTCAAACTTAGCATAACTACAACACCATATTCATATTTCGCCAGGAGTGTACGCACTCGGGACATTTCCGGACTTAGCAATCATAGCTTGATGCTAACAAACAAACCGAAATAGCAGAAATCACGCCAACACCACAACGATTACGGACATATCCGTAACATTTCTCTCCGTTATACTATCGCTGAGATATGAGGCCAACAGACACCAGCAACACAAATCATATTATCGCTTTATGATCATAAATATCACTTACTATTGTCGTTTTGAAGCCGAACAACTATAATCCCCGCATTTTTTCGCTGGTAAACAGTCAATGTACTTCCTGCCTTGCAGCAGGGACACGCCTTTCCTTCAGAGGGGGTCATTTCACCCCACAGGGCAAGGCTTAACATGCTTTGGGTCCCAGAGACTGCAAGTCACTATTTTCGGAGACTTGATGATTTTGACTGGCTAACAGTGCTGTCACTCATTTTCAAGTGATTAGCTCAATTCTATTGGAGCTAACGAATACAGAGAGGTATGTACCATGGAGGTCGGCCAATGGGAGCCAGAGTTATTGTTCTGCGTAAGTATAAAAACTAGGAGCAAGCTGCCAGCTAGCTTTACGCACAGCTGAACACGCTCAGTTGATTACAGCTGGAGCTTGGTTTCAGATAGATGATAGATGAGATTTCGGCTGCCTTTTCACCGTTCGTTCATTTTTAGGATTACCGGTAATTAGTAAGATGTCGAAACAGAAGACTTACAAATATAATATAAAATAATATAATATAAAATATAATATAAAAAAAAATATATATTTTTTTCCAAAAAAAGCCAGAAATTGCTGCATTTGGATGTATTTAACACCATTAGTAATTTATAAGTGAAATATGTAGTTTAGTACATGAGGAAATTCAAATGGCACACATGGCACACATGGTGCCCAAATGCACATTTTGGAAATCTCGCCGAAACTTTCTGTACTAACACTTCTCTCATTTTGTTCTGCTTCACTTTATCAAAGTAAAACTTTGCAGAGAGACTGTTCACATATATGTGCTATGATTTGGGAGATGTTTTAGGCTGGGGGCTGCATCATTTCAATGAAATAATAACAATGAAGGGGCTTTTTTTTCAGGCGAACCTGAAACTTTTCAATTTGAGCTGTGTGCCATGTTCATTTACTCTTAACCAGTAACTTATACACTGATATTTACACATCTGAACAAATCTCACAAGTGTTCCTTTATTACAACACACCAAATTATTCAAATAGACCTTGTGCTTGCAAAGATGCACTCTTTTGAGTTTGGGTATGCAATTTTCAGAGGCCTAAAAATAGGGCTAGGCATTAAGAGGTTATTCAATAACTTTAAGTTGATATTCATGCAAGCTGATGGAAACACAATTTCGATTATTTCTAATATTAAAATGATTGTATATTATTAATGTTAATATTTGAATTAAAAGAACCATTTGAGCAAATTAGATTAAAAAAAAAAAGATCCTATTTCAAGTTATTAGCATTTTGACAGTCTTTGGAGTTGGAGCTGTCATGAAGATGGGTCAGTAGTTAAGTTCCATATCAGTCAGCCTATATAAAACAGATGACAGTTGAAGTATTAATTGGGACACATTGCTAATGACGCCTTCTGTCGCATGTATTTGCACTCAGTTTGGTGAATAATGGGTATTTCAAGATTTTCATTCAAAGTTGAGCACATTTTGCCACAATCGGCTTGATTGACTGTCTACTGCTTTGTGTGTTCATGTCCTGCAGGCTGACGTTTGGCTGACTGCCTGATTCGCTGCCATTGCCAGTTCTGGTATTCTTGTCCTGCGTGAGTGTGACACGTTGTGATGGACTGTGACAGTTATGCTAACGTTTTCTTAGACTCATGAAAATAATTAATTTTTTCCACGCTGGAAGGGATGACTGTCCCTTTGTCAATTTGTTCATGTCAGAGTCTCTTTGTCGAAATCTGACTGTATGTAGAGAGACAGCAGTAGAACAGTACCAGACATATTTTCTTGATTGCTGTGACCGAGGAAAAAATAGCTATAAACTGAAGTGTTCTGTGAATGATGTCAACAAAGAAAAAGTCGAGGATATGTTTCTTTGTGCAGAAAGAAGAATAGACCATGTTTGCTCCAAAAACCATAATTGGATGAGGGCGGATGTGTGTTTGCATGGATATTCACTGCACCACAAGTCTCATTATGTGTGTTTGTGTTGATGCGCATGCCGGTTACAGCTACAGCTCGGTGTAATCACAGGTACCCACACACACTTTCAGGACCACATTACTGTAAATCATCAGACAAGAGGATAAAAAACTGTACAAGCCATTATAATGACATAGTTAAGAATCGCTATGCTAAGTCATGTGACTTGTATTACACTGTGAAAAATGTCAAGTCAGTCTTTCAGTTGGTAATCAAAGACCATACTTATGGTTTGGAACATGTTTAAGCACATTTACTACAATTCACAAAATAATCACAACTAATAATTACAGATAGTTGCCTGGAATCGTTGGAAAAACTACTGTGCTTCCTAAAATATATTTCTGTAGAGTACATATTCAAAAATGGTGATCAAAAAAACCCAGCAGTTTGAGTCTTTCAATCACATCTCTGAAACAAACTTCATAGGTGAACTTTGAGTTAAGGGGGTGACACAGCTATTATATTGCCTCAAACCTGAAGCAGAGATTAGCAGCAGGCTTCAGAGGTCTGGTCAGATCTCTTCTTTCATCTTGTCACTTTTTCATTATAATAATAAAACATATCTGATTTGTCTTTGGAGGCTTGATTGAAGATACGTGTCCACTCAGTGGTGTTTTGAAGAGAGGTTATTGATGCTGTAAACAGTAAGAAAGCAAATTTCTATATAGGATATATATCCTATATAGATCCTGAGGCATTTATTTTATATCTCATGGGTCTACATAGGCCTATTCATTTTTTGGAGAATATTTGATTAAATGTGTGTCATTCAGCCCTTTTAAATGTAAAAAAAAAAAAAAAAAGATTCCATATACAATTATACACATAGTTTCGTCCGGTCTCTACTAATATGTTGTATCGTAGAGATGGGTGCCCACATACGGCTACAATATTTTTTTCCTGATTCAACAACGGCAGGACATCAGTGATGACAGGAGGAACATCTCAACTTTGATAGGCGTCACGCAAATTTGCGTTACTTCGCGTTATTCGCATCATTCACGCATTTTCTGTAAACGAACAAAAAGTGGCCACCCTGCAGAAGGCTGCTATGCTGGCAGACAAATTCACTCTTATGGATAGGAATGTGTTTTTGAGGAGAGATGCTCAGCAGGGGGAGTATTCACAAGATAATAGTGGCACATATGCGTCATGCAGAAATGTTTCTCGGCCAGGCCCTAAAGCTGAGAAGCAGTGTTTTTTCTGTCATGACCCTGGTCACTTGGTGGTAGACTGTGCAGCCTGGAGACGGAAGCAACAGGGGGCAGCTTCCAGACAGCAGCCCAAGGGAGTGGGGTTAGTGAAGAAGGCGACTCCCATTGTCCAGGTTGCCACTCCAAGAGGGCCTGATGAGTGTTTTAAACCCTTTATTTTATGTGACGGTGCTACGCGACACTGGTGGTTTGCAGTCCTTTATTCTTGCCAGTGCTCTGCCTTTTAGTGACGAGTCTGCTTTTGATGCGAGTACAGTGGTGAGAGTAATAGAGATGGTCATCATGGGAAACGACATAGCGGGAGGTAAGGTTTTCCCTGCACATGAAGTTGTGGATGTCCCCATTCCTAACTTGGCGTGTGATGAGCTGGCGCAGTTATCCAGACGTGTTTAAGGTTAACGTGCTGACTAGAGCCCAGGCCCGGAAACAGGCTCAGGAGGTGGACTTATCTGATTCACTGTTTGCTACTGGTTTGTCTCAGGATAGATCTCCCCCTGTTATTTGGCCAGTGAACAAACCCTCAAAAGACACTAAAGGGGTAGCAATTCCGCGACTGAGCTGGAGGAGGCATTGCCGCTGACCCGGGAGGCGCTCATCAGCGCCCAAGGAAGTGATCCGGCCTTGGCAAGGTGTTTCGCTGAGGTGGGGGAGGGCACCAGTGGGTGCAGAACGAAGCAGTCTTTTCTGCAAGAGAATGGTGTGTTAATGCGGAAGTGGGTCGCACAGGCAGGTAAGGCAGCAGGTGAGGACTGGGATACCGATACCAGATAGTCATCCCCGTTGGTTGTCGGCAGCTAGTGCTAGCAGTGGCGCATGAGCATGTATAGTCTAGTCATCTAGGGTCTAGGGGTCACTAAGACCTATGACAGGATCCTGAGGCATTTATTCTGGCCAGGAATGAAAGCAGATGTGATAACCTTCTTCTTGTACAAAGAGTCAAAGTACAGGTTTAGCAAGGCGGTAAGAGATGCTAAACGACTGTTGTGGAGAATTTCAGTATTAAACACATAAGTACGATTAAATAACCCCCCTAGTGATGAGTAGAAGTGTCACAATAATAATGTTAGTCACAATATGTTTACAATATTCTTGCTTATAGAAGATATTATGTGTTACAGTATATTAACTAATTGAAGGTCATAAAAGTATAGTCACTAAAGGTATTAAAACACTGTAAGAATAGTTTGAGGGTCAGACAGGGATTCTGGATGAGACATGCAGCAAATGGAGGAGGTGGTCAGTGGGGAGGACAGCTGACCAGAGGTGGAGTCAAGACAGATGTTTTGCAAGGAGCAAAGCTGTTTCGCTAAAGGATCGATCCAGGGAGGGGACAGAATTCAAATGGAGCCAATCACTAATCGCCACGGAGGGTCATTCAGATGTTTTATGACTGTTTGACATTTCCAACATATAAGAGACTGTTCTGGAGCGAATTCCTCAGACCACATCCGCTCTCGTTTTTCAGTACCTGAATTCAGACCTGTGAGTGAGATGCGTGCGTGTGGTCTCTGTTCTCGAGAACATTACTATTGATAGTTAATGCAGCTTGTAAGTGAACTTTGTGTAGTACATTAAATATTGTTATTGATTGTGAACCGGATCCAATCCATTTTTCTGATGCGCGTGCGCACTCAGAAGCTCGCAGCAGAAAAGTCCCTGCGGCCTGCAGGCTCTCATCCTTTTGGTTTTTAAACCCTAACAACTGTGCTGATTGTGTTAGTTTAATGTTATTGTTTACTGTTAAATGTGACGCACCACCCGCCACGACAAATTCCTTGTAGGTGCAAACCTGCTTGGCAATAAACGGTTCTGATTCTGATTCTGATAAGACTTGCAGCACTTGTCAGGTTGTGGGAAAACCAAATCAGGTAGAGCCGCCGGCCCCTTTGTGTCCTGTCCCTGATGTTGGTCTGCCATTTAAGCATGTCATTGTTGACTGTGTGGGTCCATTGCCTAGAACAGGGATTCCCAAAGTGTGGTGCCTCTAGGGGGTGCGCGAGAGGAAAAGTGTAATGGCGTCTGATGGTGTAATAATATTAAATATAAAAAAAAAAATGTAATTTTAATTTAAAAAGTGGGATTTTTCACAAAATAAAAACATGAATTATAAAAATCCCCTTTGTAAGATTTAAAATTAAAAACATACAATTTAATAAATGCACTTGAGCTCCTTCCAGCAGTCTTGCCGCCAGTCGTACACACTAGCCAGCCTAGCTTGTGCAGCTAACGTCAGCTAACAGCGAACTTCATGCATTCAGCAACATTCATTTAAATATGCTAAACTGGCTGAAATCGGGGAAACTGTCAGTCGTAAAAGAGGAGAGAGAGAGAGATAGAGAGAGAGAGAGAGAGAGAGAGAGGAATCGGAGGCGAGGGGAACGGAGAGGTGCGTGGGGAAAGACCGGGAGAAGAAATCGAACGGGAGTCAGAGGAAGATGAGACGGAGGAGACCGAAAAGGAGGAAGGAATAGCACAGACAAATCGGGAGCACATCGGCCCATCGCGGAGTCAAGGTAAAAAAAGAGGAAACGAGAGTGAGCATCAGACTGGGAAAAAAAGAGGAAATATGATGAAAATGATCTGTGTCTGGGCTTCACTTGGATTGGCAACGCAGATTCCCCAAAGCCACAGTGCGTAGTGTGCAGTGCGGTTCTGGCTAACAGCTGTCTGAAGCCCTCTTATTTACGTCGCCACCTGAACACCAAGCATGCCAGTGCAAGTCAAAAGCCCCTTACATTTTTTAATATCAAAATTGGAGGAGTTACAAAACAACTGCAGTCTCATTCATGTGTTGGGTCTATGAATGACGCACTACGGGCTTCATATCTGGTTACAGAATAGCGAGAAAGGGGCTACCTCACACAATCGCCGAAGACGTGTGCTTGCCAGCTGCCAGAGAGATGGTGGAATGTATGATTGGGGAGAAAGAAGCAAAAAAGTTGGACATGATCTCGGTGTCCAACAACACTGCTTTGTCCGAAGACATCCTGGCTACATTAGTCAGTCATTAATTGTAAATTAAATGTGATAATCTGCCTCTAAGCCTGTGCGTGTGTCCTCGCCATCCATATTGCTCTTTAAAAGTGACGCCTTGTGTAACTGAAATTTATTGAAACTTTGTTGCAGTGTTTCAGGGCGTTTTCACACCCGCAGTTCGTTTGCTTTGTTCTGATTCAGGGATTAATATGATACAATGTTGCAGTTGCCCCTTTGTTCGGTTTGTGTTCACACTGCAAAATTTAACAGCGGACTAAATCTTGTAAACAAACGCCACGTGCGAGCAAACTGTTCTCTCAAGGGGTGCGCGGCCTAAAAAGTTTGGGAACCGCTGGCCTAGAACCAAGTCTGGTAACCAGTTTTTGCTAACAGTGATGTGTGTTGCCACTCGTTTTCCTGAGGCCATGCCCTTGCGTAAGATCACTGCGCCAGTAATTACTAAGGCACTGACATGTTTTTTTACCACCTTTGGACTACCAAAGGTTGTGCAGACTGATCAGAGAACACATTTTCTATCCAAAACCTTTAGAGAGACATTGCAGTCGTTGGGTGTTTCCCACTCTGTGTCTAGCACTTACCATCCAGAGTCACAGGGTGCGCTTGATCTATGGCACCAGACTCTGAAGTCCATGCTGCGAAAATACTGTTATGACACCGAGAAGGACTGGGATGAGGGTGTGCCTTATGTACTTTTTGCCGTGCGGGATGTGAAACAGGAATCCCTCGGGTTCAGTCCTGCTGAACTTGTGTTTGGTCACGAAGTGCGTGGGCCGTTAAAACTGTTGAAAAAGAAGTTGATGTGTGGGGTCTAAGCCCAAGACTGATGTGGTACAGTTTGTTTCTGTGTGTAGGGAGCGTTTGCAGCGTGCGACCGGGCTGGCGAGGGAAGCCCTTTCTTCCCCCCAGGACAACATGAAGAGGAGGTTTGATAAGACGGCTGTTGAGCGACAGGAACGTAACACACGGCATTAGAAATAATGGTACTAACAAGATTCATATAGAGTTCTTCAGTTGTTCTTGTAAGAGAGCCCTATTTGGTTCCTTCATTTTGAAAAGGTTCTACCTGGAACCCTTCCAGAGGGATTTTTACTAGAACCCAACATAAAGAGTTATACCTAGAACCATCTGTGAAATGTTCCACCCAGAACACCCTATGAGGTGTAAGGATTCGAACCAGAACCCTCTCTGTAGCTTCTATCCAGAACCTTTCCAGATTCTAAGGGGGCCAACAGGAATCAATGGTTCAGAATCACATGTCTTTGAGAATGTGTGGGCTGGGTTACGGGTGTTCCTTTTAACTTTCTTTCAAAAAGAGATCATTATAAAAGGTTCTTAATAAAACCCTTGGTCCTAAAAGAACCCTTGAAAATCCCTTCATTCAAAAAAGCTTCCTTCATAAGCGAATGGTTCTGGGTAGAACCTCAGCCCTTTGGGAAGGACTCGTTTGGAAGCCTTATTTCTAAGTGTAAGATTGTAGTGAAGTGTGTAATGCGGTTATTTACCATTGAAGTCACGGGCCTAGAGTATTTTGTTTTTCCCTTGTTTCGCTGTCATCTGCTTTGTCCAGAAAGCCCCAAACAGCAGCTCCTCTTGCTTTCTATTCATGCTCATTCCTGACAGTGAAATTCTTTGTGGGTGGGAGGCAATCCCTTTATATTTTCATGGCTTTTCCCTAAATGATAAATCAATTTCCCAGACACATACAACTGTGTAAAATCACAAATGAGGTTTCTGTACCATTTTGACAGGCAGTAATAAAATAAATAATAAGTGAAGCACCAGGGAAGTGAAAGCCATTACCATGTATAATCGGACAGAGTGGGATCCGTCAGACTGCTTATCTGCTGTTAATTACCATTGTAATGGAGTAGAGGAAAGGATTCAGCCCTCTCCCTCTGCGTGTACTCTGCTCTCTATCTGGCTTAATGATGTAGAGAGATGCTAATACATACATGAGATACATTCTGTTCTCTCGATCACACTCAAATATACAGCACTTTGTTGCACGCTTCAAATCAGTTAGGTGGTAATTGCAGCTCTCTGCAAAATTATTTTCTCCCTCCAAAAACTACAAACATCAAATTAAACAAACAGTTTCAGAATAGGTTCAGTCCTGAGTGGTGGGGCCTTCTCTGCTGGCCTAGACACTGAAAGAATCACAAAGTTATAGCTATTTTATATTTTAATTATTTTTCATAAATATACTACATGTGATCTAAATATTTTTCCCATTATCTTATTTCCTCATTGCACAGCTACTGTCTTCCTCAGTTGCTCTGCTTCCACTGCAGCTTGTTTTAAGGAGAGCTTTTATCCAATCAGATCTCACCTCTGTGTCTCTAGGTAAGAAGAGAGGCCCGAGGCCTGCAGACTCACAAGTGAATCCCTTTGCAGTTTAAGTGAATGGGGACGATATTGTTGATTGTCATAGTGTTCAACCAATCATATCTTTAGTTTGACATGCTGGGCGTATTCTTTGATGTGTCAGAGCTTCTAGCTGACCTACAAGTATGTCAGCATTAACGTGCAGCTTGATTGGTCAATGGGCTAGTGTAACTTGTGAAAATAGCTAGCAGAACTTTGTAATCGTAAGAGTTAAAGTTTAAAGATATACAAGAAGTTTTTACATGACTTGTCTGCGTTAATTCATGAAAGCATTAACTTGCCCAGCACTAATTAAAACCTATTCAAGAAATACAACTGGGGAGGCTCGACTGTCTTCACTGAATCGAGAAGGACCTTTTGCTGGAGCCGCGTCATTGAACTCTTTGTAATCAAAGAAAAGAGGATGGACTTTGCCTTTAAGTGAACAGCAGCTTTGGTAAGTGAAGTGCTTTTGTTTTTTTTACATCTGCAGTAACGTTACTACTGTGTTCATTTTTCTATGGTGTCGTGTTTATGATATGGTTAATATTGTTCCCTCTGATGTGAATAATATTTGAATGGTGCTCTTTAGTATGTGGCTGAATGCGTGTTTTAGCACTGCAGTTTTGCTGGAATGTGCAGAGGCCTGTTGAATCATGTTATTTGGGTTTTATGTTATTTACATGCTTTGTTGTCATATAAATATGTCATGGTTCTTGTGAGTTTGTTCTTGTCATTGTGTTAATTACATTGATTTTGACTATATGCATTGTCGTTGACTATATGCATTGTCGTTAACGCCGAAGCATCCCGTCATGCTGTGTCATAGGGACAGATCAGCATCCTTTATAGTTTTGCACGTATTCATGTATCTGCACTCTGTAGTTAGTGTATTTGTAGCCCTCATAGGTGTTGAGCTTCATGTAACATTTTATTTCACTCGTCAAATGTTGCAGTGTTATGTGAATATTACTTTTTTACACGGAACAAATAATAACCCGCAGCTGTGTCGTCATGAGGTTATTAGGAGGTGGTTTAACTGTAGTAGGACAGCAGTGAAGGCCCAGGTATAAAACACACGGCCCGCCACTGGTCCTGACTGATGCCCAAACTCTGGTGTTTTTTTCTCTGCTAAATTCAACCACAGCTCACTGTCACTTTGCATCATGTGTAACGTCTTGACAAGCCTGTTCAGTTAACTGAGGCCACTGCCAGCTCTTTCACTTGTCTTCTATCCCCATCCCTCCATTCTCCACTGAAACCAGTTAAGAGTGAGAATGCACTGCAAACCTTTTTTAATACTCAATAAAGCTCTTTCATGCAAGATAGTTCACTCTATATGGGTCTCAACTAACATTGTATTAGGGCAAAATTGTGAAAACTTGTTTGAGAGATATTTAATAACAAATGTCTGTACAAAATCTGTACAACATCCTCTGTCCCAGGACCCTCACTTTGGTACAGGAACAACTCCCCCCAAAAACCACTTTGGTAATGTGGCACACAAAAAAATGTGACCACATTGATGTTAATGTAGGATTTAATTTGTGATTGTTTATTTTGAACAATTTAATATGTAGAACATGACCTTAGGGATTTAAGTAATAATTACAGAATGTAATTATAACATATGGACCATACAGAGGTACAGTAAAGAATTGCAGCGCCTCAGGAGGAACTACTGACACCGGAGCAGTTGCGCGCAGGTTGATTTAGGGTGTGACGCCCGCTCACTCCTCAGACGTAATCTGGAAGAAGAACTGAAAGGCTCGTGTCTTTATTTCTGCTGAACTTTACCTGTGTTCTACAGGATATTCATTTTGTTGCTGTGGTACCATTCCTGGGACCCGTAAGATAAGATAAGATAATCCTTTATTAGTCCCTCAGTGGGGAAATTACAGGATTACAGCAGCATCGCTCACAAAATGAAGATAAAAAAATCAAGTAGTATAAATAGACTAAACAGTAATAAAAAATATGACAGTAAAGAAGAATACAAAATATACCAGTATGTACAGACGGAGTAAAAATGTGAAATGTAAGATAATACTTAAACGTATTGGATATTGCACGGGATTGACAGTAAAGAAGACTATTAAGTATACCAGTATATACAGGCGGAGGCAGAGTAAAATGTAAGATAATACTTAAACGTATTTGATATTGCACAGGATTGACAGTAAAGAAGACTATTAAGTATACCAGTATATACAGGCGGAGGCGGAGTAAAAATGTAAAATGTAAGATAATACTTAAACGTATTGGATATTGCACAGGATTGACAGTAAAGAAGACTATTAAGTATACCAGTAAATACAGACGGAGTAAAATGTAAGTGTAAGGTAAATACTTAAACGTATTTGATATTGCACAGGATTGCACGGATTAGGTATTGCACCAGGTGAATGAATTAAGTGTTCAAGTGATCATGTTGTGTTCAAAGTGTTCAAAGTGTTCGTGGTCTCCCGAGAGCAGCTTGTTGTGCAGCCTGACAGCAGCGGGGAGGAAGGACTTGCGGTACCTCTCCCTCAGACATCGGGGATGAATCAGCCGGTGACTGAAGGAGCTGTGCAGAGCTGCCAGAGTGTCCTGCATGGGGTGGGAGGCGTGGCTCATCAGGGATGAGAGCTTCGCCATCATCCTCCTGTCTCCCACCACCTCCACAGTATCCAGTGGACACCCCAGCACGCTGCTGGCCTTCCTCACCAGTTTGTCCAGTCTCCTCCTGTCAGCTGTCGCGATGCTGCTGCTCCAGAAGACCACTCCATAGAAGATGGCTGATGCCACCACGGAGTCGAAGAAGGTCTTCAGGAGTGCTCCCTGCACCCCAAAAGACCTCAGTCTCCTCAGCAGAAAGAGTCTGCTCTGTCCTTTTTTATAAAGAGCGTGAGCGTGGTCAGTCCAGTCCAGTTTATTGTTCAAGTGAACACCCAGGTACTTATACGACTTCACGACCTCAATGTCCGGTGTCGGAGGAGGGCGTTTACCCCGGCGGAAGTCCACCACCAGCTCCTTGGTCTTGCTGGTGTTGATATGGAGGCGGTTCCGCTGGCACCATCCTAAAAAGTCCTGGTTTAGTTCCCTGTACTCTCTGTCATCATCTGCGGAGATGAGGCCGACGATTGCAGAGTCGTCAGAGAACTTTTGCAGGTGGCAGTTGGCCGAGTTGTGTTTGAAGTCCGAGGTGTAAATGGAGAAGAGGAATGGAGCCAGAACGGTTCCCTGTGGGGCCCCTGTGCTGCAGGACACCCGATCTGACTCACACCCCCGTATCCGCACATACTGTGGACGGTTGGTGAGGTAGTCCAGGATCCATGTAGTGAGGTGGTGGTCCACCCCGGTCTGCTCCAGCTTGTCCCTCAGAAGCAAAGGCTGGATGGTGTTGAAGGCACTGGAGAAGTCGTAGAACATGACTCTCACAGTGCTACCAGCCTTTTCCAGGTGAGAGAGGCATCTCTGCAGCAGGAAGATGACGGCGTCATCCACCCCGATGCCGGACTGGTAGGCGAACTGAAGAGGGTCCAGGGATGAACTCACCAGAGGGCGGAGATGGGCAAGTACCAGCCTCTCCAGGGTCTTCATCAGGTGGGATGTCAACGCCACCGGCCTGTAGCTGTTGAGGTCCTTGGGCCGCGGGTTCTTTGGTACCGGTACCACGCAGGACGTCTTCCATAGCTGTGGTACTCTCCCCAGCCTCAAGCTCAAGTTGAATATGTGCTCCGCTATCCCGCACAGCTGGTCTGCGCAGGATTTGAGGAGCCTTGAGCTGATGCCGTCCGGACCCGTGGCCTTCCTCGCCTTGATCCTCCTCAGTTCCTTCCTCACCTGGTTGAGGGACACTCGGGGGGGTGGGGTGCTGTGTGTTGGAGTGGGGAGGTGTGGAGGGGAGCCGAGTGCTGTGGGAAAGGGGGAGGTGGAGGGGGGGTAATAATCCACAGGGGATGCAGATGATGGGGGTTGCAGCAGCAGGGAGGTCTGGGTGGGGGGAGGGGTGGATGGCTGGTCAAACCTGTTAAAAAATAAGTTCAGCTCATTCACCCACTTTTGGTCCCCCTCAGGCTGTTGGTTGGGCCCCTTGAGCCCAGAAATCGCCTTGAGGCCCTTCCAGACCCCGACGGTGTTATTCTGCTGCAGCTGGTCCTCCATCTTCATCCTGTAGACATCTTTCCCCTCTCTGATCTTCATCCTCAGCTCCCTCTGCACAGTCCTCAGCTCCTCCTTGTTGCCAGATCTAAAAACCCTCTTCTGCTCCTTGAGGAGGGCCTTTATCTCCGGAGAGATCCAGGGTTTGCCATTTGAGAAACACCGTACAGTCCTGGTGGGTACGGTGTTCTCAACACAGAAGTTAATATAGTCCGTGATGCAGTCGGTGAGACCGTCGATGTCATCCCCATGGGCATCACTGAATACCTCCCACGCAGTTGTCTCAAAACAGTCCTGCAGAGCCTCCTCGGCTCCATCGGTCCATCGTCTAACTGTGCGGGTCACAGCTGGCTGCTTCTGTGCAAGAGTTGTGTACACAGGCAGGAGGTGCACCAGGTTGTGGTCAGATCTGCCCAGGGGAGGGAGAGGTGATGATATGTATGCCTCCTTGGTGTTGGCATAAAGAAGGTCCAGTGTTTTCTTGTCTCTGGTGTGGCATTTGACATACTGGGTGAATGTGGGCAGAGTGGAGGACGGAGGGGCATGATTAAAATCCCCAGAGAGAAGGAGGAGGGCATTGGGGTGTTGTGTCAGCAGCCTGCTTGTCGCCGAGTGGATGACGTCACAGGCCGCTTCGGCGTCGGCAGAGGGGGGGATATATACGCAGCCACCACGATAACGTGCGAAAATTCCCTAGGCAGATATTGTGGCCTCATGCTAACCGCTAACAGTTCAATGTCCGCTGTACAGATCTGCTCCTTAACAGTGATGTGCCCAGAGTTACACCATCTATCATTAACAAACACTGCCAGGCCTCCTCCCTTCCTCTTACCGCTCTCCGTTGTCCTGTCCGCCCGTATGATGCTGAACCCGTCCAGAGTAGCGTGTGTGTCCGGTGTTAGCTCGGTTAGCCACGTCTCCGTGAACACCATGATGCTAGACTCCCGGTATTCCCTCTGATGGCGAGTTAGCGCCGCTAGCTCGTCCATCTTGTTGGGCAGAGACCTCACGTTTCCCATGATGATGGAAGGGAGAACGGGTGTGTAGCGTCTTCTCCTGGCGTGACGTTCTGCCCCCGCTCGGCATCCCCGTTTCTTCCTCCTCAGCTCGCGGGGAACAGTGGGTCTCTCTGCGGTTAGCACCGCCGCGTCTCGGAATGCTAACAGCTGGTCCCTATCGTAAACAAGTCCATGGCTGCACGCTGGATCCCCAGACACGGAGGTGAAAATAGCAATAAACAGCCGGTAGACCACGACAAGCTCGACGTGTCTAGCTGCCATAATGCACCGATTAAGAACGGTAGCTAGTGTAAGAAAAAAAAAGAAGCGAAAGAAGTACAAAAAATAACATAATATAAGAAAAACGCTAAGTAGAGAGCCGGAGCTGCTGTAACAGGCAGCCACTCGCGCGGCGCCGGAATCGTAACAGTAACAGTAGTAATACTACAGTGAAAAATACTGCTTTATGAAGACTGCTACATTTAAAATGTAGTCACATAAAAGTATTATCAGCAAATCGTACTCAAGTACCAAATTTCTCAAATAAATGACATTGTTATTAATGATGACACATTCGCATGCAAGCAGCATTGTATGTATTCTAATAGCATTATTGGAGCTGGTTGAGGTGGATCTAATTTTGTGCACTTTATATCTCAAATTGCATTGTGATGTCTTAAATGTCCCTATGCAACTTATCCTCATACAGAGTTTATTGATGTCTTACGAAAAGTACATCCACATTTCTTGTACATTTTGAAGTGCCCTCTAATGCTGCACGGGTAGATTACATACAAAGTCAATACACAAACGCGATGAGACTGGAGTGATGCGAATTAGCGATTGAAATTGTCCGACTTCGGCGGAAAAATAGCGTGACGCTGAGGCGCGATAGCCTATTAGCGTTGAGATGCTCCTCCTGTCATCATTGACATCCTGCCGTTGAATCAGGAAAGAGATAAGAGAGATAAGATAAGATAATCCTTTATTAGTCCCTCAGTGGGGAAATTACAGGATTACAGCAGCATTGCTCACAAGTAATAAAATGAAGATAGAAATCAAGTATATAAATAAACTAAACAGTAACAGTAATAAAAAATATGACAGTAAAGAAGAATACAAAATATACCAGTATATACAGACGGAGTAAAATGTAAGATAATACTTAAACGTATTGGATATTGCACGAAGAAGAAGAAGAATACAAAATATACCAGTATATACAGACTGAGTAAAATGTAAAATAATACTTAAACGTATTGGATATTGCACGGGATATTGCACCAGGTGAATGAATTAAAGTGTTCAGAAGTGTTCATATTCATGTTCAAGTGAATTAAAGTGTTCAGAAGTGTTCAAGTGTTCATGTTCAAGTCAAATGTTCGTGTTCAAAGTGTTAGTGGTCTACCGAGAGCAGTTTGTTGTGCAGCCTGACAGCAGCGGGGAGAAAGGACTTGCGGTACCTCTCCCTCAGACACCGGGGATGAATCAGCCGGTGACTGAAGGAGCTGCCAGAGTGTCCTGCATGGGGTGGGAGGCGTGGCTCATCAGGGATGAGAGCTTCGCCATCATCCTCCTGTCTCCCACCACCTCCACAGTATCCAGTGGACACCCCAGCACGCTGCTGGCCTTCCTCACCAGTTTGTCCAGTCTCCTCCTGTCAGCTGCCGCGATGCTGCTGCTCCAGAAGACCACTCCATAGAGGATGGCTGATGCCACCACGGAGTCGAAGAAGGTCTTCAGGAGTGCTCCCTGCACCCCAAAAGACCTCAGTCTCCTCAGCAGAAAGAGTCTGCTCTGTCCTTTTTTATAAAGAGCGTGAGCGTGGTCAGTCCAGTCCAGTTTATTGTTCAAGTGAACACCCAGGTACTTATACGACTTCACGACCTCAATGTCCAGTCCCTGGATGCTCACCGGTGTCGGAGGAGGGCGTTTACCCCGGCGGAAGTCCACCACCAGCTCCTTGGTCTTGCTGGTGTTGATATGGAGGCGGTTCCGCTGGCACCATCCTAAAAAGTCCTGGTTTAGTTCCCTGTACTCTCTGTCATCATCTGCGGAGATGAGGCCGACGATTGCAGAGTCGTCAGAGAACTTTTGCAGGTGGCAGTTGGCAGAGTTGTGTTTGAAGTCCGAGGTGTAAATGGAGAAGACGAATGGAGCCAGAACGGTTCCCTGTGGGGCCCCTGTGCTGCAGGACACCCGATCTGACTCACACCCCCGTATCCGCACATACTGTGGACGGTTGGTGAGGTAGTCCAGGATCCATGTAGTGAGGTGGTGGTCCACCCCGGTCTGCTCCAGCTTGTCCCTCAGAAGCAAAGGCTGGATGGTGTTGAAGGCACTGGAGAAGTCGTAGAACATGACTCTCACAGTGCTTCCAGTCTTTTCCAGGTGAGAGAGGCATCTCTGCAGCAGGAAGATGACGGCATCATCCACCTCGATGCCGGACTGGTAGGCGAACTGAAGAGGGTCCAAGGATGAACTCACCAGAGGGCGGAGATGGGCAAGGACCAGCCTCTCCAGGGTCTTCATCAGGTGGGATGTCAACGCCACCGGCCTGTAGCTGTTGAGGTCCTTGGGCCGCGGGTTCTTTGGTGCCGGTACCACTCAGGAAACAAATACTGTATGTACAAACAATGAATAGACGCTGCCGTATTTACGCATGTGTGACATTATGTTGAGTGTTGATGGAGCTGCTACAATGTTAGCATAGCCTAGCGCCAATCGATCCAGACTCTGAGAAAACAAGTATTTTAAAAATGATTTACTTGTCATCTTGCGGAGAGAACTAAGAAAACATGAATCCAAACTTTTTACAAATTTGCATCATTATGTAGTTATTCCCCTTTTTTGTCGGTTTATTGCAGTTAAGTCACAGCAAAATCTGTTTATTTTGTGTTCCTACAGCTGTAGTAAACCAGCCAATGTGTGGCTTGCTAGACACAGTGAATACAGCTCGATAAAATCCACGGAGCTCCTCTGAATGATGTTATAAACCCAGGCAAGAAGATCTTTAGTTTCACGGGATATCTGGGACTTCCACAACAAGTACTGAACAGAAATAGTTAATTTTTTCCATGGTTAATGGCGAAAATAAATGGCTTAAGTTGATAACGGCTTTCAGGCGATAAGCCGCGCCCCCTCTCTGGCACGTCTAAGCGGTGCGATTCCTGCGAATGACCACAGATGGTCCCCGAGTAATGCGGCGCGAATGACGCCGCATTGGTGTGAACGCAGCATAACAGTAGTCCTCTGGGGTGCCTTCCCAGTGGAGAAACATGATGAAGTGCACCTTTGGATGCCCTTCCAGAAGAGAAAACATGAAGTTCCCTTTAGGGTGCCCTTTCTCTGTGGAAAACATGGTAAAGTGCCCTCTTGAATGCCCCTTGAATGTGTTTTTTTTTTTTTTTTGCCCCTACCCCTCACGCAGCCTGAGTCCGCCACTGCCTGGAATGATGAGTAGTTGTATCATTATTGAAACTTTTACGTTTCTTTCGAAGGCTGATCGTACAAATAGAATGTTATGCTCACATGCGGATATTTTGCACAATGTCGCCAATGTTGGGGTCTGAGCATATGGCTTCAACATGTGCTGTGAACAAAGAGAATCAGGCCTTCCCTTTTTCAAGCAAAGGTTTCATCCTGATTGTGGTTTGATGAGCACCAAACCCCCTCTGAAGGAATTTCACATTAGGGTGTGAATTTCTCCCCCCCCAAAAACTATGGTTCCTGAAGTCACCTGAGAGCACCGCTGCAACCTCATTGGCCGAGAGCCAAGACAGCACCAGGACCCCTGTGGTTCAACCAGTGTTCAACAAAAGTGCCTGCAATCCACACCTCCACTCTTTTTCCCCTTCGACCTCCGTCGAGCAAGGGAGCATCCAAACGCTCTCTTCCCTCTGGACTCCGTCCTGGGACCAGAAGAGGCACCGGGCCCTTCTCTCCCCCCCCCAGCGCCACGCTGACAACCGAAGGCCCACGATTTCCGGGAGGAACGAAATGACCTCAGCCGAAGTTCACCCACGAGGGCCGCGCACCCTCATCCAACCCTCCGGCAGGAAGACGTCGAATCCCCTCCTGACTGATGATTTCCGGGAAACGCACGGACCACGCCGTCTCACCCGACGTTTCACTGTCCCCGCTGCAGCGAGAACAGATCGGACCCACGCTTGCTCCAAAGCGAGCCGCGCCACAGAGGTCCGACCCCATCCGCGCCAGCTCAAACGCCGTGCCGATGTCAGCTCAGTCTGCGTCCACTCCAGAGCGAGTCACGCGACCGGGAGCGACCGAGCTCCGAGCTACTCAGTCTGCGCTTGCTCAAACGCTGTGCTGCCGAGCCCACACTCGAGGACTGATCGATTCCCACCACGGGAACGAGCCCCACCGAATGAAACTTCACCAAGTAAGCGTTCATTGCATCTTGGGCATAGCTTAGCTTAAATTATCCTAAAATACATTCAGGTTAATTCATTTATGTGTTATTATTCCCGCACCCTGTTGTGTTCAATCACTGCCTTGTTACACCGCGTCATTGCGCAATTATCGCGGACCACGGAGTCCCGCCATATATTGTGTATTTCCTGTCGTAACTGTCTGCCTTAAGATCAGTCGCTGCTAGTGGATGTAGTATTTTGTTATTATTGCTTAAGAGACGTGATAAGAAACAGACGCTCATCCCACAGCAGTTAGGAAGATCTGTTTATTTGGGGATTACTTTCATTAATTTTATTTCACTTCGTGTGGGATTTCTCTCTTCATTAAATCAGCTCTGTGAGTGAAGTGTAGAGTCGCATCATATCGTGCACAGCTGACGGTAGTTCGCGACGCGACAACGGCAGTTTGTGGAAGATATGATCAGCGATCCTCATTCTCACTACACGCAGAAGCTTGATTCATGACCCCCACCTTTGCTCCCCCCTCTCTCACTTAACCCACACACACACACGTGGTACACAGACACACGTGGTCACATACAGAAGCCCATCCACCTTTTTGCCCAAGTCACTCGACTACGCCATCTGGTGGTGGTTGAGAGGTAGCGTTAAGCCCTCGTTTCACACAGAGAGCCTCACACACATACACCACACACACACACACTCTTACATATATACACCCTCACCCATTTTATTAATTTTCTTTAGGTATTAGGCATCTAAAATTGTATGATAGCATTTGTTGATTGTGATGGTAATTGATCTGATCTTTTATTATTCTGATGTAATAAACCCTGTTATATTTTAAAGAGCAGTCGTCTGTGATTACTTGTGCATATGTATGTAATAATCTGTATGTTGTAGTCTGTGCTCGAATTCAATCCTTCACTGTCATCTCAAATGTATAGTCGTACCCGACTATTGACATTATGAGTGACCACTAATTATGAGACTTAGTTTTATCGTCCCTGCTCGCAGGGTGGTGCCCCGTTATTATTAATAATCATTAATAATTGTTACTCACATTAATAATTCTATTGATGTCAAGAATTCAGTTTCTTAAATGCTGATAACTAAAACAAGCCCCTATTGATCCCAACACCAATGATCACCATCATTGGCATATGGCATTCTAACGTTGGGTACTTAGCACTAAAGTACAGCTGAGGCTGATGGGAAAGACATTCGTTTTGCAAGTATTTGGAAATAAACCAATACTTTTGGACCAATCAAAACTGTGACCTGCAAATGTCAACCACATGGTGGTGTCAGATTAAAAGTCAGAGTATCTCTATTGCTGTCTCTAGAGCCACACTGCTAGCTTGGCTAAAAACATACAGGATCTTAGGTTACAACATGGTCAAACATCTCTCTCACTATCCTTGAATTGGCCAAAAATAGTACTCTATCTCCAAAACAAGCCCAATTAGCTGATTGTAATTGATTGTAACAGGCAAGAGCCTGTGACTCTGCCTCTCTACTTTCATCCTTTCTTTTATTTTGCTTTTTTTCTTGGTCTTAGCTTTCACTTGTAATAATGCAGCTGCAACAGCTTTTACCTTTTATCTCTGTGTTCTCCCGTACTTGAACCAATCCTGTCTCTCTGTGATGCACAAGGGCAGGATTGGTTCAAGTAGGGGAACAGATTTTAGAGTGATGCAGATGAATAAAAACATCAAAGATGTGTCCATGAATACATAAAAATAAGTTGAATAAGGATGAAAGAGAGATGAGAGAGAGTGACACCAACAGAAGGCACCAGACAGAACAGAAAACTAGAAGCTGTTAGTTACATTGTAGAACTTAATAAAACCTAACCACGCCCAAAGAGTTATAATTGTCTTATCATAGCATTTTCAGTAGGTTAAACTGGATAGCCATGAGCCTGCCTGGTAAATACTGATAATGGATATATTACTTGAGAATTTAATGTTACTTTGTCAGTCAAAACATAGCAGACTACAAATCTGTTGTGAAACACTGACAGAAAACCTGCAGAGCGTAACCCCAACAATCACAGTCTTGTTTCTGCAAGCCACTCTGTTAGCTGAGCATCTCTCCCTATGATGCTTGCCCTATCCAGACTGAAGATATCTTGACAAATGTATTCTATGAAGTAAGATTCATTCATTTTCAGAGGATGAATCCTGCTGACTTTAGTGACCCAGCAACTGTTCTTTTAGCACCCAAATGGTGTTATTGATTTTATGTCAAATGTCTTAACAACTATTGGATGGACATATACTAACTTATATTAGTCACTTAAGGTTTTATTCAGCACCATCATCAAGTCATAATTACATTTTGTCTTACTTACACTTTCACCAAATACCTGCAAAATGGGGTTTGGAAGTGGTTTTCCCCATTATATTTCCCATTTTAAATGTTTTTACTTCAAATAATATCCCCAGTTACTGAACATAGAAACATAGGATACTCCTGGATGCCATGATCCAGGTTCTGGGGCCTCTGTTATTTTCCCTTTATCTGTTACCTTGAGGGCCGATTATGAAAAGCTATAATGTGTCCTATCACTTATATGCAGACGATATCCAACTCCATCTGTCATTCAAACCCAGCGAGGCATTCACATTAACTAGGCTCCTGGACTGTGTCAATGCCATCAGAGACTGGACGGCAGAAAACTGCTTACAACTCAACGACTCTAAGACGGAGGTCCTAGTTATTGCTCCAGAGGAGTTTGTCCCCATGATCACGCAGATTATTAGTACACTCTCCTCTGCTGCCCATTGCAACCTGCGCAATCTAGGGATTTTCTTTGATCGATCCATGTCGTTTGACCCTCATGTTAAGCAGCTGTCCAGGTCATGTTTCTTCCATCTAAGAAATATCAGTAAACTGAGCTCTGTAGTATCAACACCTGAATTAGAGATGATCATACACACATTTATCTCCTCTGGCATTGACTACTGTAACTGACTTTTCACATCACTCAGTGTATCTGCTCTCAACCGTCTGCAGGTCATCCAAAACGCTGCCGCCAGATTACTCACCAGGACAAATCGACGGTCTCACATCATTTTTCTCTGTGTATGTAATTTATTGACCCTAGGGTCACATTGTGTTTTTTATGCTTTTAAATGTCTGCTCTGTTAAGCACTTTGTGATGTTATGTCTGTGAAAAGTGCTCTATAAATACAATTCATTCATTCATTCATTCATGATGATCCAATAGGTTTATCTTAAGGCTATCAGTGAGAAGTCAATTAGGCATGGCAGACAGGTCAAATATGACAATAACTAGGAGCCTTGGCCACTTTTGCCATAGAGAACAGTTCAATCAGATGTGCAAAACACTTTATTACAGCTGAGAACAAAACACGGCACCATTGTTGTGAAATTCACCCAGAATTGAACCTAAACTGATTTGAGTATTTGAGTGTTTTCAGTTTTCTCAACACCTTCTTCTTTAGCTTTCACACACTGTTAGTGGTGCATGTAACATAGTGTACCCTTTTGGGCTCTGTGATACACATCGATTTCAATTTAGAATCAGTTTTTTAAGGATTCAGGGATCATTTATTGTAATTTTCTAAGACAGGGATGTACGATGAAATTCAGTTGTAGCCCTTTTGTAACACAACAAACTCATGACTAACAAAAAAAAAAGTAGTACATTCTTATGAATTTGCATCACAGCAGCAACAAAAACAATTCTCTGGGCAGATAATATGCCCGAGATCGTAACATAAAAAACTCAACATGGTGAAAACATTGTCCATCAACTTTAACTGACATGAACATAGAGTCCTCCTCTGGTCTGCCAGAGTCCTGCTCTCTGTCCTGCTGTCCGCCCGTCAAGTGCAGCTTGATCCTGGACCACGATGGATCCAGGTCTGTTTTCATCCATCTTATTTTCCTCAGCCTACATCTGGCATCAGACAGCCAGCAGTAGGCTGAGTAGTGGAGTAGCCTCAGGTCCTAGCTGGGTTAGCTTAGCTTCCATCTTGCCTGTCCCCCCCTCTCTTCGGTTGCGTTTGGTCCAGCAGGTCTGGCTGGTTGGTCGGCCGTGGGCGGGGATTTAAGAGTTCTGGAATTCTGTAAGTCAACTAACAACCTGTACAACTGTATCCATGTCCTCTACTCTTAGCTAACTACTCTACTCAGGTAGCTACTAAGTACGGAAATAACATTCCTGTTCTTGACCCTAACTTCCAAGCTCAAATTTCCAACCAGGGAAGAAGCCAGACATAAGGCTTTAAATAATTAATAAATGAAAACCTGAATGTGAACAACAATTGAAAAAAGCAGATAAAACAAGCCTGTCAGAACTATTCAAACGTCAGAAACAATCGTCCAGTCACTTTGAAAGATAAACAGCTTTTAACCCTTTGTATATCTTAAGTTAGCCTTGAAGCACCAAAAACCCAACCATTTTTCTCTTTTCTTGCAGAGTGAAAAAACAAGGAACTAGTTTAAACATGATCGTCTTTCTCCCGCGTATCTGTGCATACTACCTTTGAGAAACCCTTGCTGCTCCCAAACATGTTTTATTCAGCACACAACCAAAACCAGGATCAGTAAACAGGAAACTGTGTGCTTATGAACGCCACACAGCTTGGTGGAATCCTCGGTGGAATTACCAAAGCATTAGACGGCACACTGAATGTCTCATTATGGCTGTGATCGTGATAAAATATTTGGAAACTGCTGTAGAGGAAGCTGAGTGAAAAGGAGAGGATCCCACATCTTGGTGGTGTAGTTCAGAAACCTTTGATGTTATGATCCTTTCTTTCTTTCTTTGAGGTATGTAGGCTGTGTGTAAAGCTTTAGTAGCTACATTAACAAACAATCTTTAACACCTAATCCTCAAGCTGAAATGATTGTACATAATCATCCCCAACATCATGGGGTGTGGGGCGACTTTGGCTCAGTGGAGAGCAGGGTCGTCCTTCAATCAGAGGCGGTTTGATCCCCGGTTCCGCTAGTAGACGCATGTCAATATAGTCCATCAGCAAGACACTTAACCCGAAGACTGCTCGTGTAGCTGTGCCTACGGTGTGTGAATGTGAACGTTAGTTAGTCCTGCAGGTAGGTGGATGGTTGCCCCTGCCATCAGGGTCTGAATGGGTGAATGATGACATGTAGTGTGAAAGCGCTTTGAGTGGTCGGAAAGACTAGAAAAGCGCTTTAAGTACAGTCTATTTACCATTTATCATCATTATTCTCTCAAGGTGCCCAACCTCTATAGCCCTATGCCGCCTAGCCCTATTTTTTAGGCCTCTGCTCGAAAACTGCCTTCCCATACTCAAGAGAGTCCCCAGCTCTAACTACAAGGTCTATTTTAATAATTTTGATGCCAGAATACAGGTAACACTTGTGAGATGTGTTCAATTATGTAATTATTGTGTATATGTTACTGGTTAATAACTGTTACACTTATGGCACAGCTCAAACTGAAAAAGTTTCATGTTCGCCTGAAAAAAAGCATCTGCATTGAACATTTATTTTTGAAATAATGCCAAATGAACCCTAAAATCACTCCACAGTCATAGCACAACAGGTTTGTGGTCTGTCCAAGCTAATTTTACTTAGCAGGCCAGCATAAAATGAGGTCTGAGTACAGAATTTCAAACAAAATTCTGATTTTCGGAACCAGATTTTGCCCTGCTCTATTCTAATTTTATATACTATATAACTACATATTCACTTTCTTTATCACTACGAGTGTTCAATACATCGTAATAAAGCAGTTTGCAATAATTTTCAGTCATCTGCTGCGACTCAGTGTCTATGTGGGATTTGTAAGGCCTGTGATTGGTGGATTTAGTCGTATGACACGTTGTTAGGTCTGGAATAGTCCATTGAAACCGTCAGGGGTGTTATTTAGAACGTTGAGGGCGATTAGTCAGTAAAAATCTTGATAAAGTGGGCTCGACCCCCATGCGAAAAATAAGTTGGTCCAGTCGAAAGATCCGCCCTGTTCCCACATGGAACGTCTCAGCGCATTCATTCCAATGCAGGCACACGAAGCAGGAAATGGCGCAGAGAGCGGTACCAACTTTCAATGGATTAACTGTTTTTTCCGGACGAAAATCTGCAAAAGGTATGGAGATTTTCAATTTTATTTCTGCAGAGCAGTGTGACGTTTCTTGGGCTTTGTGCTGTAAGTTTTGAATGCTTTGTCGGAGGTCAGTTTGGACACGCTGGCTCGACGCTGTTTCGAGCGCTCATGCGGAATGATGTATCCTTCCGCCTTGGTCGAGGCCGGATTTGTGATGAAAGATGAATTTCGGGTGCATAGCTGGCGGATATTTTGGCCAAACATCCTGATATTGTGATAAATCTTCTAGTGTATTGAATTAGTTTGTGTATAACCGTGTATAATTGCGTAAAATGACTTGCATGGTGATTTTGCCCGGACTATTTTATTTTTTTTCAATATTTTACATGTATGGACCAATTTTCATATTTCTTGATGATAAGTCCATTCGGAACCTCGGAAACGGTACCAGTGCCCCATTTGTGGCACTCTCGGGCTTAAGTGTTTCCATCCTTTTGGTTTTTTTTGTGTAATTTCAAATTAAGCATAAAAAGGCAGACATTTGATAAATAAAGGTGAATTGTTGCAAAAAGGTTTTTACGTTTAGCTGTGATGGAAATGTTGGTGTATCGATAACATCATGATGTGACAAAGTGAAGTGGAGACAGATTTAGCAAAGAAGACAAAACGCACACGAGGCATGTGACTTAAACATCCTCTGAAGAGATTAGAAATGGTAATAGACAGCGGAAACCCAGAATGATTTAAGAAAATACAAATTCCAAACAAACAAAATTATAAATAAGAAAACTCAATCCCTCATACACAAACTTAGACGAGAACATTTTCACCATAGCAATAAATCCGGTAAATACTTGGCAAATCAAATTAAACTAAATAAAGAAAAAACATTAAGGACTCAGCAGGGAAGCCCACAAATTCACCCAATGAATCAGAAACAAAGAACAAACCAACACACTTGATTCACCATTAACACAGGATGAACTTTTTACTGTCCTCAATCTTATGCCCAATAATAAAGCACCAGGTCCCGATGGCTTCCCTGCTGAGTTCTGTAAACACTTCTGGTTCATTCTAGCTCCACTCTTCAACAAAATGACAACTGAAATAAAACAAAATTCGCAATTTCCAGCTAACATGAACACAGCCAGTATATCACTCCATCTAGTTACCGTCCCATTTCTCTCCTCAATGTATAACCTCTATTTCTGCTTAGTACTTGTTGTGGAAGTCCCAGATATCACAGGAAACTAAACGCCGTCATGTCTGGTTCATAATATTGTTCAGAGGAGCTCCCTGGATTTTATCGAGCTGTATTCACTGTGTCTAGCAAGCCACAGGTCGGCTGTTAACTACAGCTTTATGAACACAAAACAAACAGATTTTCCTAATGTTTTATTGCAATAACCGATAAAAGGGATGGCAAAATAACTACGTAATGATGCAGATTTGTAAAAAGTGTGAATTCATGTTTTGTTAGTTCTCTCCGCAAGACAAGCAAATAACTTTTAAAATATTTGTTTTCACAATGGAGCTTGGATCATTCGGTGCTATTCTATGCCAACAATGTAACGTCATCTCGCCGTAAATACAGCCATTCCCGTCAATCACGCCGTGCTATCGCCAATTCATAGTCACTCTAGTCTCATCGCGTCTGTGCATAGACTTTGTAGGTAATCAACTCGCGCGAATAATTTGCGCCGCGTTTGGTGTGAACGAGTAAACTGGACATTTCTCACAAGCACATTACAAAGATTTGGCTTTGGGGAATTATTTATTAACTGGGTTAAGATTCTGTACACTTGACCTACAGCCACTGTCATCACCAATGGACAAAGCTTCACACTGCACAGGGGGACCAGGCAAGGATGCCCACTCTCTGTGGGGCGACCGTGGCTCCCTGGGTTAAGAGGGTCGTCTGGGAACTGGAAGGTCAACGGTTCGATCCCCGACTGGGACGTGTCACGTGTCGAAGTGTACCTGAGCAATACACTGAACCCCCGGCTCCCCGGGCGCTGATCAATGGCAGCCCACTGCTCCCTATATCCAGGGATGGGTCAAATGCAGTAGTCAAATTTCGTGTATGTATATGACAATAAAAATGGTTTCTTCTTCTCTCCCTCACTTTTCACCATTTTCATTGAACTGCAGCCATTCGTTAGAACATCAATATAAAAGGAATCCAAACACTCATCACAAAATCAGCCTCTATACAGATCATATATTGCTCTTCCTCCAAAACCCTTACTCATCACTCCAGGAAACTATTAAAGTTATTGAATCATTCTCTATTATCTCCCACTACTTCATTAACTGGAACAAATCATCCATCCTTCCAATAGATAGTAACAGTTGGGATGGGGCAGCCCATACACCACCTATCCCTTTCTGCACAGGTGTCATCATGTATTTAGGAATACATATTTCCCCCAGGCTGTCAGAGCTGTTCACACTCAACTTCACTCCATTACTTAAAGCAATAAATGACGACCTCCTCCGCTGGACGACACTACGACCATCACTCATGGGCAGAATAGCTACAGTTAAAATGACAAAACTTCCTAAAATAAATTACCTATTCACAATGATACCATCTCACCCCACTAACTCCTGGTTCAAATCGCTTGACTCAATCATCACTCAATTATACTGGAAAAATAAAACACCAAGAATTAAACTGGCCACTCTACAAAAACCAAAAACACAAGGAGGACTTGAAGC
>CM051689.1:25144365-25439365 GCA_028022725.1 Lycodopsis pacificus | reverse complement strand
CTCACGCTCTTTATAAAAAAGGACAGAGCAGACTCTTTCTGCTGAGGAGACTGAGGTCTTTTGGGGTGCAGGGAGCACTCCTGAAGACCTTCTTCGACTCCGTGGTGGCATCAGCCATCTTCTATGGAGTGGTCTTCTGGAGCAGCAGCATCGCGACAGCTGACAGGAGGAGACTGGACAAACTGGTGAGGAAGGCCAGCAGCGTGCTGGGGTGTCCACTGGATACTGTGGAGGTGGTGGGAGACAAGAGGATGATGGCGAAGCTCTCATCCCTGATGAGCCACGCCTCCCACCCCATGCAGGACACTCTGGCAGCTCTGCACAGCTCCTTCAGTCACCGGCTGATCCATCCCCGGTGTCTGAGGGAGAGGTACCGCAAGTCCTTCCTCCCCGCTGCTGTCAGGCTGCACAACAAGCTGCTCTCGGGAGACCACTAACACTTTGAACACTGTGAACACTTTGAACACGAACATTTGGACTGAACATGAACACTCTGAACACTTTAATTCATTCACCTGGTGCAATACCTAATCCGTGCAATCCTGTGCAATATCAAATACGTTTAAGTATTTACCTCACACTTACACTTTACTCCGTCTGTATTTACTGGTATACTTAATAGTCTTTTTTACTGTCAATCCTGGGCAATATCAAATACGTTTCAGTATTTACCTTACACTTACATTTTACTCCATCTGTATTTACTGGTATATTTAATAGTCTTCTTTACTGTAAATCCTGTGCAATATCCAATACGTTTAAGTATTATCTTACATTTTACTCTGCCTCCGCCTGTTTATACTGGTATATTTAATAGTCTTCTTACTGTCAATCCCGTGCAATATCCAATACGTTTAAGTATTATCTTACATTTTACATTTTACTCTGCCTCCGCCTGTATATACTGGTATATTTAATAGTCATCTTACTGTCAATCCCGTGCAATATCCAATACGTTTAAGTATTATCTTACATTTCACATTTTTACTCCGTCTGTACATACTGGTATATTTTGTATTCTTCTTTACTGTCATTTTTACTACTGTTTACTGTTTAGTCTATTTATACTACTTGATTTTCTTATCTTCATTTATTACTTGTGAGCGATGCTGCTGTAATCCTGTAATTTCCCCACTGAGGGACTAATAAAGGATTATCTTATCTTATCTTATCTTATCTTACACACACACACACACACACACACACACATATATATATATATAACTGACAAGCCCCCACAAAAGAACAGGCCCCCTCCCTAGGGTCTGGGAGCAGTTTCTTTTTTTAAAGGGCTCATACCCACACTGGGCTAGCCCCCTCCTCAAACGGTCTGGGGGCGACCCAAAGCTGGACCGATCGTTAAAACGGACGTTATTATTTTGTAATTTATGTAATTTCCCCCCTCATTTATGTACTTTCTTATGGTATTTTTTCATTTCAAAAGGCTCAGGCACGCACACAGACACAAGCACACAAATACACACACCGAAATCACACCGTTCTCCCATACACTGACTATATGATGTTTGCTGGCTTGTATCTCACTGTACTTGTCATCCTCTTGTTATGTTTACGTATCGTCTTTCAGTAAAAAAAAATAAGAATTGGTAATAGATGGAAATCTGTCTTTTTCCTCACATTAATACTTGAAACAAACAAAATTGTGATATTTCCACCATGTTATCCAGTCAATGTTTCTGCAATAGTTTCATGACACCCACCTGGTGTTACCACGGCGGTTTATTGATGCACCCAGCTCCTAATATTAGTGACAGAAGTGGTTTGAAACACATTAATTGGTATTTCGGTTCAAATCTGCACTATTTGGATAAAACCTGACTGTTGTCATCTTATCAGTGACATGAACAACATGTTCTTAAGCTTAAATTGTACTGAAATGAACAAAATGGTGGAAACCAGAAGCCAACTTAACATAAACAGCTGAACTACACCGCAACGTATAAAAAAATATATATTTATATTAAAAGAAAATAAATAATATTTACTTCTTTACTATATTTACAGTACATCAGCATAGCGTGTGAATGTATCAAAGTATGTGTACAAACTGCAGTATGTCAGTGTATCTGTGTGTGTTAATATAGTTGCTACCAGAGAACAATAATTATCAGCATCTGCGGGCTGAAGGCTGTTGACACTCATCTCCATTAGTAACAGCAGGAACTATTATGGTGCACAGGCTAAACATCATGGCAGCTGTTGGAATACACAAACTCAAGATAACATGATTAGCCGCCTTTGCTGCAGATGTCTCCCTCTGTAACACTACAGTACAATGCCAAGTGACTACATGGCACTTATACTGTGGTTAATCTGTGGTTATACAAGAATGTTTTGCTGAATATCTGCTTCATTAGATTGTGCACAGTGAGACACAGTGAGACACAGTGAGGGGATGCAAAAAAGATCAGGAGTTGGATTCCCATCTAAATCACTGAGCTGCCACAGCACCTTCCCTCAGCTCCATATAGTATTTAAAAGCTCTTGTATGTACATGTTAACATTGACACGTCTGTATGGCTTCATGTTAGAATATACATTACACTTGTATCTTATATTCTTCAATCTTTGAAGCAATACAGTACGTCATTCCAGACAAATAACTGTAAAGGCCGACAATTCACTCTACATGCTGCTAAGAGATTGAGTTAAGAGGTTCATCTTAACATCTGAGAATATATCACTGGCTATTATTCATTCCTTCACTCCTTCGGACAACGACCTCTTCGAAGACGATTCTCCCGAAGTCCCGGAGACGGCACCGTCTCCCATTAGCTCTCGCCGCCAGCAAACTCGGCTGAGATCTACCATCCACGACCCCCGCGGCTCCCGACATCTATCCTCAGACAATTCCGAAGTCGTCGGTCCTTCGCCGTCCAACAACCCCAGGGGGAGATCCCGACTCCGGCGTCCGAGGGACATCGTCCCTCCACAACGCCGCTGTTCCACCAGCTCGAGATCCAGCTGCTCGAACAACGGCCAAAACCAGAGCGACCCTCCTCCTCCACGCTCCGATGCCCCCCATACATCCAGCGTTTCCGAGTGGACAGTCGCTCGACTGAAGAACGCACTCACCCAGCTCAATATCCATTTCAACCAGTCCGACAGAAAAGCAAAACTTTTCAAACTACTCACGGACACTCAGCACCACACCTTCGATCGCCGAGCCACCAGAGCACTTCCGGGTTCCCCGCGCAGCAGCAGGCGCTACGTCGATGACGTCATGACGCACAACGCGGCTAGACAAGCCCAGTCACACACACCAGCCCCTCCAGAGGGCCAGGTCGTATCGCACCCCCCCCCCCCCCCCCATACTCTCTCTGCATCAGGAATACCTCACCCCGCAGTCTCTTTTCCCCATTCTGCACTTCCAACCCATGCGCATGCATCCTTTCATCCCAGCAACTTTCCCTCGTCCCTCGCTCCTGCCTTTCCTTCCAACTCAACACCGGCTACCCTACCCGCACAGAATGCTCCAACAGCAGGATTCTACGGCGGAACCAACAGCCAAAAATCGGCGTTTCCTCCTGTCTCCGCTTTCCCCCCTCTCTTCCCCTACCCTCCCCCTCCCCATAACCCATATGTAACTGACCATCCTTTTTTAAATGCACCCATCGAACTCAAACAGCCACTCCCCACCCGATCCAAGGAACTCACCACGACCGAATTTGCCTACTCTTTTTCCCTATACCGTGATATCATCTGCTCTGTTTTCCCCGACCGCAGGGCCGAGTTGGATGACTACATGGCACTTATACTAAACCTAGCCTTGCGGTTCGGCCGTAATGTTGTTCTACACCTACCACTTCCTCTTCACATCCGAAGCCACCGGTCGTGTGCAGCAGTTCAACCGGGGAACATACTGGGGAACACTCGACCCAGAACTGTACTGCAGAGTTTTCGCAACTCGTGCCTCTCTAAATTGCGAGCACTGCGGCGCACCCTCCCATCCGGCCTCTACATGCACCCTCGCAGCACCCCTGCCCGCCACCCCAGCTTCCCGCAAACGAAGCCCCCCGTTTACCGTAGCCTGCCTCCATTACTTCCCCCACCATCCATCACCCCTAAACCAGAAATCAACCAGCCAACCACCTCCGGTGGTCCCCCCAGAGGTATGGACAAAAGAGGTAGACCAATCCTCTACCATGGCGGGAGAATGGTGTGAATGGTGTGCAACTTCAATGACCTAGGATGCCAATCCTCCAGCTGCCGTTTCCTCCACACCTCCTTCTGCGGGGGGCCCCATGCAAGACCAACCTGTCCCCATCAACCAACAAAGCACAGCAAGTGTAAGTACCTCAACACACCAATCAACATCCATGCCCTAGCTTCCGCCCTTAAAACTCAACCAGACCACCAGTTCACAAGCTTCTTCATCCAGGGTCTCACCCATGGCTTCCACCCAGGCGTGCAGGTGAACCCAGAATCTTCCTTCACTTGTAAAAATTTGCAATTGGCCATCTCCGAACCCCACACAGTCGACAAGCTCCTGGCTCAAGAAGTCAAAGATGCATAATAGTCCCATTCAGTAGCCCACCTTTCCCTATATTTAGAATCAGTCCAATCGACATCGCTACTAGAAAACACTCAGACAAAAAGAGATTAATTATAGACCTCTCTTCCCCCCCACGGCTCCACAGTTCCAAGCATCAACAGCCTAATCCCCAGCCGGACTACTCCATGCAGTACACCACTATCGACCATGCCGCATCCCTCATTCGTCTTGCTGGTCCAGGAGCCTGGTTGTCTAAAGCAGACATCACAAGTGCCTTTAAAGTACTTCCCATCCACCCCGACTACTGGCCCCTTTTCGGTGTCCTCTGGAAGGGTGCTTATTACTTCTCGGTGCGTCTGACTTTCGGGTGTAAGAGCAGCCCAAAATTTTTCGATTGCCTTTCTGAAGCACTCTGTTGGATCCTGATCAACGTCCATAAACTCCCATATGTCATCCACCTCCTAGACAACTTCCTCACCATCACGCCACCTTCCTCTCCCCCAGCACTCGGCCTCCACACTCTAAACGCCGTGTTCCAGGAACTCGGTGTTGCCCTCTCCGCAGAGAAAACCGCAGGTCCCAGTACAGCTCTGGAATTCCTCGGAATCACCCTCGACTCCGTCTCAGTCCAAGCATCCCTACCTACCGAGAAAGTCAACCGGATTTCATTGATCATCTCTAATTTCCCCCTGGCCCCTGAATGCACCAAACATCAACTCCTCTCGCTGTTAGGCCACCTCAACTACGCCAGCCGCATCATCCCCCAAGGCCGATCTTTCTTCTCACACCTCCTTTCAGTCGCCTCCTCTGTTACAAAGCTCCACAACCACGTCACACTCGACAAAGCTTGCAAGACAGAGCTAAAGCTATGGCACCAGTTCCTCTCCTCCTGGAATGGCATCTCTTTCTTCTACGACGAGCACATCACCAAGCCGGAAGACATCCAGCTGTACACAGACGCAGCACCCTCAATCGGTTTTGGCGGCCTCTATGGTGACAAGTGGTTCTCAGCCGCATGGCTGCTCGAATTCTCATCCCTTACTCCTTCCTCCGCAATAACGTAATCAGGGAGAAAATAGGTTTTTAGTCAAACGTAATTGAGAATGCATTTTAGTTTTGGGGGAACGTAATTTTTAGGAGACAGGACTGCACCATTAGACCACCATTACATTTTCCCTCTCGTGCACCCCCTAGAGGCAGCTTGCGCACCCCACTTTGGGAATCCCTGCTCTACAACATGGGATCATCCATTTCTATCTACAGTAAAAGCTGTTCACATGTAAAGGGTTTTCATAAACTCATCTTAATTCTGTGCTCAATAGTTTCATTTTATTACTATTTTACACATCATCCAATAACATTTTCCAGGACAACTGTTTCAATTTCCATGTAAGTGTTAACTTTTGCTCAGTTTCCATGACTTTTCCAAACCTGGAAAATGAAAAAATAAATTCCATGTTTTCCAGGTACCGTGGGAACCCTGTCCTTTCATCCCTCTACCCTATATCCCTTCATCCCTGTACCCCTACATCACTCAAACCCTTCTGCTTCCTAAACCTAACTATCATTCCATTACGCAATAAAACTCTCGAAACTTATACTGTTATTGGCGTGATCCTTGTTAGAGGAATTGCTACCATAGAACATTATATCTATGGTGGCTGGTGAAACCAACTCATGGCTTCATGTTATTTTATACTAGTTGGCTACTAATCTCTTTAACTGTTTTCTTATCAAACAAAACAATACAGATTTAGTATAGAGGGGATATAATACAAATAGAACAATAACACAGAGCCTGGGGTATATCAAACAAACATGTTACAAAACATACAGATTTTCTGTGTCTTGATAGCGTTTTTGTTATTCCAGTTAGAAATTCACACATTTCACATATCACTCAACATCCTTCAGAAAAAAAATTCAAAATATGTTCATCATTTTATTTATATTTATGAATGAAATACTTAATTATCAAACATATATACATACATATAAAACAATTTATTTTCTTAAGTTTTTGAAGAAACCAAGTTCAAACCAATCAATCACACATCTGCAAAGGTCTTTTCTGAATAATCATCACAGGAGCAGTTCATCTTTGTGTTATTTATCAATTTCTGCATGTTTGTCTTTTTTCAATTTAGTGATTGGCAGCATGATATTCATGAATCATTTTGAAGGACACTTCCTTAGCCGTATTCACAAATAGGTATTTATGAGGAAGCATCCAGACCTTCCAACAGCTAGATCATTTACAAACAGATTTGAATATGCCATGACTTACAGACATCTCTTTTGAAATAGAGCAGTATTGTGTCACGGGGTGTGGTGGAGGACTCAAAATAGACATAGCCAGATGCACTGAGAAACGGGTTTTAATGAGATACGAACAAAACGGGAATCTTTACCGGAACACAACAGGGAATCCAAGGACAAGACAAGAGACGAGGGGGAAAATACAGCAGGACGAGGCAGGCAGACTGGGAAACCGGGAACAGGACGAGCAAAACGGGCGGGTAGACATGGAAATGATCTGGCACTGGAACAGGGAATGCAGGGGAGCAGTGGCGGCTGGTCAATAGAGGGCCATGGGGCATGGCCCCACCATGAGCCACAAGAAAAAAAAATAAAAAATAAAATTATAATAATCATAAATTATACAAATTGTCAATATTTGTGTTTTATAACTATGGAATGTACCCAGTAATGTGTGTACAATATGATATCTGCGCAAAATATATGCTTTTCCTGCTCGTCCTCTCCCCCTGTGTGCTCGTCTGCTCGTGCTCTCTGCCTGTGTGCACGACACGTCTGAGAACGCGCAGCTAAGGGGGCCTGATCGTTTTGGCCCAAAAAAGACGGGTCTATGAAGCCGTTTAGCCAATTGCTGATTCAAGATATAAATGAGTGACATACAATTTAGCCAATCAGCGCCCTCAAATAGATTCAGCTGTGGGCCAGAACGATCAGGGCCCCCGAGCTGCGCGTTCTCGTCAGGAGAAGTCTTGACAGGCGCCCGCGCCAGCGCAAGCTCTCCTCCTCCAAGACCCGCTTGAGAGGAGAAGTTTGACGGAGATTCTGCAGCCAAAGAGCTGATATCAGATCAGCCTGACCTCACAATCAGACAGCAGACTACATGCGAAGCTTCACTACTTTGTACAAGTCAGTCAATCAACTTCCTTTCTTCCTAAAAGTACGCTGATTACTTCGACATACCATACGTATCCACAGGCAGGGGCGGACTGGCCATCGGGGATACCGGGGGAATCCCCGGTAGGCCGACGGGACTATATTATATGCTTCACAGAACACGTTCAATTTACTCTAATACCGAAAGTCAATAATCAGTGAAAACTGTATCAACAGTATAAACTGACATTATACTACTCCTCGCGATCCGAGGACGCCACAGCACGGCTGGACACTACGGTGCTTTTAAAAACTTTTCTCCATAACCGCGGTCTGCGCCGTGCGGTCATGTCGGGCGTCTGTCGGGGCGACGCCGGCGGAGGTGCGAATGGCCGCCGTAGACCGGCGAAATACATGCCGTGTATTGAGTGGGCAGCGCGCCGTGTATTGAGTGGGCCGGTCTGACAGTAACTCCCGGGCCACTTTTTCCCCCCTAAATTAACAGTGAAAACTCATCATAGCTTAATTTAACATCAGTATTCATAATTACACTTCATGTTTACTTCTCCTGATCTTTACCTCCTATAACAAGGTCCATAGGGGCATCTCAATAAATAAACATGTTATATTATATTGTATTATTATATAAGTGTTATTTACTGCTTTTTTTCATGTTGGAATAAATGTTAAATATTTAACTGCCAAGTAATAATGCGTGTTTGATGCTAAATTTTTTTTGCATGAAATCATACTGGGATGTTTGCTGAAATTGACAGGATGGCCCTACCTAGAAAATTTTCCACCAGCCGCCACTGCAGGGGAGTATATATGGTGGCTTGAACAGGTGAGGGGAGTTGTGCTGATGAGGAGGGAGTGCTTGATTAGTGAACAGAGGCAGGTGAAGGGAGTTAGGCTGATGATGAGGGAGGCAGACAGGTGCACTTGAATGAGCTGATAGGTGAGTGAGAAATAAAGAGACAGGAGAGAAGGGGCAGAGCTGTGACAGGTATGGCTTAGATTAGCATAAAAAACAATGAAATACAATAAAATGATACCACCACTGTCTTGCGTGTTGTTGTTGAAGCATTTTAATCAAATTTGAAACATGTTTTCTTTTTTCCCAAAGAGGAGAATTAGGTAATATTTCATAAGGAAACATAAGTATAGTTACTCCTTTTCAATATTTTGATCCCCCTCTTGTCTCTGACAAATAGGAGAAAACAAAAACCTCCTCCTGCCTCTACAGATACACGCACACAATATGTGTTATATTAGACAGATTCTGTGAGGGAAGGCAGGTTATTTAGTCTTGTTTTCTGTCTCGCCCACATCATTTTCCATCCATATTGACATTGAAGTTCCTTGGAGCTATTAACTGTCACAATTATCAAAGTCATATTGTCATTTAAGAACTGTTATTAGCATTGTTGTGTCGCTATTATTACTGCACACATTATTCTGGCACATCCTTAATCCTGTCTCCAAAGCTCTCATTGGTCAGCTGTTTTTACAACTGGGGGCGGGGGGGGGGGCAGCTGTCAATGAGCACAACACCACACTTTTAGAAATCACTGTGATGTGGGCTGAACTCTGGATAATACACTTGTTAATGGTATTTCCTCCAGTATATTGTGCCTCTTACACAGAAACTGACTGAATTGGCTGTGGAGTTAATTTGCCAACTGCAGCCTTTTAATCTCGTTTCTGTAGATATCTCTTTTCTAAGCCATGGCCATACTGATGTTTAAAATCATTTCTTTGGGCAGACCTGCTGTGTGATATCAAACGTTACAACATACGGTATCTTCCGCTTTCTTCACAACACACTCATATCACAATCTATAGCATATTTTACGCTTTGTTGTTTCTTTTGGAGCAGGAAATTTAATTTGAACGGAAATATCAAATCAATTTACTTTAAAAGGATAATAAGTGTCACTACTGCTGCTTTCCCAGAAGTCCTGGCTAAATACAAAAAGATGATGTGATGTGAAATAATAACATGTTAAGCTGCGAGTTTCAGACATGGATGAAACACAAACGGCTCATTATCTCTAATAGGCCCCACATATCCAGTCTGTTAGCACTGCTGCATGACAGCTACCATGTGCACTGTGAATAGGCAGTTTTCACAGCAGCCATGGTCTATTTAATGACATTAATGATGGCTGCATTCCATTTAGCTGACAGGTCTAAGGACCTGGAATTGTGCATCTCACTGGCATGATTTACTGCGACATCCAAATGGTATGAATCCATTGCTAAATGTTATCAGTTCCAGAATATCGGCATCAAAAGAGTCAAAATGTCTGGGAACACAAAACCCATTGCTGTGTCCTCAGAATTGTGGTTTAATCTGAACCCAGCTGCAAATCCCCTCTTTCTGTTATTGTATATTTGTATATCTGGAACAATTTTATTGATTTATAAAAGAAGGTACAATGAAGATGTGACAGTTTGTGTGTAGCTCGTCAGGCAAAATCCATATACTATAAAGCTTAAATGCTGTGAGAACTGAAGGTGACCCAGATAAGCATTTAACATGTTTATCAAATCAGAGCATCTGATTTGAGCATCATCGGAATTTTAACAGTTGGACAGTAAGTGGACACTGGTCCTTTAGTGAATGAATCAAACTGAAACGGTTCAAATAAGGGCACAAATTTTGAAATGATGCCCTTAGGCATAAGGTAACATGCAGTTTAGCTGTAGCCCAGGTGAACGTGTTCAATCAAGTCCAACCTAGCATGCAATTGTGTTTTACACTCCAGTAAGTTCCAGCTTAGCAGAACCCCTTCTAAATTGCAGCTACGGTAGTCACAAGCGTCCAGCAAAGGCCCTATAATGGGTGATCACATTGCTGTCAAACCGGTTAAAAGGAACAAAGAAACATGGGCCAATTTTAAAAAATCACAAAGAAATCACTCGTTTGTGTACTGATAAGACAGCCAAATCAGAATTTCAATAACAGACAGCAGAAGTTGCCCGACGGCTAAGAATCTGCTGTGTGGAATGCTGAGTCCCCTGACGGACGATGACATGATGTGCCGTCTGAAAACCTTGCAAGACCAAGATGACAAGTCACAGCAGGGAGACAGAAACATCAGCTGAGATGAAGACTTGTTCCATCTATATGTCAGCTGTAATGGAAGCACTTTGTTTGGTATTTGTTTCGGGGAGCTAAACAGTGCAGTCAGTGGAGCACATGACTCGGATTACACGCACACAAACACACACAAGTATTAATGAGAGGATGACAGCAGAGTCACACAGGCCTTCTGTGCTGCACTGCATCTGTTCACATTGAAGTGCTGAGAGTAAGGGACTGTGTGTCTGTGTGTGTAATGTGACGAAAAGCAAACAACCCTGTACTATTACATAACAAGAAGTTAACTATTCATAAGAACACTCTAGACACCAGGCCTACATACTGAGATGTAAATGTTTCTTTTCTTTTTTTTAAATTGCTTTCGCATCAGTCAGCTGTCTTTTACTCATATGTTAGAGCATCTTGGGGCATCTATTAGCAGGAAGAGAATATCGTAATCATAACTACATTTTCTTTATCTGAAACTAAGAATCCTGATTTTGTTATCTCAGAATGAGACCTTCATATCTACAGGGAGAGCCGGTCCGAGTCAAACAAAACACAACCCCTAAAGGCCACCGTAGTTCTCACACACACACTTGTAGAACTGCGGTTACCTGAGCCACAAAGTGCTAGACCGTGGCTCAGTGGTATAGCAGGGTCGTCCTTTAATCACACGATCAGTTGTGTCCGCCGCTAGTCCATGTAAATGTGACACTTAAGACACTTAAGGAGGATGCCCTGTCATCAGTATATGAATGGGTGAATGATGACATGAAGTGTTAATAAAGTGCTTTGAGTGGTCAGAAGACCATGGTAAAGATGGCCTCTGAGGCATGACCCCGGTTTTGAACTCGGCAGCTCATGTTAGCACAGTCTTGTAAAGTGGGGTGTTAGGTATTGAATTGGTTGCAATGTGCAACCACACAGCTAGATGCCACCATATCCTAAACACTGTAAGATTAAACTTCTGTCGTAAAGCCAAAGTGCTTATCGTTTATCTCTTTTAGAAGGCTTTTTTCTTATTGCTTTCCTTTCTGGACAACAAATTCAAATGAAATGAGAAAACATGAGTTTCTGTGATTGGCTTTTCTAACTGGAAGCAGACTTGGCAGCTGCATTCAGGCTCAGTGCCATAACAGTATCGGGTTGAGACACTTCATCAACGTTTCACTGCAGCACTTCTACCAAGGCTCTTGTGTGAACCCAACGTATTTGAATCGTTGTCTGAAAAAAAATAAAAAGATAACCTTTATAGTTTGGGCATTTACTAATCAATACTGATGGTATAGCAGCAAAATCAAACTACATGAGCAGACTGTCAAACCCTGCTGCAGTCAAATGAGAGTTTCTTTAAAGGGATTCATGTGCATGAAAAAAATCTCCGCAATAATCAACACAAAGTTAAAGGTCCTAGTAGTAGCTTTAATCTTTAACTGCTCTAACAGCTTCAACAGCTCTTCTGTGTATACTGTGTTGGTTGTGCCAAAAATAAAAACAATACACAAGGTGCAATTTAGCTCATGAATGATGTAGGCAGCGTATGAGGATTAGAAGTAAGGTAAGTGTTGAGATCTGAACAAAAACAACAATGTAGCCCCACCAGCCCCTATCACTGCCAAGAGGGTGATTGGCTGCAGTCTGCCGTCCCTCCAGGACTTGTTCACTTCAAGAACCCTGAGGTGAGCAAGAAGGATTGTAGCCAACCCCTCTCACCCTGGACACAAACTGTTTGTGCCCCTTCCATCTGGTAGGAGGCTGAGGTCCATCAGGACCAAGACCTCACGACACATGAACAGTTTCTTCCCGTCAGCAGTCGGTCTCATTAACAGAGCCCAGGACCCCCACTGACTCTGTCATCCCCAGGACAATTTCCCACCGGTCACTCCCCCGCACATCCCTTCTATCACACTCGATACTTTCACACTACACTTATACTGCGTTCACACCAAACGCGTTGCGAGAGGGGGAGGCGTCATGTCTGGTTCATAATATTGTCCAGAGGAGCTCCATGGATTTTATCGAGCTGTATTCACTGTGTCTAGCAATCCACACGTCGCTGTTTACTACAGCTGTACACACACACACACACACACATAGTTTGGTCCGGTCTCTATTGATATGAGGTATCGTAGAGCTCTGGGTGAACACAGATGGCTACAGTATTTATTTCCTGATTCAACAATGGCAGGAAGTCAGTGAAGACGGGGAGCAACTCAACGCTGATAGGCTATTGTGCCACAGCGTCACGCAAATATTTTGCAGTAGTTGAAATATTCCAACTCGCGCGTCGGGGCGATTTGGCGTTTGACGTCCATCGCACCGCGACAGTCTCATGGCGTCTGTGCATAGACTTTGTATGTAATCTACTCGTGTGAATAATTCGCAACGCGTTTGGTGTGAACGCATTACATCTCACTTGTTTATAGTCCTGTTATCTGTTCGTATGTGCACTTTATTTTATTTTATATTTCACTTTATTTTATATTCCACTTTATTTTATATTTTCTGTAAATTGAATATGTTTCTACTTTGCACTGTTGATTGTTGTTAAATGTTTTGCACCTCCCATCATGTCAAATTCCTTGTATGTTCAACATACCATGGCAATAAACGGTTCTGATTCTGATTCTGAAGTGCTACTGCCATTGAGTAATAGAAGTTTGAACACACTGAAGTAGAGGGTTTTTATTTCTGCCTGAATATTTTTTTGCAAACAGATGCCTGCAGATGACTATAGCTGGGACTTATTAGGAAAACACAATGGGACCACAGCATGAAGCCTTACCAAGTCCAAGTTCAAATTTGACAACAATACCACAGAAAATGAATATTTTACAGATCTTTTTCAAAGGGTATGTGTCGGCGCTTTCCAAAAAAGGACATTTGGGGACCCATGGTAACCATAGTAACATACCTAGGCTGTGTAGAAATGTTTATTCATAATTCAAACTAAAGCTTATTTATGTCAATATACAGTAATTTATAGGTTATTTCGTCATGATTTACTTTCCTAAATTCTCCAAAACTCTCAAAAACCACACTTTGAATTTAACGCACGGACACAGCGACCTGACTCGCGGTTTCAACAGTAACTTCCACGTTCTGCCTCTAAATCTAACCCCTGAAGCTGTATATCGTTATTTTTGAAATTTCATTGGCTATACGAAGCGTTAGTCATCAGAACGATCGGTTGCAATCGGCTCGAGCTTTACACAAAACAAGAGGGGCAGGCACTGTCCTTTAACGCGGACTCTCGTTGGCTATTGTAGGCTGTGGACAGGACATGGAAGCTCCTATTGGGTCAAATGAGGTGTCAATCTAAAGGTCAGCGTGCAGCCGCCATTTTGAGATCTAGAGAGCGTCAGTGTTTACATGCAAACTGAAGTTATGTTCGAAAATACAGATAGTTAGGCATATCTGCCGGCTAATTTGAAATGATGCAACATCAGTCCGTGGGTATTTATGGACGTAATAATGTGTTTTGGACTAAATATTTTACTGGACCTTTGGCAATGTAACAAGACCGTTTTTGTTGGAATATTATCGAGGGGTGGATGTCTATGAAGCTTCATCGGTGAGTTGCCTCGATTGTGTAAATGTTTGTTTGTGGGTTGGTGGTCTGACAGGCTTTGATTGTACCTGCTGTTGTGATTGTATCTTGAAATGGTTTGCATAAATCCAATCACAAGAATCTTAGCTTTCCAAAGATATGTGACATCAGTGCCTACCTATACATAACAGTTGTGTACATAACACAGATGTACAGTTACCACTCCGACGGCCCGCACAGGTGTGTGTATTAATATAAAACATGTTAAGGTAAAAAAAAGGAAAAGAAAAAGGAATTAAAGAGGATTCAAGTGAATTGATAGTCACCTCACAAGCAGAGGGTCAGCCTAACTGACCCTCGTTATCTGACACACACACACACACACACACACACACACACACACACACACACACACACACACACACACACACACACACACACACACACACAGGTAAACTGAGACAAATAAGCCACATCTACCTTCATCAGAACCCAACCTACACCAGACACCGTTTTCCATAAACAGTCAGTAGTAGAGCTGCAGCCAGGGTTTTAGTAATAAAGTCATGAGTCAGTAAGTCTGCAGCCATGCAGCTCAGTGAGGCTGAGTGCATGACATCTATTGCACCCTGGGAAACAAATTCCTCCTGAGAAAAATGTAAATGCTGCAGTTGGCACACTAACATGCTCATGAAAATGCGAACGTGATGATGTTTAGCAGGTATAATGTTTACCACATTTAGCATGTCAGCGTTTGTTGAGCATTTGGAGGAGCTCTTACAGAGGGACACCTTTGTCAGCCTGTCGTAATATATTCAACAAGCAGACCTTTATGGGAGGTGGTCCCTGAAGTGGGACCTCTTCTGTTAGTCAACCAGAGGCACACAAAACACTGATGCACATAATCGCTCCGTAGCACACAGACACAGAGACTAGAAATGCTCCCACTATCTCAGTCTCTGTGGGGAATATGGCAGTTGATTCTCTCTGCTCTTATCGCCTAACTGCTTCTTCATGGTCCAAACCCTTTGTGCTCTGTCAGTGTGTGTTTGTTTGTGTGTGCAAATTAATAACATTTGTGTGAATCATTGCTTATCTACATAATGATTGTAGGGAAGAACAACATGTAAATGGTTGGGACACTCATAGCGTACATACTGATGCTTTGTGGCAAGTTCAAACAGAAGTCATGTTGTAAAAATACCAAACTATTACATATTCTAATGGTAATTCTTCATTACATTTCTTCTTCTAGAGATGAAGCCTTGTCAACACACACTTAGACGTTTTTTCTGTGTCCTGATTTGCACAGCCATAGTCCTATTCTCGCGCATCCGCTGTCTACTTGCACGTCCTCAGCTTCCTGTGTCCATCCATCCTTGAGTACAATTTAAACTTTATTTCAAATGTTACATACGCACATGAAATTTGACCTCTGCATTTAAGCCATCCTAAACATTTAGCAGCAGGAGCGCCCGCATGAATCGCCTTGTGATTAAAGGACAACCGCTCCTCCCCTATGAAGCCCTGTGCTCATGTTCTGCTGTCACTATTTTGTGCCTCTAGAGCACAGGTCTTCAACAGGGGGTCTGCGGCCCCAAGGGGGTCCGCAGAGGTACTGCAGGGGGTCCTCGAAATTTGTGGTTGATGAGACAATTTAAAAAAAAATTCTCTAAACATGAATCTGTCCATTATTTTAATATTTCATTATTGTATGAAATATAACAGGTATGTGTATGCATGGTAGTGACACTAATAGGCATCAGTTTGAATATCTTGTATTAGGGGTGTAACGGTTCACAAAACTTACGGTTGGGTTCGGTACGATACAGTGGAGCCACGGTTCGGTACGTTTCGGTACAGTAGAAAACTATAAATGCCAGAGAAATGTACTTGATTTTAAAATATATTTATTCATTACAACTAACATCATGAAGTTATTCTTTGACTTTGAACAATGATGGAACTATACCTGAGTGACCCATCTTCTGGGGTGTCTTCTTAGCAACACATACGCATAAAAAACAAAAACTGCTCCTTAATGTTATGTAGTATTGTTACTTACATCTTGCTTACATCTTGTATTGTTACTTACATCTTGCAAAAGATGTTTTTTTTTTTTTTATTCAAACGTATTCGGTTCGTCATGCGTACCGAACCGCGAGCCTCGTACCGAACGGTTCAATACGAATACGCGTATCGTTACACCCCTATCTTGTATGCATGATTATCATGCAATTGACAGACTGTGTTGATATTGGCATTGGCATTGGTATCAGCTGACAAGGTATGTTTCTAAATGGCAGTGGCACGGCCCCCCTACTCACTGTACCTTGGACATGTTTAAAATAAAAACATGAATATATGAACCTGTGTATTATTTGAATAGCTTGAATGCATAATAAAGAGGTATACACGGCACTAGGCCCGTTTAATATAAAACACAATTTTATAGAATATATAAAGTCGGGGGTCCCTGCTCCATCTCTCTATCAGTTTGGGGGTCCTTGGCCTGAAAAACGTTGAAGACCCCTGATCTAGAGGGCATAATAACTCAAAAACAAGCAAGCGGATACACAGCTCTGACATAGAAAGGCTAATGTAAACAGTTACATAGACTTACTTACACAACTAGCAAACATGGCATATATTTGGAGTCCAATATTCATTCTCCTTTTAGCTGTTTTGGTCTCAACAAAAATTATTCTCATATAGAACTTTGTGTTTACGTATATAGGTCTTTAGCAGCTTGCTGTTGACTTCTTTCTGTAGATGGTAATATTTTCTTAGCAAGTACAGCATGACTAAAAAGACAAACTTAGTTTTTAACATTTAAAACATTAATAAATTCCATTTCCTTCTTTTTGCACATAATTTGTCTGAGGTATAATCATATTTGTCCATGTATAATCATATTTTTCCAGTTTAAGATTCTCTCATTTGCATAAACAATGCATAACTTTTAAGAGTCTGCCCCTACAACATTTAAGTTCTGATCAATGTTTTGATTCAGTAAAATGTCTGGATCAGTAAATGTCTAGCGGGTCAAATGAAGTGATCCCCTTCCTTCCCTGAGCAATAAACATGCAACATTAAAGCCATGCTGCTCAAGCTTCTGAAACTAAATCACTTACTAAGTTTAGAATCGACTATCCTCCTTCTAAATTCAATGTTGTAGCTGGCATTGAACAGAAGCAAATAAAACCTGTGTAAACAGTACGGCTGAGCATTATGAAGTGGTGAGAAAAGTTCAAAATGCGTTATGAATCAGTAATCTGTTTTTTTCATGAAATGTTCTACTATTAAGTAGCTGAGTGAATCCCTATTAACCTCTTGTACACGAGACCGCCCTTTAATGACTTACAGATACAATATACTGTGCATATTAAGGGCGAGGACAGACATTAACGTGTGATGGAGATGTGTAGACAGCTACATTGAAATAAAATTGTTCATTCCAATCGATGCAGTTTCAGTTTCTATGTCACTGGATAAAAAATGTTGCAATGCATTGTAATCCCTTCTGTTTAGCAAATCCTTCAACTAATGGTATATGTGATGCTAATGGTTTTTGTAACAGAAGTGGGATTGAAATGCTGTAACGTGTTTCTAATCAATAGCACACAGTTTATCAGTGGTCACAGGAAGCAACACCTGCTTTCACAGATAACAGCGTTCAGTATAAGTGGTACAGACGGATTCTGTTTTAAGAGACCATGCATTATCTCCGAAGCCTGTAAAAAACTGTCGCATTCACGTAAAAGAGCTTTTATGATCGGTGGCATATAGATAGATAGATCTATAGATAGATAGATATGTACTTTATTCATCCCCAGGGGGAAATTTATATGTTACAGCAGCAAGACACACCAAGAAGCAAAGTAACAGAGTAACCAAAAATATTAAGTTTTAAAAAATGCACAATATATACAATAGAATAACGGAGTAGGACAAATTAAATATCAGAATATAGAATATATAAGATAAAACAACAAAAATGCACAGTATATACAATGAAATAGAATAGTGTTAAATTAACTGACTAGGTGAAAAACAGTAGTGCAAAAATTTAAAATCAACCCCAGCAAACGAGTGTAGCGGTGTGTAATTATGTGGAGGATGATCTGGCCAGAAATGTGACATATATGACATATAGCTGTAGTCATTTATGCTGCACTTTTAGGTGCTAAGGATATTAACAGACCTAAAGGAAGCCCAAGCAACCATTGAAAAAAAATGACCCGATTTTTCGTATAAGGAGTTGAATCCTTACAAAATAAAACACATCCTGCTCGATTCAAAAGAGCCTTACTTAGTCTGGCATGACCACTAATGTTAGTCAATGTGTAATAGGTCTGCCCAGTGGCGGGCCGTCAGGGCCAGCAAGGCCTTCTCTGCTGGCCTAGACAAGATCAAAGTTATAGCTATTTTATAATTTTTCATAAATACACTACATGTATTATAATTGTTAGGAACTGTCAAAAAGAGTTGAGATCCCAGAGAAAGCTGCCTTAATTACCACATACAGATCAGAGGGGAAGGTTAGAAAAAGGAAGACCTAAAGAATATACTCAGAAATCAATAGATAAAATGTAACCGATAAAGTTTATAATCATGACTGATAACAAATGTTTAATGCATAGAGTGATTTAACAAATGTAAAACTGATTATAACAATGAACTGTGGTAAACTGTGTTGAGAAGTAACAAGGGTATGTGTTAGGACATGTTTTAGGGAAATGAGATCATATAGGAGTTGTCCGGGAAATGAGATCAGCACCAGATGTTCGGGCGGGGATCCGCGATGCTTCGGACTCTGTTGCAAGAACAAGGGGCGAAGGGAAATAAGGTTCTTTCCAAGCATACGCACTCACCCAGAGGGGTGGGGGCCCAAGACTGAAGGGAGATCTGGTACTTTTCCAGGCACTAGCGCACACCCAAAAGGGTGGGATAAAGATCATGTGTTCAGAATAGGAGGAGGGGGGAACCGATAGCCCAAAGCGACAATAAAAGGAGACGTCTGCGATACGCAGGCTGGGATTCTACGCGGGAGCCGACCAAGCGCTCCGAGGAAGAAGATACGGACGATTGCGCTACAGAAGTATTTGAGGACTCCGTCTCTGCTCACGAAAAGAAAAGATAACCGTTCGTGGACAAGGATTACAAGACGGAGAGTTTCCCTCTCCCCACTGCTTGACTTTACCACCTGAACAACGGAAGAACACGGCAGCCCTAGAAAGACTTTGTACTGAGCCTTGTGGACTGCTGATCGAACTCCGCTGTGCGAGCAGGAGGAATCCGAGGGTCTGGCCAGACCCTCGTTCCTAACACCTCCAAAAGAACTTTTCCATCGGACCTTTGAAATCCAGCTCCGACCGAGACGACGCGTCAACCTAACCCAATGAGTATAATCTAAAGAAGAAAATTAAATTACGAATCAAGTGTAGTAACGATTTTATTATGTGAGCTGTAGCCTGAATCCCTGCTAACAAAATATATATATATACATCCTGCAATAAATATCTAATCTGCATTTAAAGTAAAACTCTCAAGTGCATTCATTTGCTTAAAGTGGTAAATGTTCCTCGTGGCAAGTAAAAAGTTAAGTCTATTGTATGTCTTACAACTGAGTTCTGAAAGGTTATCCTAGTGACTGAATCCACTTAACAACCCCTTACGGTTTTAGAAGTGATCCTAGCCGTTAAAACCTAACCTGGCAATTTACCAAGAGCACGGATCCATAAGAGGAAAGCTGCCATAACCGACGCGACTGGTGGGAGCGCCCGGGGCCTGGGTGGTCCCTCGGCCGAGCGCGCACCGACCGGAGGAAGCAGGGTAGACGTCGGGAGTAACGGCAGTTAGCGGAAGCCAGGCGAGTTTCCTCGCAAGAACACCAGCTCGGAAATCTTTTAATAGAGAGCTGAGTCAGTAGGTAGCCCCGTATCGGGCCAGAGAACCCCAGGATCTAACACGTGGCGCCCAACAAGAAGAAGAACCCCAGCAGCCGAGAGAGGCTGTCGTTCGTGTACGAAAGACCTGAGAAGGAGGCGAGTATTGGGTAGAAAGTAACGCTGCCCAAGCCTCAAAGAAGTCCGATTGCGAGACATCCACGAATCGAAGCTGTGTGTGGTATTTACAAGCCAGCACAGGAGAACCGCAGGCGACGGAGGAGCATCGACCAGAAACATCCGACCTGTAGAGGGGCCAGAGCCCGACCCCATCCCTTACTCAACGCGCGACGAGAGGCTTTGGGAGGACGGCGACTCGAGACAACAAAGACAAAGACAAAGTCCAAGATGCAAGAGTAGCAGAACGGACCAGACGTTCCAGGGACCGGCCGGCAGACGGAGGCGACCCAGCGGGACGAGCCAGCGGCCCCGATGAAGGAATCGCCACCGGACGGCAGCGAGGACCAGAGGGACGACGCGGCAGAATGAGCGGCATCGGGAGAACCGACACCGGATAAAGACAACAGAGGCAACGTCCAACATCAGGTCATCCTGTACGGAAGAGGATGGACCACCTGGGACGCTGCCATCCAACAACACCTAACCGACCTACATCAAGAAGAAAGTAGGGCGTCGGTTAAAGGAGAAGTAGAACAGCAGTGCAAAGAGAAGGGTGAAAAGAGCTAGAGTCATAACTGATAGTTATTACTGGGCTCAGGCCCTTAACGAAGACCTGTCCATATGGGAGGAAAATGGGTTTGAGAGCGCTAAAAGTTAAAAAGTGGCTCATCAAGACCTATGGAGAAAAATAGCCGAATTACGGCTAAGCATGGAGCTCGAAGTGGTGCACCAGAGGGCCCACACGCGAGAAGGAACTCATTGGCAAGGAAACGAAGAAGTGGATCGTTTCGTCCAGATGAGACAAGTTGTCTTTGTTGGGATCGAGAAGTGGGAAGAATTGCCCAAAGGAAGGGTAGTCCCAGAAGAGAGCGTGGAGGAGGTGGTGCAGGCGGTGCATGGCGCACTAGGATATGCAGGCACCGTTCCAACGCAAAGGGAACTGGGAAAGCAGCGACTCTGGATTCCTGAAAAAGAAGTCCGCAGAATCCTAAAAGACTGTGAGTTGTGTGGTCGACACAACGCAGGAAGGAGAGGACAAAGGGTGGGAGGACTCACCATTAAAAGTACTGTACCCTGGGGCTCTATCTGCATGGATGTGGCAGGACCCCTTGGGGTACCAGGGAAGAGCGGAGAAAAGTACCTGTTGGTGCTCGTGGAGTCAAAGCAGTCAAAGCCAAGTACGATAAATCCGACATAATAGTCAAAATATTGGACAGCAACACTGTTCAACTTAAGAAAAAAGGAATCCAAGGAGTGGGGCAGCTGAAGCCAGTTCCGTACTAGGACAAACCAGGAACTCAAGAATGGCCACCAACATACAAGATTTACCACCCTACGTCAGAGTGGCCAATGTCAAAGGGGTGGTTACTATGAGAAGGAGTACTACGGGGCTCTGGGCAGGAAGAGCCCTGAGAAAATTAGAATATGCGAAGAAGGGATTTCTCTCCGGAGAAAAAGAAGTGCTGCAATGGAGAGAAATTAAGAACGACTGTGTGGTCTGCCTGCAGCCGACCACCCTGGCCATCGGATGGCAGGGACCCGGAAACCAGAAACCACGCCGGATCACAGCAAGAAGAAGAGAATTTAACCAGATGCACCATAAACCAGTGAAGGTTATGGATGCATATGTATGCGGTTCATGCCGGATGGAGATGTTACCCAGGTTGACGTTCATCACCCAGTGGGATCTACGGGGGACGAAGCTGAACCTAAGGGACTGCGTCTGCCAATGGGATGGACTCCGGCTACTCCTCTGTGCGTCCTGCTCCCTACTCCAGCAGTGCGGACAAATGGTGCAGGCTGGCACTGCCGAGGGATGGCAGGTGAGAAAATTCCTTCGGCCAATACAAACCCTGGCACCTGCCTCATGGGAGGAGGACGGGGCTGACGCCCCTGTTGACAGGTTTCACGCGCAGCTTGGGGAACCATCTGCACCAACTATGACCCAATCCGACGGTGCCCCGCTGGACACAAGAGGAGGCCGTATGGATGGCCACAGGGGATCTTGGAAGGAGTCGGTGTCAAGGAACTGGCCATACAGCCCAGCTCAGGCCGAGGTTACCTACCCGCCCCTCGCTTCTGTACAAATCCCAGCGGCCTTCAGGGTTTACCGTGACCCAGACGCGCCAGGGTACACCCCCGTCGCAGCGGGCTTACCAGATTGCCGCTTAGAAATGGCGACGACCCAGGGCTGGATGGGGCCCTGGGAACTTACGTCCTGGCACCTGTTAATCGCGGATGTGTTCTGCGATCCAACCGTGCCGATACACGAGCTCGCCCCGGTGCCCACTGAGGCTGGCGCACGGGGCACGAATCTTCTGTATAACATCACGGCTCTGGACGCGTTCAGCCACGCTGGTGCCAGAACGAAGGAAAAAAGTAAAATCTTTACGATCACCCCAGAGGGGTGGCGAAGAGACGGAGTTATGCAGATACCGGGCTCTTGGGCGGCTAGAGCAGAAACGCCCACCTGGCCAGAGCACATAATGCGCGTCATGGTGACGCTGAGAACCGTGATGGTCCCATTCGACGGCGTATACTCCATTGGGGTGGAGCTGACCAGAGCGGATGAGGCGGTGCCTCCTCCGGACCCACTCACCGATGTAAGGGGTTTAACCGCGTGGGCACGGAAGTCGTTCCGCAGACTGACGCGGGGAGGTAAAACTCGCAGTAACAGCGAGTAGAGCCAGAGAAAGGGGAAAACGGAACCTGATTGTTGACATGTCGCTGCCGCACCAACCACACCCAAGAGGAAGAAAAAGAAGAAGAGCCTCTTCGTCGCTCCGGTCGCCTAAAAGGCCATATCTTCTGTTACCAAATGAACGCGTCTATTTAGACAAACCCCTGAGAGATTTTGCATACAGGAAAGGATTTTGTGGATCCGGCGCTTATTTCTGCAGCAATGGCGAATATAAGCGCTCCCCAGACCTACAGGAACCAGGGAAGGCAGATTTGCGGAGGTCACTCCGTTCAGGATGGGATCTCCAGTACGACAGAGCCATGGTCAGGTGGACCTCTCCATGGCTGATGCAGCCGGTCCTCTGTTGTCCTGACATGTCTCCCTGGATTCTCAATACCACCAGCTTCGAGGTGAGCGGCAAGACGCTGAAGCTACGGTGGGGTCCTAACTATGCTGATTATCTGCAAGACGAATATGTCGACATTTGGCTGGGTGAGAATTTAATTTGGACCAACAGCCCAATCATGCAGCGCCGTACAGCTCTTCACGTGAAGAACAGAGAGCGCTGTGTCATTGAAAACCGCGACGTGCCGTTGCGAACGGTGTGTTACCGCCTGCCGAGCCTAGGCCCCCCAAACCCAGATCCTGGCCTGCGCATGCGGGATTTGCCACCTACCAAGGCGCGCAATTGGATGCACGCGCAGGTTAATCGCTCAGATTTGTGGGCTAAAGTGACGGAGCTCCAGATGGAAGACGGGCAGCCATTATACGCCGCCCTCGCTCAAGTCCGGAACCTAGCCTACCCGCAAGACAGAGAGGGGTACGCTTGGCTGACTTTGGCTCCAGACCCGGACGGAGATTGCATTGGACCTCTCCCACGCCCCTTTTCGTTGGTCATCACCTATTACAAATGGGTGTGGAGGGGGCTGGACCTCAGCATTGGCCGCTACCCATCGGTACTATATCATCAGCTCCTGAAGGGTAGGATGGTCCAGAGTGATCCTGACTCTCCCCCGAGCACCAGCTCCAGCTACCACGATCTGCCGTCAGTGCTCGCACCACCTAGTGCGAGCCAGGACCTCACCTCACCATGGATCTCCCACCTCTACATGGGAGGGTTCAAGAATTTAGGCGAACCTTCACCCTAACGCCGGACTCATTGAAACAAAACGGCAAGCGACAGCAACAATCAAGTAAACGACTATGGACCGGACAAAGGTTATGTTTTTGCGTAATGGCTAAAATGGTAGCAGCACTGACAGGATTAGGCTTAATCCTGGCCATACTGTACCACTACGGTAGTGTCCCATGGGCCCTAACTCACGTACGGGTGTCCTACACTACCACAAAGAGGTTCGACCAGACATGCTGGACGGTTGAACCTGGAACGATCATTCTCTCCAGACACACTGGATCGGGGAACACCTGGCCCCAGTCGGACATTGAGGGTATGCCTGCAGCCGGCCATCAAGTCCGAGAAGGGGGAGGGACAGCACCGAACCTGACTGCTACCATCCTCGCGTGGACGACTATCTGTGAACAGAAAGACGGAAACAACGCAACCGAGGAAGAAGTAGACTGGGCAGGGGAATTCCAGAGAGTAATAGAGAATTCGACATGGAGGGTAGATGACGTATCTACGCAAGGCATAGAGATGAGGATTACGATCTTGATGAAGAAAATAGAAGAAGAAAAAAGGGCACAGTGTAATTGGATCTACCCCGAAAATGGGGTCCCAGGCTGGTACTGTTCATGGGCATGTGTCTCATGGGCAGAGCCAGGGACCGAGGGATACTGGAAATCTGAAGTAACATACGCAGCAAGCCACCGCAATGATACTTGTTTGACGATTATGCCGGCAGACGGCATGTTCTGGGGACACTACAATCTCACCTGCGAGGCCACACCACCACGGCGTACACCCCGGCGGTTTAGGGTGAGGCCACTAAGAAACACCACCATCGGCCAGCAGCACAACATCACCGGCGGAGCCGACAATGTCACGCAGCAGGAAGAAGAGGTCGCGGAGGGAGTACGACCTACGGCTCAGGAGGCCGAAGAATGGCAGCCGCCGCCGCCACAATTCAAGCCGCGTGACAGTAATCAGAGAAATAGGAGCAGAAGATGGATGAGGGAATGTGTGACGCAGAAACTCCCTCTACTGGATAAGTGTTTCTGGAACGTGTTCTTTTATTGCGAAGGTCAGAATTACTTCGTAATAACCCCGGTTAACAAACCACAGTATCAGGCTCACAAGTTCATCTATCTACCCACACCTCAGGCCTGGCACGAAGAGTGGCTCAACGACACCCTGCCCTGGATATGGATAACCCCGCTGACGCATTTCAAGGGAGCCTTCCATCAGGGATACTCCAGAGCCAGCTACGGCCTTTTGGGACCAAGGACGGCCGATATGTATGTACAAAAACTGCCGAAACCCGAGGATTTGATGACAGCCCCAAGAGGGGATTTCCAAAAAATTGACACTTGTGTGACCACTAGAATGTTCAACGCTCTGAACGGAACAGAGTATCTAGCAGACGGGGCCTCCCCGCGATGCACGCTCTGGCAAGAGTGGCAACGGGCTTGGGGGACCTGGCTGTATGACTGCACGGGCCTGACAAAGAATCAAACGATCAAAGGGACCCTGCAGGCATGGAAGGAGGCCCACACCAGGGATGATAGTGTAACCTGGTGGGGCCTACAGAAGGATGAGGTGTTAGAATGGGTGGTGCCATGTCTAACTCAAACCAAAAACTACTGGGTGAAGTATCAGTACTTGGCCACAGTGTACTCGAAAGACAGGGACATCTGGCCTGGGGCATGGAGCCGACCAGACCCATACATCAGTCCACGGCCCTGGAAGATGGTGTGCAACCAAGGAAACACGACCTGCAACATCAGCTTGGCTGGGGGACATTGTGAGACCGTGCCCGGATGGGAATCCCATTGCCAGAAGCACTATGGAGCGGAATATGAAACCCATGTGCAAGAGGTAACCTGGAAGAAGGGAAAAGACAAGAAATGGAGACGATCCGGGCCACTGACCGGCAGCTGTACCAACTTGATCCTGGGCTATCGCATGAAAAACAGAGTAAATGTGAACGGCCAAATAATCCCCCCAGTAACAGAACCTACAGTGTTCCTAGCTGAGGGCCACGCCTTCAGGAAGAGCCTTTGTGAGGGTAAAGAAGACCAAGGATTTGGGTGGGTAGGACCGAACCGCCTGTATGGGAACGGAACGTGCTATTCACCGGAAGAACACTGGCTAAGTTGCGGGAGCGGCCGACGAGAACACGAGTGCAGTTGGATCGAACTAACGGGAGCCTCCATGGTCGGGACCGCAACAATTGTTGTGGAGGAATTGGCAGGAAAGATTGGAGAAGGATTCACGGTCGTGCGGGGCTGGATGGGGACTTTGTTCTCCTGGCTTTGGCCCTATTTGTTGATGGTTGTGGGAACTTTGATCCTGGGCATAATAGTATGTGCCGCCATTAAGGGCGGGGTAGCAGCTGCTGTTGCCTCGTGCTTCAAGGGGAAGTCAAGGAAGAAAGGGGAAGTAAAGGAGAGACTCCTCCCTCGAAGAAGGGAGGGGCATACGCACCTATAAAGGGTGAACCACTGGAGCGCCATAGCCATTGCAGACCCGGAACCTCAACCACGTGCCTCAAACTAACAGATAGAAAGAAAAGAAACCTTAGACGGCCAAGATGACCGCAGCCAACGATACCACCACCACCAAACCTCCAGAAATGACCACATTCGGGGTGAGTGTAACAGACGCATTCCTGAACTCCTCTGAAGCAGCACCCATTTGCGTGCCAGTGATCCGATTAACCAGCTTGGACTTTTGGGTCCTCGAAATCATATGGTTCTTCTACTGTTGCATGGGCAAATGGTCCCTAGACCAGCCGCTAAGAATAATGGCCCTAGTTGTAGGGTTACTGAAAGCAGTGATTGAAAACATCTATCGAGGATCAATGTGGCTCACCCTGTCCTGGTTCGCAACCTACCTCCTGGGAAGAATCAACATCGACTCCACCCGCTGTGGACTAGTGAAGGGAGGAATGGTGGTCCTCTGGTTGGGAATCAACGTCGCTGCAATTTTCTACAAACCACTGAAGATGGTGTCGGCAATCGTCGAGGCCATAATAGCCGTTGCAGCGCTGGCGTACCTCGTGATCATGACCATGGCTATGAAGGAAAGAGGAAGAGGGCGTTGGCTCCACAAGATCGGCGCCATTGCTCTTTGGGGCCTAGGTTGGGGCGTGACTGTCGCCATCTACTGGGCGGGTTCCGAATCATCAATCGGGATAGCAGCCTGGCTCATGATGTATGAGCCCCTGTTTCCAAGAAAGGTCGGAGCCGCAAGCCCAGGCTTCACACCCCCTCCGATGGTGTTGGCTTCTCCGTGGCTGCATTCCCTGGCTGAAAGGCGCTCCAAGAAGCGCTTCAATACTGAGAGGGGGCCTTAGAAAGAATGAGAATAAGACCACCCCCAGCTAGCTAGCTTTGCTTGTAAAAACGCGCTCACATGTAATAATTAATGAAGTCTTTGTGTTCAACATCATTCCAGGAGGATGCCCGCTGTATCTGCTGTGGAATCCTCACGGATCAGATATTGCACCTATGGGAGGTAACCCCTGCCCTCTGGTGCACCCAGTGCTATCTGGGACATTTCCCAATAGGAGCAGCCAGCGGCATCTTCTGCAAGGGAAGTATCCCTTATATACCTGCAATGAACGTAATCGACTGTATGGAGGTAGAAACGAAGGCACGAGTAGTGTGGAATTCTGCTGAGAGAGCTGTACCTGAAGTCCTCCTCTACCGTAATGGGATGTACTGCCCACTATACGCTAAGCTCTGGGAATACCCAGACGGCACCCGGGTGTCTACCACCCATCTCACTGATGGCCGCTTTGTCGTCATTGGGCCACGCCTGCCGGCCGTGCTGTACCGCTCACCGACTCCAGGGGAGGACAACGATGAAGCAAGCATCATGGGTGTGGAACACCGCGACATGGCCAGCCAGACGGAGACCGCAGGGATAGTACCAAACCTGATGGGGATGTGGGGCTACGATGAGGAATGCGGAGAGCTGGTGGAGGTTATCCCTGAGGGACTGACGGGATATCGTGAGTCCGACGACGATGCATCAACCAGCCCGGTTCCAACCCCTGCCTCACTCTCTCCTAACACCATACTGGACCAGAATGTGTTGGCCTTCGCTCTAAGCATGGACGAGCAGCTGAGGGACGCCGCAGAAGACGACGCCTTCCTGAGTTTCCAACCACCAGACTTGGACGGCCTGGTGGTGATCGACAGCTGGGAGTCGGGATCGAGGCCCTCTTCACCGGAGTATGACGTGCTCGTCATCACAGCCGAAGGCTACGACGAGTTCCTGGAGGACTACATCGAATATGACAAGGCAGCCTGAGACCTCAAGAAGGGGGTGTCAAAAAGAGTTGAGATCCCAGAGAAAGCTGCCTTAATTACCACATACAGATCAGAGGGGAAGGTTAGAAAAAGGAAGACCTAAAGAATATACTCAGAAATCAATAGATAAAATGTAACCGATAAAGTTTATAATCATGACTGATAACAAATGTTTAATGCATAGAGTGATTTAACAAATGTAAAACTGATTATAACAATGAACTGTGGTAAACTGTGTTGAGAAGTAACAAGGGTATGTGTTAGGACATGTTTTAGGGAAATGAGATCATATAGGAGTTGTCCGGGAAATGAGATCAGCACCAGATGTTCGGGCGGGGATCCGCGATGCTTCGGACTCTGTTGCAAGAACAAGGGGCGAAGGGAAATAAGGTTCTTTCCAAGCATACGCACTCACCCAGAGGGGTGGGGGCCCAAGACTGAAGGGAGATCTGGTACTTTTCCAGGCACTAGCGCACACCCAAAAGGGTGGGATAAAGATCATGTGTTCAGAATAGGAGGAGGGGGGAACCGATAGCCCAAAGCGACAATAAAAGGAGACGTCTGCGATACGCAGGCTGGGATTCTACGCGGGAGCCGACCAAGCGCTCCGAGGAAGAAGATACGGACGATTGCGCTACAGAAGTATTTGAGGACTCCGTCTCTGCTCACGAAAAGAAAAGATAACCGTTCGTGGACAAGGATTACAAGACGGAGAGTTTCCCTCTCCCCACTGCTTGACTTTACCACCTGAACAACGGAAGAACACGGCAGCCCTAGAAAGACTTTGTACTGAGCCTTGTGGACTGCTGATCGAACTCCGCTGTGCGAGCAGGAGGAATCCGAGGGTCTGGCCAGACCCTCGTTCCTAACACCTCCAAAAGAACTTTTCCATCGGACCTTTGAAATCCAGCTCCGACCGAGACGACGCGTCAACCTAACCCAATGAGTATAATCTAAAGAAGAAAATTAAATTACGAATCAAGTGTAGTAACGATTTTATTATGTGAGCTGTAGCCTGAATCCCTGCTAACAAAATATATATATATACATCCTGCAATAAATATCTAATCTGCATTTAAAGTAAAACTCTCAAGTGCATTCATTTGCTTAAAGTGGTAAATGTTCCTCGTGGCAAGTAAAAAGTTAAGTCTATTGTATGTCTTACAACTGAGTTCTGAAAGGTTATCCTAGTGACTGAATCCACTTAACAACCCCTTACGGTTTTAGAAGTGATCCTAGCCGTTAAAACCTAACCTGGCAATTTACCAAGAGCACGGATCCATAAGAGGAAAGCTGCCATAACCGACGCGACTGGTGGGAGCGCCCGGGGCCTGGGTGGTCCCTCGGCCGAGCGCGCACCGACCGGAGGAAGCAGGGTAGACGTCGGGAGTAACGGCAGTTAGCGGAAGCCAGGCGAGTTTCCTCGCAAGAACACCAGCTCGGAAATCTTTTAATAGAGAGCTGAGTCAGTAGGTAGCCCCGTATCGGGCCAGAGAACCCCAGGATCTAACAGAACGTAGAGGGGCGTGTTTGGGTTATCAGCTTTTAAGAAACTGAATTCTTGACATCAATAGAATTATTAATGTAAGTAACAATTATTAATAACAACGGGGCACCACCCTGTGAACAGGGACTAATAACCAAACAATAAACTAAGTCTCATAATTAGTGGCCACTCGTAATGTCAATAGTCGGGTACGACTACACACTCGAAGTGACAGCAAAGGGTTGAGTTCGTACACGGGCTACTACATCCAGGTGTTATTACATACATATGCACAAGTAATCACAAACGACTGCTCTTTAAAATATAATAGTTTATTAAATCAAAATAATAAGTGATCAGATCAATTACTATCACAATCAACAAACGACACCATACAATTGTATGTGCCTAATACCTAAACAAATTAATAAAATGGGTGAGGAGGTATGTATATAAGTATGTGTGTGTGTGTGTGTGTGGGTCTGTGTATAAAAATAAGAAGGGGGGCTCTTAACACTACAGTCGAGGACTACAAAGATGGCGAATGACGTAGCCAAAATAGCAGAGGGGGGTGAGACTGTGGGTGATGACGTGTGTGAAAAGGGAGAGGCCTTAAGATGCTACAGCTAAACCACCACCAGATGGCATAGTCGAGTGACTTAGACAAAATGGCGGAGGGGCCTTACGAACTGCAGCTAAACCACCACCAGATGGCGTAGTCGAGTGACTTAGACAAAATGGCGGAGGGGGGGGGGGGGTAGCTGTGTGTGATCACGTGTGGCGGCGCCGCACGTGTGTTGAGACAATAGGCGAGCGTTTCACCCACCATCAGCCGGAGCTCTATGTGTATGTAAGTTTACGGAAAACAAGAGGAAATAAAAGAGGCAGAGAGAGGAATCAGAGCTTCTGTGCGGGGTCGCGTTGTAGTGAGAGTGAGTATCGCTGGTCGTATCCCGCACAAGCTGCTGTCGTCGCCTCGCGAACATACGACACTGATGCGTGATAGCCGCGGTTCCACACTCACAGAATCGATTCAAGGAAAGAGAGCAGTAACAAATGAAAATAAAACAATCCCAGAGAACAAAGAGAACAGGAAGCATACAAACACGACGGGCTCGGCGGTCCGTCAGTGATTGCGTAATGTTTCAGCAACACGAAAACAATGACTTAAACACGACAAAACACGGGAATAATAACATATAAATGAATAACCTGAATTAAACTTAGGTTAATTTAAGCTAAGCTACGCCCAGAAACCATAAATCTTACTGTGAGAAGCTTCGTTGCAACTGGGAGAGTGTTCGTTCGTGGAGGAATGTGTTTTCTTCGTCCAGAAAGAAAAAAAGGGAAGGAGGCGCAGCGGCTTTGAGCACAGCGGGTCCTTCTCACTGCAGATGAGTAGGCCTTAAGTTTTCCACGTCGGCTGAGATACGTTGTCGGATCGTATCTCCCGGTAATGAACGGTGAAGAAAGAGGTTTGCTCGTTCTGGTCCCGTTGGCGTGTACATGAAAGGCGGGGAGCGGATGCGTTTCTCGCGGGCCCAGTGCCTTAACTCAGAATATACGTGGATGGTTTCGGTCAGCAAAATGGCACGTGGGCGCTGAGTTGAGTGGGATGAGGCCGATCGGGTCCCCGTGCGTCTTCTTGAAGTACCGGACGGATCCAGAGCGAAGAGACCGATTTTCGCTGCGTTGGCGCTTATAAGCGGGTCAGTCCGCACAGCGGGAGGCTGCTTTTCGGCCAATGAAGGGTCCGGCTGAGCGGTGGCCGAAGGCGGGGTCATCTTAAAGGGGCAAGGATCAGATCCGAGGTCAGATTGTGGAAAAGACGGAGCCTGTGAGGAGCTCAGCCAGCCACAAGATGGCGCCAGAGCCCAACATAATTCATAAAAATATTTTTCCCATTATCTTATGTTCTCATTGCACAGCTACTGTCTTCCTCAGTTGCTCTGCTTCCAGTGTAGCTTGTTTTAACTAGAGCTTTTATCCAATCAGATCTCACCTCTGTGTCTCTAGGTAGAACAGAGGCAGAGGCCTGCAGAGTCTCAGGTGAATCCATGTGCAGATTAAAGTAAATGGAGACGATATTGTTGATTGTCATAGTGTTCAACCAATCAGATCTTTAGTTTGACATGTTGGGCGTATTCTTTGACCTGAAGCATACAACACAAGAAACACTGGAAGGGTGAGATGAAGACTACAGGTGTGTGTGTGTGTGTAAAGTTATTCTCCTCACAGACATCAATTTTATACGCATGCCCCAATGTTGTAGGTTTAGTTGATGCACCTTTGCAGGTTTTATGCAAGTGTGGTTCAGGAGAAGGCATGAGACGGACATGGAAAGTGAGAAAGAAAAGGGGAAGAAAAAAGAGGGAGAAAGATGAATAATTGGAGCTCAAGTTTCCTTCTTACTCTGGAGCAACTGTAGTCAAACTATCGTTTATGCCCTCCTGTTCCAACAGTGATTTAAGAGAATATTAAATTCTTTCACATCCAGCTGCTTTGTAGATGAGCCATCCTCCAGATAATGACCAGATAATGACCAGATAATCATTTTGGAGGAATTGACTTTTGAATATACTGGAGATCGAAAATAAAATCTGCATTGGAAGATTTTATTCCGAGCACATTTTCTTCTATCAGTGTAGAAGTAAATGAGTTGGAAATATTTCCTCTGAATGAGAAGGTGCTCTGCCAAGAAAATACTTCTTCCAGACCAGCAGCCTGCATGAGTTCTTACTATTTAGTAATTAATTCATTTAACCTTTAATGGTCATTGAGGAGGTACTGGACACGCTCCTCTAGATATCCAGGTCATGTCATTTTTGTTCTGTCTTTTGTACTTCCTGTTTTGTTATGTTCCATACCTCTCCGTACGTTCCACTTCCTGCCCAGTGCCAGTTGCTTGCCCTGCCCCCAATTAGTTCCTCATGTCTCTTCAGCCCCTGTAGTCTGCTCCTTGTTGCCATGCACTTTTGTCTAGTATTCCTTGTGTTCGTTTACCCAGTGCTTTTAAATCGTTCCTCTCATCCAACTTTTGAATGAGCCCTTTTGGATGTTTGCTCAGCTGACTGATCTCCTGTGTACCAAAACCAGCTTTTCAAATAAATACCTTTTCCTGAACTCATCCACTGTGTTTTGAGTTGTGCTCTTGAGTCCTGTTTGTGCCTCCAGTCATAATAGTGCGAACTAGCCATCATGGACTCAGCTCCTATGCCTGCAACTCTCCGTGCTCAAGGCAGCTACAATCACCAGTATGTGGAGCAGCTGTCTGCCATTGGTGCAGCCATGAAGGAGTTTTCCGACAGACAAGAGACCTTTCCAAGCATCTGTTTCTGCCCAGGTGAACCATCTCTCCAGCCATATGCAGTTCCTGGGGAACCGCTTGGGCTGATCACATGTGTACTGAAACCAGCTTTCCAAGTAAATACTTTTTACATGCTCTAGAGTCCTGTTCGTGCCACCAGTCATAATAACCTCGTCTACAATTGTGTTAAGATACAACACAACAAGATAGTAAACATGCAATAGAGATAATAAAATAGGACATAAATACATTGAAGTGTAAAAGTAGATAGTGATAGACAGCATCAAGTGATTTCAATACCGCCATATTAAACATCGCCATTATCCAAAACGGATACAAAATATTGATTCTGCAATTTTTTATGGTGAATAGGGAAGCTTTTCTTATTTCTGTGCAACAAAACCAAGTATGGTTTTCAATTTAGTAACGTAAGATGTAGTAAGATGCTTGACATTCAAATAATAGTCAAGCCAGATACTAAGATACACTCTATGGATATGCCATTTGCCAAATTAATGTTAAAAGATTCAGTTTAAGTATTCTTGTTGAACAGCATCCATTTGGTTTTGTATGAGTTTAGCACTAATTTATGGATGTGTTGAAATTTAAGTGAATTAAAATCAAGAGTGAAAGTGCTTTGAATGGTCAGAAAGAAAAGCGCTATACAAGTACAGTCCATTAACCATTTAGGCTGTGGGGATTATTATCATCTGTATTTGAATACTGCATTTTTTTTGTCAGGAGAGAAGAATGATGTGGATGAGGCCTTGGTCAATATGGTGATTGAGGATTCCCAGCCCTTCACTATTGTGGAGGACAAAGGGTTCAGAAAGCTTGTTAAAGCTTTCAACCCTACCTATGTTCTCCCCACAAGGCAGGTGTGTATGTGAGAGCATGAAGCATTTTTCCCCATTTCCCAATATTTGCCATTCCAAGAGTGTTCTCTTCTTTCCTTTAGGCTTTGAACGCTATGGTGGAGGACAGATACAAGGAATCCAAGGAGAAAGCCAAAGCCATTGTGTTGAAGGCATCAGCAGTTAGTTTGACATCAGATATGTGGACCTCCATCAACACTGATGCATATCTAGCTGTGACATGCCATTTTATAGATGCAAGCACCTCTTTGCATTCTGTTGTTTTAGGGGTGCAGCATTTCCCTGAGGCACATACTGCTGAAAATTTGGCAACAGTGAAAGCAGCACTTATGTCTGAGTGGGGTATTGCCCAAAAAGTTACTTGCCTTGTGACTGATGGCGCAGCAAATATGGGTGCTTGTGCCAGGGAGCTTCATTTGCGTCACGCAATTTGTGTGGTGCATACTTTAAATTTGCTCATGAAAAAGGCACTTGCCCAAAACACTGTCTGACATCCGGGCAAACTCCAGGAAAATAGTGGGCTATTTCAAGAGCAGCACCACTGCAAAGGTGAATTCCTTTATTTCATTGCAATATTCTAAATGATGCTGTTTTGTTTAAGTTGCTGCTGCAGTGACACTTGAACTAATCACTTTTTGTTGGCTAATTTTATAGGAGAGGCTGACACAGGTGCAGGAGCAAATGGGCCGGCTGGCACTGAAGCCGATTCAAGAGGTGGATACATGCTGGAACAGCACATACCACATGCTCCAACGTCTTTATGACCTCAGGGAACCTGTAGGAGCAGCTTTGGCAGGCCTACACACTGACGTGGCCCCACTCTCATCACAACAGTTTGACATTATCGCAGTGTGTAAAAGTGCTGTCCCCATTTCATGATGCCACAGAGTGTCACGATCAAAAGTCATTCCCCTTTTATCAATGCTACACCACACACTGGAGGAGGAAACGGGAATTATCCAAACTCCAGAGAGCACAGCAATGGCTGACAGTCTGAGGAGACAGTTGAGGGAGAAGCTGTACACATTGCAATCCATGAGCATCATGTCACTGGCGACACTGCTCGATCGAAGATTTAAAAGGATAGGCTTCTTTAGACCGACTAAAGCAGCAGATGCCGAGAAGAGGCTCACGTCTGAATGTGAATTTTTACAGACATGGGATACTTTTGGAAGAAAACTTAAGCCAGCAAGAAAAGCTCGAACTAGACCAGTAATTAAATAATTAACAAAACACGATTGGATGCTTCTACTAGTTTTTGCCAAGTTCTGAGCCATTGGCAGGTGTATGATTTATTCACTTCTTGACACAAGACGAGTGGGGACGGTTGAACACAGCAGAGTTTTAATCATATTAACGCCATCACCTGCGAGGATTTGATTCCTTAGCTGAGGAGAAATTGCAGCTGCAGGTGGAAAGAATGGCACGCCAGTTGAAGCTGCGGGAACTGCAGTTCCCAGCGTTCTAAGCAGCATGACGTCAATGGGGAGCACTCTGACCGGCTTCCGTAAGAGCACGCTGGCTGGCTTCCGTCGTAGCGCACCGTGAAGAGCCACAGCTGACATCCATCCCGCTAAGAGAGGACCGAATGTTACGGAGAGCGGCGAGGACTGGGTTCTTCTCCTGAAGATCGACGTAAGGATGGAGTCTTGCTCTTTTTTAGCTGAGGTGCTAGCGATGGCAGCGGAGCGAGGACAGTTCTTCTTCTTAGATGTGCCTTTCGTTGGAGGAACTACGGCCTGATTTTTTAACATTTGCAACGAGAAACTGAAAAGTTCTTAGTGACTATCTCCGAGGGGAGCGGGGATATCGCGGCCACAGAGAGCTTCTAGGATTTTCGTCACAGGTCAGTTTTTTATCGATCAAGGGATTTTTTCTAGCCAGCTGAGCTACGGATCTCTTCGGCCCTTTCATCGGAGCATTCCTCGTCATCTTGGGATTCAAAGATGCACTCCTCTTCGATAAGCACTCCTCTTCGATAGGCACTCCTCTTCCGGCTCGAGATGAGACATGACAAGCGCGGATATGATGAGTAGCGTGAATCTCCAGAAGCGTTGTTGTCAAAGTTTTGCCAGCAGTACGGTCTGTAACAGCAGAGATGTAGAAAGGATTGGTGAGGAGGGAGTCATATTTAAATGGACCTCTTTGAAGTGAGAGTGGGCTGTGATTGGTGTGTGGCTGATTAGAGACGATGATTCCATCAGCTGGTTACAGCTGGGGGCGTACTTCTGTGTCCTGCATGAACTAACTCAATGCTTCATTGAGAGGAGCTGGTGAAGGAGTGTAGTTGTCAGACTTCGCCTTTCTTAGCGCAGCAGTACAGGGATACCTGTTGTCTGAACACGAGCCAATGGGAAAGGTTTTTGGACCATCTAGCTTGAACCCAAGTTCTGTTTCTACAAGTAAAAAGATCAGGCATCTCCAAATACCCAACATTTCTTGAGCATGATTATCAACAATTGAATTAAAAACATTAATAAAATTATTTAAAGCAAGCACTACATCAGGGATTTTGGTGACAAGTCACGTAGAAAAGCTTGATTTTTGAGTTTTCACATGTGAGGTTACTTTCTTAATGCTCACACCTCTGCAGACTATAAGATAATGATCACTTATTCCTGGGTCAAATACACCACTGAAGATGTATTCTCAGGTTTATTTCACAGAATGATATCAATTAGGCTGGATTTTGAGATATCACGCTGTAGCAGGTTCTCTGCTACCCGGTGGGTCTGGGGAGCACAATGACGCAAGCACACGGTTGAATGACGGTTTCAAATGTTCTTTATTGTCATACACTCTGACTGGGCTTGGCCGTGTGCTCTCCTGTCTTGCCTCCAAGCACACGCCACGGTAGTTTTCCGTGATCTCCCGTCCTGTCCGTCTCAGTATCGCACTGTCGCTCGTCCCGAGCTGTCCCTCTCGCCTCCGTCGCTACTGTGTGATTAAATACAGCTGAGAGTGAGACAATCAGGATTAGTTTCAGCTGCGCCTAATGAAGTCCCTTCCCGGCACCGTTCCCCGAACCACTCCCACACTCCGCACCCTCCACAGCTGAGCCACCCACGCCCGCCACCACACACGCAAATTGGGTTGTGTGGTTCAGAAAGGAACTGTGTAAAATGTATACCATTGCAAATATCTTTGAGCTTATTGGATATAAATGATAGACGTGAGCTCAACTAAGATTACCATCATAGAGGTTAGAAAAGTCGACACTAGCTCAGCCAAGTTATTCAAAGCCTCAGCTGGGACTGATGGCTGCCTATAGACATCAACTAAAATCTTATTGTTGTGATCAAGCTCAACTGTCAGGGCAATAAAATCAAAGTGAAAGTGGAAGCGAAATACCCTGAATATCCAGAATATGGATCAGACAGCCACACCACCTCCTCTATTGTGGAGAATTTCAGTATTAAACGCATTATAAGTAAGATTAAATAACCCCCCTAGTGATGAGTAGAAGTGTCACAATAATAATAATTTAGTTACAATATGTTTAAAATATTCTTGCTTATAGAAGATATTATGTTACAGTATATTAACTAATTGAATGTATTAAATCATAAAAGTATAGTCACTAAAGGTATTAAAACACTAAGAATAAGTTAAAGGGTCAGACAGGGATTCTGGATGAGACATGCAGCAGAGTGGAGGATGGGGTCAGTGGGAAGGACAGCTGACCAGAGGTGGAGTCAAGACAGATGTTTTTCAAGGAGCAAAGCTGTTTCGCTAAGGGATCGATCCAGGGAGGGGACAGAATTCAAATGGAGCCAACCACAGATCACCACGGAGGGTCATTCCGATGATTTATGACTGTTTGGACATTTCCGACGTATAAAAGACACTGTTCTGGAGAGAATTCTTCAGACCACATCCGCTCTCGCTTTTCAGAACCTGTATTCAGACCTGTGAGTGGGGTGCGTGCGTGTGGTCTCTGTTCTCGAGAACATTACTATTGATAGTTAATGCAGCTTATAAGTGAATTCCATGTAGTACATTAAATATTGTTATTGATTGTGAACCGGATCCAGTCCATTTTTCTGATGCGCGTGCGCACTCAGAGGCTCGCAGCAGAAAAGTCCCTGCGGCCTGCAGGCTCTCATCCTTTTTGGTTTTTGAACCCTAACACTATCCACCCTGTCAATTATAAATAAGCTATAATCACCAATGCTTTTGTTTAGCCAGGATACAGAAAAAAAGATTATTAAAATGCCTATGTGGTCCATTTTATGTTTCTATGCTAAGCTTCTTATTCTTAAGTGCTTCAAGAAATGAAGGTCTGTTTCTGGGTTTAGTTCTGTCCGAAACCCATCAGAGGAGTAAAGCCCAGATGTGGAAACAAGTGTTGCTGGAGTTAAATTCTTTGAATTTCAAATCGCTGTCAGTGAATCTGGAAGTAATAGTGAAGCTCTCAGGATTGTCATGACAATTATTTGGGCTGTAGGTGGAGCAGGTGGTAAAAGCTGGAGGTGAAGAGCTCACTGAGGATGAAGAAGAGCATTTTAGCTGTCTTGACACAAGGAAATCCATGCAATTTTGAAACCTGCTTGAAAATCCAGGGAAAGTCTAGCAAAATATATTGAATCAATTCAACGCATTGGAGGATTTCAGAATGCCTTTGAAACAAATGCAATCCCATTTAACTACTTCAACATCAGATTCAACTGATTGTGCACCTGAAATATTCTACAAAGTTGTTCATTTGTGCATCACAATCTGGGAGTTTTCGGTCCTGCATGTTTGCATGTTAGAGTCCATCCTTAATCCTCTGTGTTATTTATTATTCCATCCTGCATGGCCACGTTCAAAGTTGCCTAACTCTTGACTGGCTTCATTTTGGATATGCATAATGTAGATCTGACAAAAAATGAAGAGCCTGCCCACTATTTAATAGCATTGTCATAATCAGAATTGAACCTGGGCTGGTGCCAAGGACTCAGCCTGCATGAGGCACACGCTCCACCAAAATGTAAACAAATAAAGGCAAAAGGGCTCAGGCTTTGCTCACAGCTAATGCTCGATGGATGCTTGCAACAGTGTTCCCGGCGTGAGGGTGTGAGAGCCAGAAATCACGTATTTTGTAAGAAGCGCTTGCGGCGTCTAGTCATGCACCTTCAGAATCTTGTAACTAGCGTGATTTTCATGATTGCCACAAATACAGACAGAAGCAAATAACTTGACAAACATTTGATGTGCTCGACGCTCTCATGCCCACGCCACAGCATCTTTTGCGTGAGCATAAACTATTAACTCACTAACTCCATGGCAAAGTTATACTTCCTGTTTTCATCGCACATGGAAGAAGTTAGTCTTCAGGGCTTTCTGCAAAAATTCTCAGGTTTAGGAAACATAACTACTAGTTTGGGGAAAGATCATGGTTATACCCTTTTATTCAGAAAGCCCTGAACGCTAACTTCATGTGTCTTTTCTTCACCCAAAACTCAGAGCATAATTATCCTTCAAATGGAAGTAAGACAGGAGTGACTAAATCCATTCCAATTCATTTTTTATTAATTTTTGGGAGCGCAGTTTGGTAGACAAATTCCAAATTCCTTTCAGATGTTTGTGCACACTGTTCATGTGCACGTCTCGTGCGTATGCTTCGGTGTTGTGCCAAACATTTCCCACAAAGTCGCCTTTGTTAATATGTGTGATGCTAATGTATGTAATTCTAGTTGACACACATTCACGCGTCACTTCTTTGGTGGCATAATTTTACCTTCACTGTCAGCTCGCATGCAATCAAATCCTTTTTGTCTGCCATGAAATTTGTCATCTCAATCCCTCTCTTCTGTCTGTTTCTCTCTCTCTCACACACACACACACACACACACACACACACACACACACACACACACACACACACACACACACACACACACACACACACAGCATCATTAAAACAGCGTTGATGTGGCTCAATCATGATGAACATGCAAACGCTCTCACACTGTTTCTGTCAATATCTTGTGTCTTTGTGTTGCGTACAGGGGTGACCCTGAATAGCGGTCTATTCGGGGTCACTGAATAGACGGCTCCAAAGGAGCCTGATTCAATCTCACGGTTGAATCGGTGCAGTTGCAGAAAAATGTGATTGTGAAACAAGTGATCGTTTCATTCTAAGCTAATAATAATATAAATGCTGCAGCAGCGGTTAGCATTTTAAAGTGCCTCTTATTATTTCGTTTGTGTTCCGGACTGTATGAAATGATTTTTGGGAGCCGAAGGTCTCTTTTGGAGCCTTTGTCCGGTTGTTGAACAGCCGGTTGGTGGTAACCAGTGGTGTATAGTAACGAAGTAGAACTACTTCGTTACTGTACTTAAGTCGTTTTTTTGTGTATCTGTACTTTACTACTTATATTTCTGTTGACTTTTACTTCACTACATTTTGCAAAGAAAACCGATACTTTTACTTCACTACATTTCCCCTGAAACCTTCGTTACTCGCTATCAAATCTATCTTTAGAAACAAAATGAATCATGAGACCAGCGTCGGGGACTGTGGTGGAACAGAGACTGCAAGCAAGAAGGTTTGGTGAATCAGTGGTCCTAGCTTGCAAGTTAAATCGTTGGTTAATCACGTTAATGCACAATTGCAAACTAATGCTCTCAAAGCCGCGGTGTTTTGATTCCCAGTGATGCCAGGATGCTATGCTACAATGTGACAACTGGCCAGCCAGCCTTTCTCAGATTGGAGTGAGACGAGGAGAAAATGTGATGTCGTGATCTTCGCAATAGAACATCTTTGATGTGTCGAGTCTTGGCCAATCAGCGTTCAGATGTGTACAGCGTCTTCATTTCCCTCCGTTAAAGTTTAAGTCACGTTATGTTCCGTTACCTGTTAACGTTCGTCATAATCGCGATTTAGAAGGAAAAAACGTAACGTGATGAAACATGCAGCCCCCCCCCCCGTGTTCCGGTTCAGTTCACGCGGTCACTCGTTAACGTTAAACCGGAGCACCGGCGCATCTGGTTGCAGGTTGTTTGTTTTAACTCAAAGTAGAATGAGGCGACTTCGTGGTCAGAATAACTTTTATGAGGCCCAGATACTGATGAGATGATGAGGCCAAAGAGCTTCAGGGAGAGGAGGTTGTCTGTAGCGCACCTTGACGCAGGGCTGAGCTGTGAGTGGAGCTGGGCCTGGATAAAGGTGGAGCTGGGCCTGGATAAAGGTGGAGGTCTAAACAGACGTGAGTACAGCTTCCTACTGTCACAGTGTTTTAAATACATTGATAAGGCAGGGTATGCTAAATGCAGCCTCTGTTCCAAGGAGATGAACTACAGCAACAAGGGCTCACATGTCCTCTCATCACACTGTTCACACTGTTCACTGTGATGACCACAGCCAGTATACTAACAGTACCACGTTGCTCCCAAGAGCCCTGAAGTAATGAGAGAGGGTTAAGGTGCCTGTATCTTCATTTCAGCGGGTTAATTTAAATAATTGAACTGGATTGAATGCATATTAATTGCAAATATAAGCTAGGCCACAATTCTAACAAATGTACAGTAACAGTAGAAGTTAATATTAAGCCATACAGTAACAGGGTTCAATGAAAACGAATCACTTTCTTTGTACAGGCGATGGTTCTCGCTACTCTTGCTATCTTTGTTTTTATTTGACCAAAACGTTTTAAAATGAGACCTCGGTCTCAATGGATTTTGTCTAAATAAAAGGTTAATATTAATAATAGAGCAGAAATACTGATTAATGACTGAATAATATATTAGTTTTTTGCTTAAAGTGAATGTCTCATCACTTAATTTTCTTCTCAGAATACACCAGAATGCTACATTTTAAACCTCATATTTAAGATCAATTTTGATATTTGAGTCATTTTGTGGATGATCAGATGGAGTTATGATGGTAGCAGTCGCCCAATTGCAGATTCAGCTTGAGCAAAACCTTTGTCTATTGTGTTCAAATCAGGCCCACAGGAGATTACAAGTCAGGTGTCCTTTCTCTAAACACTGACCTGATGCATCAAGTGGATATGTTTTGCTGAACATAATATTATGCATTTGCCCTCTACATCCTCTAGTCGGAATGAGTATACTTATAAACGCACTGTTACAACTCCTTCATAGTGTCATATTGCTTTTCGGAGAATTATGATGATACATTCATAGTAGATGCAAAAGTATACTCATGTACAATATATTATGTTGAACATTATTGCTCCTGAATGGATCACAGCCAACCCAATTATTGTCAACACAGCTCCATGTCCTTGGTCATGGTGCCACAGCACTTAAAAGAATAAACTTCATAATTCTCAAAATTCTGACCCTTTGTTTTTTTATTAACAGCATTTACTTGTACTTTTACTTTCAATGAACAGGTTATGATAATTTAATGTTCAGGTTATGATGTACATTTAATATCAGAAAAGTACTTTTGTACTTAAGTACAATAAATAGACTTTTACTCAAGTAGTATTCTAATAGGTGACTTTTTACTGGAGTAGTTTTCCAGTAAGGTATCTTTACTTTTACTCAAGTACGGCTTTTGAGTACTTTATACACCACTGGTGGTAACATCACCTCGTGAGTAAGTTAACTTAATAACGGTATCAATTAATAACGGTATCAAGTGTGAGGAATTTATTAAAAGCATTGTTAGTGTGATTAATAGCACCCCTAGTGGTGGATAATAAAATGTCAATATATAAAATGTCAAAATATGTTAAATGTCACAAAATAGTTACTGATGGAATGTATTATGTTTACAATATGTTTGCAATGCAGGATATTATATGTTACAGTATGTTTACTCACTGAATGTATTAAACCATAAAAGTATAGCCACTGTTAGGGGTGTAACGGTTCACAAAACTCACGGTTGGGTTGGGTACGATACAGTGGAGCCACGGTTCGGTACGTTTCGGTACAGTAGAAAACTATAAATGCCAGAGAAATGGACTTGATTTTAAAATATATTTATTCATTACAACTAACATCATGAAGTTATTCTTTGACTTTGAACAATGATGGAACTATACCTGAGTGACCCATCTTCTGGGGTGTCTTCTTAGCAACACATAAGCATAAAAAACAAAAACTGCTCCTTAATGTTATGTAGTATTGTTACTTACATCTTCTCATCATCATCTTAGTATGAACAATGATGGAACTAAACCTGAGTGAACGTGGCTCTTCATCTCCCATTCAGTGGTCAGGTGATGTGTGTTACAGTCAGGTGATGTGCTGTTACAGTCAGGTGATGTGCGTTACAGTCAGGTGATGTGTGTTACAGTCAGGTAGCTGTGTGTTACAGTCAGGTGATGTGTGTTACAGTCAGGTTGATGTGCGTTACAGTCAGGTTGATGTGCGTTACAGTCAGGTGATGTGCGTTATAGTCAGGTAGCTGTGTGTAACCCTCGACGTCCAGGCATCCTTTGTCAGAGCAGCAGCGGGTGCCTCGGACATTTGATTCTCCTCTTGTGCTTTTGTTTTCTTGTACAAAGCGGGAATTAGGGTTTGGCTGAAATGGGCTCGTGAAGGAATTGTGTAGCGGGGCTCAATAACATTCAGCAGGTTCATGAAGCTGCGTTTACCACTACAGAGTCCGGTCTCATGTCCGCCGCCATAAATGTACCAATTGCCGTGGTGATGCTTTAGCCCTGTTCTATCGGTAGTGAACAGCTGCTTAAATACTTCGGGAAGAGTTTGAAGCGTGTGTGCTGATCCAGGTTTTCGTTTAGTTCCACTCACTGCCACACTGGGGTGATGTCTGTGTAAATGAGTTAACATGTTTGATGTATTCACACTGATGGAGCCTACACCCGTGTAGCAAATGCAACATAGCGTTGCTTTTTTATCCACCACTCTCTCGCCATCGCCCTCATAGTTCACAGAGAAACCAACCTGGCTCCTAACACCAGACCTGCAGGTCGTTGGAGGATCTTCTAGTTCTGGTCTATAGCCATACTGCACCGAGCTAGCTTCATGTAGCCACTACACTGTAGCGTGTCTCACAGCGCAAAAGTGCCCGACTGGAGTAGAACGTGTTTCTTTGGTGGTGGGCGTGTCAGAGAGCACGCTGTCCGTTACGTCATTGTGGGTTGCCAGTTTGAGAACAGTGGCTCCACCGAAAACATAATATTTCCCACAATTTAAGCTTCTGCATTTTCCAAATGCACTAGTATTATTCAAACGTATTGTTCGGTTCGTCATGCGTACCGAACCGTGAGCCTCGTACCGAACGGTGCAAAACGAATACGCATATTGTTACACCCCTAGTCACTGTATGTATAAAACACTGTAAAAATAGTCATGAGGGCCAGAAAGTGATATTTGAGTGAGGCTTTACAGAAGGTGATCGTATGAGGAGAAGCTGAGATGCAGGGACACCGTCAACAGGAGGTGATCCGCTACATACATGATATGATTAACCAGAGTATTTCCAATCATGCACCCAGTATTACAGGCTTTCAATTGCTTGGACAGATCATCAATATACAGATTAAACAGAATTGGAGACAAAATTCCCCCTTGTCGGACACCATTGCTAACCCCAAACGGGGCTGACACACTTTTACCCCATTTTACTTGCATAGTCTGGTGCGCATACCAGTAAGCCAGAATTCTCACAATGTATGTGGGGACACCTCTTTGGCTCAGTTTAAAAAATAACTTCCTATGATTAACACGATCAAAAGCTTTGGAGGCATCAATGAAACACATAAGAACTGATGAGTTTTGACCTCTGTATTTGTTGACAATTTCCTTTCAGGCATATAAACACAAGTCAGTGCCATGTTTGGCTTTAAAGCCCAACTGCTTATCTGTGGAGGTGATAAAGTCCTGTATTCTGTCCAGCAGAATTCTTCCCAGGACATTTTACAGTATGCTGGCCAAAGCAATGGGCCTGTAATTCTCTAGGCTACATACTTTACCAGCTTTGTTTTTAATGACTGGCACTAAGAGAACAGACAGCATTGAGTCTGGTAACAAGCCGTGAATCATGAAGCCAGTAAAACAAATAGGGAGGAGAGGAGCTAACCTCGGACTAGCATCTTTAAGGTGTTCAGCAGTAATATGGTCTAAACCACTTGCTTTGCCTTCAGACAGTTTATTTATAGCTTGGAGCACCTCATATGATGTAATCTCTACGTAGATGAATATTACTGAAGGACTGGTCTGTACGAGCAGAATACACTAAGACGTCCTCTTCAGTGAGAGTTGACCAGTCAGGTTTTTCTGTGTTGACACTATTTCCATTTCTAGATAGCGCCGATAGATGTTCAACATTTATCGACATAGCAAAAGTTATATGATCAGTTGTTGCTGTTCCATAAAGAATGCCCATAGATCGAATGAAGCATGTGCATCAGCTGTACTAATACAACGGTCCAGCCATGATGTAGTGTGCCAGGCCTCACTAATGTATGTGTAGCTATCTGTAGGCAAAAGCACTTCGCTTGATAATATACGTTACAAAACTGAGCCATGTGCTTGGCAAATACTGAGCTTGTGTCTGAGATATCTGCATCTGTGTGCATCTGTGAGAGTCTGTGAGTGTGTGCTTCTGTGAGTGTGAGAGTTTGAGAGTGTGTGCGTCTGAGTGTGAGAGTGTGTCTGAGAGAGTAGTGTAGAATGTAGAGAACAAGTTCTGACGTTCAAACAAATCCTGTTAAGTTTTCTGATTTGTATTTTTCCTTATTTTTTTTAAATGATTTATTGTTCTGACAGCTCAGGTCCCTTTAAACAACAATACCGTATTCATGTTTTTTTGTATTATTACTTTAACAGCTCAGGGATGTTCAAGGAGCAACCTGTTTGTGCACTTTCTGAAGATCAGTTCTGTTTTTAAATAAAGGGTTGGAAATTAATGCTTTTTTATCCGATTCATCGATTAATCGGAAAAATAATCGCCATAATAATCGATTATTAAAATAATCGTTAGTTGCAGCCCTAATGTGTACATACTGCATCTTATTCAAAAATACATATGCTGCTTCTGGAATTCCAGCTTGTTTAATTTCCTAACAAGCTGTCTTTTTGGAAAGCTTAAAGCTCCTAACAGTCTGATTTGGTTGTTGGAGTAACTTGGAATAGTACGTTGCATCAAGTTCCAAGACTATCAGCCCCAAAGTATGAACCAGCTGTCTTTGTTCGGGAACTGCAGCTTCAGTGGTGTATTTTGTGATATATTTCTGCTTCATAACAAGTCACATAATGAAGACTGATACAAAAGATCAGAGCAGAAGGGCCGATGTTACATGGCTCTGGTACACCAACACACACGCTTAGATTTTCTTCATGTGGCTTGCAGGGAGTGTAACTAAGCGATGTACACAACACTGACAGGTCCTGTTCAAATCAAAGCAGTGATTTCCTTTTCCCTTCTTTTCTTCTTCTGTGAACTCCGGTCATTTGGGTCTACCACTTGCTATTTTCAGCCTCTCGCATGTTTTTTCTCCGTCCGCACGTCTGAACCGTTAAAACGCATTTAGCTGCTTCCAGCTTTTTACTAAATTAACTCCAATTCCTTCTTCCTTAACAGTCTCCCTGTAGAACTTTTCTCTTTATGACTCCTCTCCCACACAATATATATGGTGGCGAGCCGTGTATATTATACCTGGGCCTTCAGTGCTGTCCTACTACAGTTAAACCACCTCATAATAACCTCATTATGATGACACTGCTACGGCTTATTTGTTTCATGTAAAAAAAAGTCATATTCACATAACACTACAACATTTGACAAGTGAAATAAAATGTTACATGAAGCTCAACACCTATGAGGGCTACAAATACACTAACTGCAGAGTGCAGATACATGAATACGTGCAAAACTATAAAGGATGCAGATCTGTCACTATGACGCAGCATGACCAAAAAAGTTACAAAATGACACATTGCAGCATAATACAGCAAATATACATACCGATGCCCGGTGAAAGTAAATGCAAACTAAAAGAACTTTGGCTGTATTGCCTCGAGCTCACAATTTTGGCCACCACTCATACTGGACTTTTCACCTGGGTTAGAATTTAGTCCAGGGCCCAGTTCAGAGTCTGCATGTTATTCATATGTGTGGACATGCCCGATGTATTAAGTTAAGTTTTAAGTCATATACATTTACACATATACGAAATTTGTCCTCTGCATTTAACCCATCCCTAGTTTATTGGGAGCAGTGGGCTGCTGAGTAGCGCCCAGGGAGCAGTTAGGGGTTCAGCGTCTTGCTCAGGGACACTTCGGCACAGGACACAGTGCAGCCGAGGATCGAACCACCGACCTTGCGGTTGCCAGACGGCCCTCTCTACCCAGTGAGCCACGGCCGCCCATTGTCGTATGTCTCTCTTTAATCAACGCCTACAAACCGCAACAGTTTTGTCCGCCACCCTTTTCCCGTCATAAGTTACAGGGAAGCCAAACTTGTGACTTAAATGACGCCGGGGGCTTCTCAAGTTCCTCCGCTCGCCAAGCCTTTGACCGTCAAATGCTTTGAACCTGCTCCATTCATGTGAACATATCTTTTCACTGCAACTCTGCATAGCTATTTAGAGATGTATTACCTGAAAACATATGAGTGCCAGTACAACTTATTATTTCACACTACGATGATGAAACTGTAAAAAGAAAAGAAAATACATTCATTCCGTGGTTCACATGTGTGCCGAACCGCGAGGGGTGACCCGTACGGATCGATCTGTGATCCGTTACAACACTAACAGCAACTCAATGAATTTGGACCGATTAAGTGAAATTGGACATTTTCCCACAGCACACCTGACGATCTCTCACAGCACACTGGTGTGCACAGTGGTTGAAAATCACTGAGCAATGAGATAATAAGCTATTGGGAAAAATATTTAGAATACATTTAGTGTATTTATGAAAAATAATTAAACTATAAAATCGCTATAACTTTGGGATTCTGTCAGTGTCTATATACATATACATATACATATACATATATATATATATATATATATATATATATATATATATATATACATATATATATATATATATATATATACATATACATATACATATATACATATACATATATATACATATACATATATATACATATACATATACATATATATATATACACATATACATATATATATATATATATATATATATATACATATACATATATACATATACATATACATATATATATATATATATATATATACATATACACACACACACACACACACACACACACACACACACATATATATATATACACATACATACATACATACATACATACATACATACATACATACACTGGGCAACGATTCAAATTTGTAATCGCATGATTTTTTTTGCGATTAATCTCATTGTTATGGCAAAGTTCAATAATGAATTCAAAAGTAGTGTATTGCGCACTCTTATTTTAAAAGTACTGCTGTATGAACAAAAGTGCAATAACATTTGGTTTGCAAACACTTTAAACAAATCAGGTTCTTGTTAACAGCAGTATTCCCTTTACACAGTAGCAGTTATAACACAGTTATGATTCTGATCATAGATATTCAGCCGGTGTTCACAACTTTATCTTCATGTGTGTAAGCCAGTGTTTTTCAACCTTTTCTGAGCCGCGGCACATTTTTTACATTAAAAAGATCCCGCGGCACACCAACAACCAAAAACGTTACAAAATGACACCTTTTAGCATAATACAGCATATACGCCATGGTGTCAAACTCAATCCCACGGAGGGACAAAATTAAAAATTGTGACTACGTTGAGGGCTAAATAGAGTCACCATATAATAAACAGGATAGAAGGAAGATTGGACAAAGTGCAAAAAGAATACATGTTTAGGTAGGCTACATTATTTTATGCATATGTGCCAGAGCCAGCTGTTTGGCATCTTTTCTTGGCTGACAGTTCATTAATATCTGGGGTTAGGTTCTGTGCTGTGGAAAGCCTCAAGATGGAGTGAAGGTGTGCATCAGTGAGATGACTCCTGTGTGGGTTTTTGTTCATCTTCATCACAGAGAACAGCTGCTCACACAGGTATGTGGTTCCAAACATGCACAGCATTTGAGCAGCATGTAGGCGGAGTTAAGGCATCGTTTCGGGGGTGACGCTTGGAAACTGCAGCGCCCTCAGTCATACTTTACCTTGAGTGTCATTACACTGGAGGTCTATCAGCTCCACAGGTGCTCTTTCCACGTCAACTGCAAACAGCTTGCTGAGCATTTTAATTTCTGAGCTGCAACGTCGGCAAATCGCCGAGTGAACTCTGTGCCAAGTGCGCCCAGTTATCAGCAAAATGCGCAGTCGGGAACACAGCGGTGGAGACGTGTACTGCATCACACATGTCTGTGATCACACGTCCCCGTCCCTGAAGCTGCAGGTTTAGCGCAGTGAGATGCTTCGTTATGTCGCACAAAAAGCCAGCTCACATCGCCACGTTTCGTGGCGGGCCAGTTATGATAAACACATGATATTTTCTGGCGGGTCGTTGTACCGAGGGCCGGATATATGCTGACAATTTAAAGTCTCTCAATGTGTTGATCCTTACTCAGCTTTTCATCTGGGTTATTTTGTCCAGGGCTCAGTTCAGAGTCTGCATTCTTCCTTTCAAATATTTCTCCATCGCTGTTCGTCTTGTCACCCAACCTCTCCCGCGCGTCATTTCATTCTACTGTCCTAAATTAAAACGGTCATTACTGCGCTACCTACTGCCACCCACTGTCATGGAAGAGTATTTATTACTTAGCCAGACACTATATTGCAGCTCAACAATGGCAAATTATTTGCAACAACTAAATAATATTTTTTGGACTCATTAAGTGAAATTGGACATTTTCCCACGGCACACCTGACGATGTCTCACGGCACACTGGTGTGCCGCGGCACACTGGTGTGCCGCGGCACAGCGGTTGAAAATCACTGGTGTAAGCGATGCAATTTAAATATACACCTTGAAAACTGCAAACCTATCTACATCATGTTTTTTATGTTTGTTAAATTCTCAGTAGCGATAACTAAATGATGCTTATTATACATATTACAAACAAAAACACTTTAAAAACTCAAAAGAAAAAATTTAATTAATTATTTTTTGGGTATTTTGGTCAGACACGTATGCAACGCTGATTACCGTAATATGTGTGGTATTTGTTATAAATGTACGTTGGTACATAGAGGGTGATAAGAAGCTGTACATGGAGGGACTTAGGACCCAGGGGACTGTAGGTGAAGCATGGAACCTGTAGTCCAGTGATTCTTAACCAGTGGGCCACGGCCCAATGGTGGGCAGCGAGCGCCACCTAGAGGGCCGCGAAAAACTTTCAGTTTTGCACCTGTGGGCCGCGGGACCGCATAGGTTATCAATTGAAGACACCAGAGATATCACTGTCATCCATGAGACGCTCAGTTACGATATAGCTTCCCACCACCGGGTTGCGGTAATGCGTCAGTCAGTTGTTTAACAAGCTACACTAAGCAGAAGAAGACACTCAGCTAGCCGCTAGCCTGTAGCAAAAGTTATGGATACGTTTTTAAAAAGAAAAAATGAAGATGACAGTGGTGCCATACCCCCCCAAAAGTCTAAATGTGTGCGCAAGTACAATCCTGACTTTCTTAAGTACGGCTTTGTGAATGGAGGCAACGAGGCAGAGCCGAGGGCTCAGTGTGTGGAATGTGGGCTAATGCTGTCAAACGAAGCACTGAAGCCTTCGAAACTAAAGCGGCACCTAGCGACGAAACATCCAACGCTCGTGGGAAAGCCGGTGGAATTTTTTAAGAGAAAGGAAAATGGGCTACAAATGCAGAAACGGTCTGTCGTGTCACTGACTGGTAACTCAAAATGTGCTTTGAAAGCCAGCTACCTCGTAGCCAGACGTGTGGCACAAAGTAAGAAAGCATTCATAGCGGAGGAGTTGGTTCTGCCTGCCGCTGTGGATATGTGCCGGGGAGGCTGCTGCAAAGAAGCTGCTGACTATCCCACTCTCAAACGACACCGTGAGTCACCGTATCGTGGACATGGCCTCAGACATACAGCTTCAGCTTCTGGAAAGAATAAAAAGTAGCCCATTTTACTCTTTGCAACTAGACGAGTCCACTGATGTCACGAATGCCGCACTGCTGCTGGTTTTTGTTCGCTATCGCTGGGACAGTAGTTTGCACGAAGACATACTGTTTTGTGGAGAGCTACCAACACGAGCTACGGCTCAGGAATGTTTCGGCTGCATGGATAACTACTTCACTGAGAACGGCCTGGACTGGCAGAACTGTGTTGGGGTGTGCAGCGTCAATGACCGGCAGGCATAACGGCGTCGTCAAGCAGATACTTGATCGTGCACCAGAAGCTAAATGGACCCACTGCTTTCTCCACCGTGAAAGCCTTGCAGCTAAAAATATGTCCCCAGAGTTCCATGAGGTGATGGATGTGAGTGTGAAAACCATCAACTTCATTAAAAGTAGAGCTGTGAACTCCAGATATTTTGCCAAGCTTTGTGAGGACATGGAAGCAGATCATGTCCAGCTGCTCTATCACAGTGAGGTGAGACGGCTCTCAAGAGGACTGGTCCTCAGTCGTTTGTTTGAGCTGAGGAATAAGGTCTTCTCTTTTCTCACTGAGAAAAAATCTCCTCTGGCACATTACTATGCTGACACAAAGTTCACAACTAAACTTGCCTACCTCTGTGACATTTTTTCACTGCTGAACCAGCTGAACGTCTCACTTCAAGGGAGAAATACCAACATATTTGTTGTTGCAGACAAAGTTCAAGCTTTCCAAAAAAAACTTGCTTTGTGGACAAAGAGGGCCCAGGAAAAGAGGATGGACATGTTTCCACTTTTGTCTGACATTTTGGAAAACTCTCCTCAGGTGCAGATCAGTGACTCAGTCTCTCAGCACCTCTCACAACTGGCAGAGAAATTCGATGACTACTTTCCTGAGGATCCCAGAGATGGACACATGTGGATTTTGGACCCATTTTCTGTGGATCCCACTGAAGAAGATGTTGCTTTGCCCTCACATCTGGAATCCCAGCTTCTGGAAGTTTCCACCGACGGCACTTTAAAGTTGCAGTGGGGCAAACTGGACCTGGGCTCCTTCTGGATTGCTGTCTCAAAGGAGTACCGATGTCTAGCACTGAGGGCTGTGAAACACCTTCTCCCATTCACGACCACATACCTGTGTGAATCAGGGTTCTCCAGTGTGGCCACAACTAAGACCAAAGCCAGAAACAGACTCAGAGCAACACTGGAGGCTACTCTGAGAGTGAGCCTTTCCCCCATTCCACCCAGACTGGATCTGATCGTGTCTGAGAGGCAGGCCCAAGTGTCTCATTAAGAGGTGGACACATATACGAGTTCACGTAAGGCTATATTTTCATTTGCACTTTATTTAAATTATATTTATAGTTTATTTAATTTGAAACTTATTATTTTGAATGTATTTATTTTATGACCACATTTATCAAATTTTCATTTTTTTCTCAGATTTTTTTTTCAGAATATATATTTAAATTGACAAAAGTACTGTCGTAAAACTTGAGGTACTTGCACTTTGAATATTTACATGTCATTCTACTATATAGACGATACTATACCTCTACTACACACTAAAACTTAAAAATGTACCTTCAATAGTCACACACATACAGGGAAACATGAAATTTGACCTCTGCATTTAACCCATCCTAAACATTAAGGAGCATAACTTAGGGCTCAGTGTCTCGCTCAAGGACATTAGGAGCTGGGGATTAAACCATCAACCTTCTGGTTATGTCACGGAGTGTGGTGGAGGACTCAAGCGCAGACAAGACCAAACGGGTCGGGTAGACATGGAAATGATCTGGCAAAGAGTCACTGAGAGGCAGGAGTTTATATAGTGGCTTGAACAGGTGAGGGGAGTTGTGCTGAGGAGGGAGTGCTTGATTAGTGATCAGAGGCAGGTGAAGGGAGTTAGGCTGGTGCTGAGGGAGTGGCTGACAGGTAGAGTGAGGAGGGTGTGGAGCTACACAAAGACACACACAGAACCCAGAAGGCAAAGCCTGATCGTGACAGGTTAAGGATGATCCTCAAACATTCACAGGGCACCTACACACTCTTTTTTTTCCCAACTGTTTTACTCCAAATACGTGACAGTTGGTTAATTTTCAGATATAACCAGCTGATTTAAAAAAAAGAAAAAAAATCTAAAAACATACTCACCATATACAACACACTGTGAAAGACTAAACCAGTGGCTGTGTTGTATTTGTTTTTATCTACCCATTTCATTTAGCATTTTACATAATTAACAGTGGATTGACACTCTCACAGCCTGCGTAAAAGAAGTGATTGGCTGTTAAAAGTTCAAGATTCTAGATTGGGAGCATTTTGATTGCCCCTCAACGTCTCTCAATCTGTCCCAGAGGAGCTGGTGTCTCATAAGTAATGTTGCTAACCAGCCTAAGTTTTTATCTGAGGGGGAACAGGAAGTTGGGTTACGCATCTGTGACAACGCTGTTGGTCGGGACGACATTATTAGCTGTACAGGCTGTATGAGGGCAGAGCAGAGCAGGGGCTGTGAGCTAACCAGTGGGGCGCGCTCACATGCACTAAAAGCACGCTATGTCAACAAGCTCGGATAACACCACACACAAAGGGAGAGATACTTCATTCTCTGCTCAGGTATATTTATGCAATATATCTTTACATAGAAAATAGTTGTTTGTCCCTATATTTATCTTCAGAATGGTAAAGACAGCTCCTTTAAACAATGGCGACTGAGTGGATTCAAAACTTCAGCTGAAAATAAAGGACCGAATAAAGAACACATGACACACTCACACTTTCTGTAGTCTCATTAAACTAAAGGTACACTTTTCACACTCAATGGTTGACTGGACACACAGTGAATGAACGGAGAGTGAACCAGGCAGTGCTGGGAAGGCTGCAATATAAACCAATTAGCTGGTCTGGTATCAAGCCAACGAGAAGAATCTCTCTCTTCCATTCTCACTTCTCATTCTACCCCTCTCTTTTCATCTTTTCACCCATCAGCAGAGCAGTCTCTGTGGGCAGAGACTGTGCTGAATGTTACCAAGGTAAGACACAAAGAGAGGAGGGAGGGATGGAAACAGGAGGAAAGCAGTAGAGTGTTGGGAAAGAGGGGATGAAAGAAAGGAGAATGAAACACGTGGAGGCATTGAGAGAGTGTATATGTGTGATATATGTGAGTAAGGACAGATACAGGGACACTGAGGTGTGACGGTCGTGGCCAGCAATGACAAGTTACATCTGCTGAACTGTGAGAGAGGGAGAGAGAGACATAGAGGGGACAGAGAAAGAGAGAGCACGAGTGAGGGGAATGCCAATGTTAGGCCATACAATCCAGGTAATGAGTTATTCAGTTCTGCTGGAGAGAGACAGGGATGAGGGGCTCTTCAACCGCAGCTGCTAGAGAAAGAGAGAGAAGAGGGAAGGAAGAGGGAAAAAGGCACCTCACCTCACGTTACCTCATTACACTCAAGATGGCGCCGTGCCAGCGGCTGCCTGTTGCAGCAGCGCCCTCTGTTTGTTTTAATTATTAGTCTTTTTCACTCTTTCCCCTCTACTTTTATTTTTATTTTTTCCTCAACGTTACGGTCAGACAACGGACTGTAACTTTTGTCAACTTTCTCGTGGCTTTCTGTGACTTTCTTCCTGTTCGTAACGGTGAGCCAACTACAAACAATGAGTGGGTCCATTGTTTACTCCCGCGATCAGCTGTTTGCGCTGAGGAAACCGCGGCCCCTGCCCGGCGCCAGGCATGAGATCCCGGCGGAGCTACGGAGGAGGGCTCGGGGCTGCAGGTCGGGCGCTAAGCGGAGGGCGAAGAGGAGGAAGTATAAACCTTCGATACCGGCGATCATAACGGGGAACGTGAGGTCTTTGGCGAATAAGACGGACGAACTCGGCGCGCTGGTAAAGACTGAGAGGGACTTCCGTGAGTGCAGCGTCATGTGCTTCACGGAGACATGGCTGCACGCGGATTTTTCGGATCACAGTGCGTCGCTTCCCGGCTTCAGGACTGTTCGGGCGGACAGAGACATTGTACAGAGCGGTAAGAAGAGAGGAGGCGGGATTGCCGTGTATGTGAACGAGAGGTGGTGCAATCCCGACCATGTGTGTGTGAAGGAACGCTTCTGTAGCCCGGACATTGAACTGTTGGCCGTGGGGATGCGTCCATATTATTTGCCGAGGGAGTTCACGTCCGCCATTGTTGTGGCTGTGTACGTCCCCCCATCAGCTGATGCAGAGAAAGCAGTGGACACCATCCACTCCACTGTGTCTGGACTGCTGATTCAACATCCAGGTGCGTTCTTGACTATTATGGGAGACTTTAACCACACCACTCTGGATAAAGCCCTGCCAACATTCCACCAGTATGTTGACTGCCACACCCGGAACAATAAAACTCTGGACCTTCTGTATGCTAATGCTAAGGATGCATACAGTGCCACTGCCCTTCCCCCCCCTTGGCAGGTCCGACCACAACCTGATCCTGTTGACACCCAGGTATGTTCCTCTGGTGCAGAGGCTGCCTGTGACCACTAGGGCTGTGAGGAGGTGGTCTCAGGAGGCTATCGACGCCCTGCAGGACTGCTTTGAGTCAACGGATTGGGATGTGCTTTGTGGACCACACGGGGAGGACCTCAACAGCATGACGGACTGTATCACTGAATACATTAAATTCTGCGAACAGACCGCCATACTATCCCGGACTGTACGCTGCTTTCCCAACAATAAACCTTGGATTACCAGTGACCTGAAAGTTCTTCTTAACAAGAAGAAGGCAGCTTTCAGGTCTGGGGACAGGGAGGAGCTCAGGACAGTCCAGCGTGACCTGAGGGTGAAGCTCAGGGAGTGCAAGGACACCTACAGGAGGAAGCTGGAGGCCAAACTCCAGCAGAACAACGTGAAGGAGGTGTGGTCAGGGATGAAGCAGATAACCGGCTTCAAGGTGGGAGGCAGACAACCAGGGGGCTCCCTGGAGAGGGCCAATGAGCTAAACTGTCACTTCAATAGGTTTAGCTCTGAGCCCTCATCTGTCTCCTCCTCACACCACACCTCCCAAACACCTCCCCCTCTGTCCCCCCTGGTGAGCTGCATGGACTCAGTGCCCTCCACTTCAAAGGCCTCTGCCACCACCGACATAATGACCCCCCCCCCCCCCCCCCCTCTCTGTGACGACTGGCCAGGTGAGAAGACAGCTGGAGAGACTCCACCAAGGCAAGGCTGCGGGACCTGATGGCATCAGCCCCAGGGTCCTGAAGACCTGCGCCATCCAGCTGTCTAATGTCCTGCAACACCTCTTCAACCTGAGCCTGAAGCAGGAGGAAGTCCCGGTGCTGTGGAAGACGTCGTGCCTGGTTCCTGTACCGAAGAAGACGACACCATCTGGCCTCAATGACTACCGACCAGTTGCCCTCACATCCCATGTGATGAAGGTGCTGGAGAGGCTGGTCTTGGCCCGCCTCCGGCCGCAGGTGAAATCCTCATTGGACCCTCTGCAATTTGCTTACCAGCCTCATGTGGGGGTGGACGACGCCATCATCTACCTGCTGCAACGAGCTCAGTCACACCTGGATGGATCCGGTGGCTCTGTGAGAATCACTTTCTTTGATTTCTCCAGTGCATTCAACACCATCCAACCAGTGCTGCTGGGTGAGAAGCTGCGGGTGGTGGGGGTGAACGCGTCCACCGTCTCCTGGATCACTGACTACCTCACAGGCAGACCACAGTTTGTCCGACTGGGCCGTGTGCTGTCTGATGTGGTGGTCAGTGATATTGGAGCCCCACAGGGGACTGTTCTGTCTCCCTTCCTGTTCACCTTGTACACCACTGACTTCCAGTACAACTCTGGGTCATGCCATCTGCAGAAGTTCTCTGATGACTCTGCAGTGGTCGGGTGTATAGGGGACGGACGGGAGGAGGAGTACAGGGCAGTAGTGGATGACTTTGTGGAGTGGGCCGGTAGAAATCACCTGCGTCTGAACGTGACCAAGACCAGAGAGATGGTGGTCGACTTCAGGAGGAAGACGACGGCTCCACAACCGCTGAGAGTTCTGGGAGAGGATGTGGACATGGTGGAGGAGTACAAGTACCTGGGTGTCTCCATCGACAGCAGACTGAACTGGAAGACCAACATCAACGCTGTGTACAAGAAGGGGATGAGTCGACTCTTTTTCTTGAGGAAACTTCGATCCTTCAACGTGTGCAGCAAGATGTTGGAGATGTTCTACCAGTCTGTTGTGGCCAGTGCACTGTACTTCGCCATAGTCTGCTGGGGAAGCAGCATTGGAGCCGGAGACACCAACAGACTTAATAAACTGATTAAGAAGGCCAGCTCCATCATTGGCTGCAAACAAGACAGTCTGGAAGAGGTGGTGGAGAGGAGGTCACTGAAGAAACTATTATCCATACTGGATAACCCGGACCACCCTCTCCACCACCTCCTGCAGGGACAGCGGAGCACTTTCTCTGACAGACTGATCCAGCTCCGCTGTCACAAGGACAGATTCAGAAAAACATTCCTGCCCTCTGCTATTAGACTCTATAATAAAACACCTCGGGCCAGATCATCGTCCTTCACATGACTAAAACAACGCTACACAGTTGTTGCTTGTTGTTGGTGATCCTGGCTCTACTGTCCAGGTATCTAGTTTAGTTTACTAGTTGTTCATTGTATTTAATACCACTATGTGGTATATACTGTGCATTTCTATTTTCTATTCTAGCTTATTTCTTATGAATCTTCCTTCAATTCAATATCTGCTCTGTTATTTTATTGTACTGTAGATATTGTGCATTGTACTGATTGTAATTTCCTGTACCATATTGGAATTCTAACATGTTATATTTTACTATGTAAATTGCTGCTGCTACAAACGAATTTCCCCCTGGGGATAAATAAAGTTTACATCTATCTATCTATCTATCTATTTGATGGGCGACTTGTCAGGAAGACAAGTAGCAGACCTCTTTCACCAGAGGTCTGCTATGACTTTTCATATTTCTACCCTTTAAACTTTTTGAATGATTAAGCTTTTTATTTTCAAATGGGATCTCTATGGAGAATATTTTCAAATGGCTTCAGGAACACAGGTGTTCGCGATTGAGCCAATTAGTGATGTTTATAAACACACAGACTCACAGACACACGCGCACATACACTCCTCTCCCTCTATCTCTCTGTGTGTGTGTCTCTCTCTCTCTCTCTCTCTCTGTGTCTCTCATACAGTCATTCAGGTCTTGGAGACATGATTTGTTGCAGCTGTTACGTGTTGCAGCTCGGCCAATCAGATATGAGGATTCTGATGAGTTTCCTGATTCGAGTGACATTTACACACACCGCGACACAAGAGGGAGAGACGAGGAAAGACATGGCAGAGCAGGACAATAGTCATGTAAGCTGTAAAAGATAAAACACAGTACAATCTCCAAATGAGAAAGTTTGGCAGAGATATCAGAGCCTCTCTCTCTCTGCCTCTCTCTCTGCCTCACTTTTCATATTTCTAACCTTTAAACTTTTTGAATGATTAAGCTTTTTATTTTCAATGGGATCTCTATGGAGAATATTTTCAAATGGCTTCCGGCACACAGGTGTTCGCGATTGAGCCAGTAATTAGTGATGTTGATAAACACACAGACTGTGTTGAACTGCTTGTGATGAAGCCTGTCATTTAATAACCTCTGTTTATGTGTGGCAAACATTATGATTATGTCTCCTCTCCCCCTCCCAGTCCCACCCTTTCAAAATAAAAGCCTCATGGATTAACTGTATTTAAACATTAAACTCAAAATTAGGCTTTTTTGTTGAAAAAATGAATGCTCTTACTAATACTGCGACAACTACTACTGCTGCTAATATTTCTAGTATTACTACTACTACTGCTGCTACTACTTCTACTACAACTTTTGCTGTTGCTACTATTACTACTACTGCTACTGCTATTACTGCTACCATCAATATTATTACTACCACTACTGCTATTACTACCACTACTACTATTACTTATACTACAACTGCTACTACTGCTATTCATGCTACTACCAGTACTAATACTACTACAGCTATTAGTACGACTGCTACTAGTACTACTACTACTGCTACTTCAAATACTGCCATTACTTTTACTACTACTACTACTACTACTACTACTGTTATATTAAATACTATGACCACTACTACAGCTATTACTACTACTACTGATACTAGGCTACTACTTCTTCTGAATACTAATACTTCTTCTAAATACTCGTACTTCTACTACTAATGATACTTCTACTACAACTACAACTTCTACTACTACTATTACAAATATCACTACTGCTACTACTACTACTTATTCTAATGCTACTAATACTTCCACTACTAATAATACTTATACTTCAACTACAACTTCTACTACATTTACTACAAATATCACTACTTCTGAAATTTGTTTAAGCTACAGAAATTGTTCAAATATCAAAATGTTCAGCTATTTCAGGAGAGGGGTGCTTTGACTTTTCATATTTGTAATCTTTAATCATTTTGAATTAAGCTTTTTGCAATTTTCTTTTGAATGGGATCTCTATGGAGAAAATCTTCAAATCCTGTTATACTTCAACGTTCAAAGCCTTCTTCTTCCTCATACATTCAGCTACAGAAACCATAGTTAGACATTTCAACGAGAAGGTTTTTCAGCAGTGCATTTTAAATGCTTTCGGGCTTCAACATTTTTCAGACAGCTAGTCTCCCATTTCTTAATTTTCAGCAATTTTTTCACAATTAATTTCAGCTTTCAGCATTCCCATGCATTTTCAGCAGGAAATGCATTTTCTAGTTCCACTATTTCTTCCGTCCCCCCCCTGTTTCATCGCAACGCTTCTTCTTCTTCATTTTTTAAGCTACAGAAACCGTTCAACTATCAAAATGTTCAGCTCCGTCAGCTCATCTCTGCTATGACTTTTTCTATTTCTAACCTTTAAACTTTTTGAATTATTAAGCTTTTAGCAACTTTATTTTTGAATGGGATGTCTATGGAGAATATTTTCAAATCCTCTTAAACTTCTTCAACTTTCAAATCCTTCAACTTCCTCATACTTTCAGCTACAGACACCATTTCAACTTTACAATGTTGAGAAAACTCTTAGCTATTGCCACATGATTTTTGATATCTTTTAATATCTTTTAAACTTTTTGAACTGCAGCAATTTAACTTTTATGATTTTTCAGCCCTTTTCTGACTTTATAATGGGTGTGTATTGCGCAGCTTAGAGTGCGTGATGTCACCGCTAGAGTGAAGAGCAGCTTGAGATTCTTGTGAAAAAAACATTTGTATTTTGCCACTGTGTCCACAGTCTTCACTCTTCATGCATAATTTCCGGATGTAGAAGTAGCTAATATTGTCCTTGTCGTAGAAAAATTACTGTGGAATCCCACAGATTTACACATTTGACACAGAAGCCATTAATTGACAGGAAAACCAACTTTCTGCTCCATAGAGACCAATGTTAAATTTTGCTTCAAAAACATCTTCCACAGAACACGGTACCCCATTTCTAGATTGCCAGTTACAGTTTTTCTCAATTGCTAAAACACTAAAACCCATTGGCTGAACAAAGTTCTCAGTTGCCTGAACTCATTTAGCTAATTGTGCAGTCTGGTGTCAATACCTTAAATTATTTCACATGGTAAAACACAATTTACAGATCTCACTTAGACTTCTCAGCAAAACTCTAAACACATTCTCAGTCTCAAAACACATTCTGCACTCTAATGCACATGTCATCCATACTGGTAAACACAAGTGGCAATAATCAAATACAAATAGAGAACACATGTCATTGATTGAACACAATCACTCAAAATTGATTTCACTTGTATCAAATGATGTGACACAACCAATATAAGCCAGTTTAGAGAGCAAACAGGTGGTTGAAGGTGGGAAGGAGAAAGTCTGAGAATGGATAGAAGAAACAATGTGAGAGGACATCGTGCTTTCTATTTGTTACAGTAACAGTACTGACTGCTCAATAGATTTTGACTGGTTGCAGGTTCATATCAACAAAGAACAATAATTACAGTATCACAGAGACAAAGGACACGTTTGTGAGATGCAGGGTACAGTACTGTAAAAATAGGGGTACAAGGAGGAGGAAGAACAAAATAAATTGCAAAGAGCAAAGCACAGTAGTAATTTCTGATAAATTTTGAGCTACTGTAATAGAACATGTTTTCGTTCATATGAAATTTGTTTTGAGATTAAAAATCTACTTCTCCCTGAGAACTATATGTTTTGAACAATGTGTTTTCTATTTATTGGTGTATTGTTTACTGACTGCTTGATAGTGTGTATTATTTTGATCACTTTGTTTATGATTTGAGAGCAGTGTTTGATTTTGAGCACAGGTAAAACTGTTTTGAGGCGAAAGTTCCATTTTGCAAGAGGATTCAGAGGTTTTGTAAATAGTGCTTGAAGATGAGGTTTTGTGTTTACAGTTTTGAGAGAATGGGTGACCGTTTCAAGAAATGTGTCTTAGCAATTGAGAAAAACTGTAATGCCTTGTCATGTTAAAAAAATGCCCGCCTTTTCACAGCATAGAAGAACACCTGCAAAGTTTGTTTCGATATGATAACTCAGCATGGCGAAACGTAAGTACGACACCGACTATATCAGATATGGATTTTCTGTAATTGAGGACAAAAAAGGACAGAAGCCTCAGTGTGTTTTATGCAGCGAGGGTTCTGGCCCAAGAAAGTATGAAGCCGTCAAAACTGAAGCGGCATTTTGAGACAAAACACCCGTCTTTCAAAGATAAACCTGTGGAGTACTTTGAAAGACGACTTCAAGACCTGAGAACATCACAAACGTGTCTCAATTCTTCGTGCTCAAGGCAAGAACAGGCACTTCGTGCATCTTACCAGGTGGCACATCGTATTACCAAGTTAAAAAAGCCGCACGCCATTGCAGAGGACCTTATCCTGCCTGCAGCCATGGACATGGTGAGATAGATGATGGATCAATCCGCAGCGGATAAACTGAAGACAATACCTCTGTCAAATGACACCATAAGTAGGCGAATTGAAGAAATGTCGGATGACATCCAACAACAGACCACAGCTCGTATTACAGTTTTTCTCAATTGCTAAAACACTAAAACCCATTGGCTGAACAAAGTTCTCAGTTGCCTGAACTCATTTAGCTAATTGTGCAGTCTGGTGTCAATACCTTAAACTATTTCACATGGTAAAACACAATTTACAGATCTCACTTAGACTTTTCAGCAAAACTCTAAACACATTCTCAGTCTCAAAACACATTCTGCACTCTAATGCACATGTCATCCATACTGGTAAACACAAGTGGCAACAATCAAATACAAATAGAGAACACATGTCATTGATTGAACACAATCACTCAAAATTGATTTCACTTGTATCAAATGATGTGACACAACCAATATAAGCCAGTTTAGAGAGCAAACAGGTGGTTGAAGGTGGGAAGGAGAAAGTCTGAGAATGGATAGAAGAAACAATGTGAGAGGACATCGTGCTTTCTATTTGTTACAGTAACAGTACTGACTGCTCAATAGATTTTGACTGGTTGCAGGTTCATATCAACAAAGAACAATAATTACAGTATCACAGAGACAAAGGACACGTTTGTGAGATGCAGGGTACAGTACTGTAAAAATAGGGGTACAAGGAGGAGGAAGAACAAAATAAATTGCAAAGAGCAAAGCACAGTGGTAATTTCTGATCAATTTTGAGCTACTGTAATAGAACATGTTTTCGTTCATATGAAATTTGTTTTGAGATTAAAAATCTACTTCTCCCTGAGAACTATATGTTTTGAACAATGTGTTTTCTATTTATTGGTGTATTGTTTACTGACTGCTTGATAGTGTGTATTATTTTGATCACTTTGTTTATGATTTGAGAGCAGTGTTTAATTTTGAGCACAGGTAAAACTGTTTTGAGGCGAAAGTTCCATTTTGCAAGAGGATTCAGAGGTTTTGTAAATAGTGCTTGAAGATGAGGTTTTGTGTTTACAGTTTTGAGAGAATGGGTGACCGTTTCAAGAAATGTGTCTTAGCAATTGAGAAAAACTGTAATGCCTTGTCATGTTCAAAAAATGCCCGCCTTTTCACAGCATAGAAGAACACCTGCAAAGTTTGTTTCTATATGATAACTCAGCATGGCGAAACGTAAGTACGACACCGACTATATCAGATATGGATTTTCTGTAATTGAGGACAAAAAAGGACAGAAGCCTCAGTGTGTTTTATGCAGCGAGGGTTCTGGCCCAAGAAAGTATGAAGCCGTCAAAACTGAAGCGGCATTTTGAGACAAAACACCCGTCTTTCAAAGATAAACTTGTGGAGTACTTTGAAAGACGACTTCAAGAACATCACAAACGTGGCAAGAACAGGCACTTCGTGCATCTTACCAGGTGGCACATCGTATTGCCAAGTTAAAAAAGCCGCACGCCATTGCAGAGGACCTTATCCTGCCTGCAGCCATGGACATGGTGAGATAGATGATGGATCAATCCGCAGCGGATAAACTGAAAACAATACCTCTGTCAAATGACACCATAAGTAGGCGAATTGAAGAAATGTCAGATGACATCCAACAACAGACCACAGCTCGTATTAAGGCAAGTGGTCATTTTGCCTTACAAATGGACGAATCTACAGACATAACAAACAAAACAGTTTTACTCATTTACGTGAAACATGTGTGGGACGGGGACTTACAGGAACAATTTCTCTAGGATAGCACTACCTATCTCTGTGAGTGTGGCTTCTCAGCTCTGGTTCAGCTGAAGACAAAACACAGAAATAGACTGGACATTGAGCATGACCTCAGAGTTTCCTTGTCTACTATAACTCCAGACTTTGAGACTCTTGTCAGGAGCAAAACACATCCCCAGTTCTCCCATTAGACTCGGGTCTATGTCAGTGCTACACCGAAGGTTTAAGTGAGTGCTGCTTAATTTTCTTCAAAGCACAATGCTTTTCAGTATTTACCTACTGATATCAGAATCAGAAGAAAAGTTAATTTTGTAGACTTGAATCTTTTTGAATTGTTTAATTTATTTTGAGTTGTTTTCCATAGTGCAGTGTTGGTTGTCATAGATTCAGTGAGTATTCTCAGCTAAAGTTACATGGTTTGAGTCTTTTTGAAACTACTTCTCAGTAGTTTTTATTTCATGTTTGTGTATGAAAGCACTGTTGAGTCTGTTAAAAAAGGCTGAAGTTACTGAATTATTATGTATGTTGTATTACCTTGTGTCCTAAAGATGCACTTTTTGGTTTTTAATTCAAATGCAGCTAATTGATTGTAAAAGGGAATATTTCCGTCTCTAGCATCGCCACCTGCTGGTCGTTTTGGTTTATCATTAAACTTGTTTTTTTGTGTCGGCATACTGTGATATTCTGTAGCCTACTAGCTCAGGGTCAAACTGCATCATCTTTTGATTGACTACATTTGAGAAGTTGAAAATTTTCGCTGAGGCTTGTCATTAAGGGGTGAAGGTGGCTCCCGGAGCCAGACCAGTTGAGAACCACTGAACTAAGCCATTTATTTCCGCCATCAACCATGGAAGAAATAACCACTATTTTTGCTTTGTACATGTTGTGGAAGTCCCGGGAAACTAAACGCCTTCTTGTCTGGTTCATAACATCATCCGGAGGCGATCAGTGAATTTCATCGAGGTGTATTCACTGTATCTAGCAAGCCACATGTCAGCTGGTTTACTACAGCTGTATGAACCCAAAACAAACAGATTTTGGTGTGATTTAACTGCAATAAACGGATAAAAGGGATACTGAAATAACTTAATGATGCCGATTTGTAAAAACTCTGAATTCATGCTTTGTTACATCTCTCTGCAAGACGAACAACAAACAAACTTTTAAAATGCTTGTTTTCTCAATGTAGCTCGGATCGTTCGGCGCTACGCTATGCTAACATTGTAGCAGCTCCATCAACACTCTAAATATCGTCATCTCGGCATAATATGGCAGCATTGTTTATACCGTTGGATGTTTATACACAAACATTTATTCACATAGTTTTGTCCGGTCTCTACTAATATGAGGTATCGTAGAGCTCTGGCTGAACACAGATGGATACAATATTTTTTTCCTGATTCAACAACGGCAGGAAGTCAGTGATGACAAGAGGAGCATCTCAACAATGATAGGCGTCAAGCAAATTTCTCACCCGAGTTGAAAATGTTCGCAAATGCGGCGAAATCTGCGTCACCCAGCAAAATGCACCATCACTGATACATAAAACTTTGCTACTGTTGTTGATGATGAACACACTGGTCGGGTGTCTGTCAGTAAAAAAGGCAGAGGGATGTTCTGAGTTTCACTCACTTGTCTTTTCAGAACTGGGTCTGTAGTTGATTTGTAAACTGTGCTGCTGTGAACCGACCAGGGGCCCATTTAATAAAGCGAGTTCATCAAATGTGACTTTTTCCATCATTTCCAGTTACATTGACCTTTTGACTACTAGCCCCTATTTTTAGCCCTCTGCTCGAAAATTGCATACCAATACTCAAGAGAGTCCACAGCTCTAACTACAAGGTCTATTTTAATAATTTTGTGCTAGAATACTGGTAACACTTGTGAGATGTGTTCAATTGTGTAAGTATTGTGTATATGTTACTGGTTAATAGTGAATGAAGATGGCACATAGCTCAAATTGAAAAAGGTTTCAGGTTTGCCTGAAAAAAAAGCACTTTCATTCAAATTATTTTTGAAATAATGCCTAATGAACTCTACAAATACTCCTGTGTCATAGCACAACAGGTTTGTGGTCTCTCTAAGCTAATTTTACTTAGATTGAGTGAAGCAGGCCAGCATAATGGGAGGTCTGAGTACAGAATTTCAAGCCGAATTCTCATTTCTCTCTCATGCTCTATTCTAATTTTATATACTATATAACTATATATTTCACTTTTTTCATCACTCATATTATTCAATACATCCAAATACAGCTGTTAGGAATCATTTTGAGATTCCTAACATCATCAGAGCCTGTCTCTGGGTCTCATCCATAGGATTTTCTCAGTTCATGTGTGTGTATGTGGGGGTACCTCAGCCTATCATTGTCCGATTTCATTCAATGAGCCCGCCTCCGAAGCGTCATAGTCTCAGGAAGGCGTGTGTCGAATTTGGTGTTGAGTGACACAAGTTTTAGCAAGTAAAGTTGCAAGAAGTGCCGTGTCTCCCCGAGCGTAAATGTCCGCTCGCAGGAAGTCTGACCGCTCGCCCATGCTGGATTGACCGCTCTTATACTGGAAACAGCTCGGCACTAAACCGGATGCAGTTGGCATCAATGATTCTAGCTTTGAAACGGATAATCTGCGACGATATATTACTAATTTTTCATGAAACTGGACCAAAAACGCATGATTTATTTCGGCGAAGGGCAGTGCCATGGTACCGTTGTCCACTCACAGCTTTCTAGTGGTTTCACAGAGAGCAAAACCGGAGGTATGTACACGTTCGGCCACAAGTTCTACTGCTATTAAATGCATTGGTTAGCTCGCTAGCTGCTAGCATCAGGCTGAAAATCATGATTTGCGGTACACATAACCTCATACTGACTTGCATGCATTACTAAGTGTAGTGAACTTGTGTGAAGCAACAATCATTAGATAAGATAAGATAAGATAATCCTTTATTAGTCCCTCAGTGGGGAAATTACAGGATTACAGCAGCATCGCTCACAAGTAATAAATGAAGATAAAAAAAAATCAAGTAGTATAAATAGACTAAACAGTAGTAAAAAATATGACAGTAAAGAAGAATACAAAATATACCAGTATGTACAGACGGAGTAAAAATGTGAAATGTAAGATAATACTTAAACGTATTGGATATTGCACGGGATTGACAGTAAGAAGACTATTAAATATACCAGTATATACAGGCGGAGGCGGAGTAAAAATGTAAAATGTAAGATAAGACTTAAACGTATTGGATATTGCACAGGATTGACAGTAAAGAAGACTATTAAGTATACCAGTGAATACAGACGGAGTAAAATGTAAGTGTAAGGTAAATACTTAAACGTATTTGATATTGCACAGGATAGCACGGATTAGGTATTGCACCAGTTGAATGAATTAAAGTGTTCAGAGTGTTCAAGTGTTCATGTTCAGTCCAAATGTTCGTGTTCAAAGTGTTCAAAGTGTTAGTGGTCTCCCGAGAGCAGCTTGTTGTGCAGCCTGACAGCAGCGGGGAGGAAGGACTTGCGGTACCTCTCCCTCAGACACCGGGGATTCAGCCGGTGACTGAAGGAGCTGTGCAGAGCTGCCAGAGTGTCCTGCATGGGGTGGGAGGCGTGGCTCATCAGGGATGAGAGCTTCGCCATCATCCTCCTGTCTCCCACCACCTCCACAGTATCCAGTGGACACCCCAGCACGCTGCTGGCCTTCCTCACCAGTTTGTCCAGTCTCCTCCTGTCAGCTGCCGCGATGCTGCTGCTCCAGAAGACCACTCCATAGAAGATGGCTGATGCCACCACGGAGTCGAAGAAGGTCTTCAGGAGTGCTCCCCAAAATACCTCAGTCTCCTCAGCAGAAAGAGTCTGCTCTGTCCTTTTTTATAAAGAGCGTGAGCGTGGTCAGTCCAGTCCAGTTTATTGTTCAAGTGAACACCCAGGTACTTATACGACTTCACGACCTCAATGTCCAGTCCCTGGATGCTCACCGGTGTCGGAGGAGGGCGTTTACCCCGGCGGAAGTCCACCACCAGCTCCTTGGTCTTGCTGGTGTTGATATGGAGGCGGTTCCGCTGGCACCATCCTAAAAAGTCCTGGTTTAGTTCCCTGTACACTCTGTCATCATCTGCGGAGATGAGGCCGACGATTGCAGAGTCGTCAGAGAACTTTTGCAGGTGGCAGTTGGCAGAGTTGTGTTTGAAGTCCGAGGTGTAAATGGAGAAGAGGAATGGAGCCAGAACGGTTCCCTGTGGGGCCCCTGTGCTGCAGGACACCTGATCTGACTCACACCCCCGTATCCGCACATACTGTGGACGGTTGGTGAGGTAGTCCAGGATCCATGTAGTGAGGTGGTGGTCCACCCCGGTCTGCTCCAGCTTGTCCCTCAGAAGCAAAGGCTGGATGGTGTTGAAGGCACTGGAGAAGTCGTAGAACATGACTCTCACAGTGCTTCCAGTCTTTTCCAGGTGAGAGAGGCATCTCTGCAGCAGGAAGATGACGGCGTCATCCACCCCGATGCCGGACTGGTAGGCGAACTGAAGAGGGTCCAGGGATGAACTCACCAGAGGGCGGAGATGGGCAAGTACCAGCCTCTCCAGGGTCTTCATCAGGTGGGATGTCAACGCCACCGGCCTGTAGCTGTTGAGGTCCTTGGGCCGCGGGTTCTTTGGTACCGGTACCACGCAGGACGTCTTCCATAGCTGCGGTACTTTCCCCAGCCTCAAGCTCAAGTTGAATATGTGCTCCGCTATCCCGCACAGCTGGTCTGCGCAGGATTTGAGGAGCCTTGAGCTGATGCCGTCCGGACCCGTGGCCTTCCTCGCCTTGATCCTCCTCAGTTCCTTCCTCACCTGGTTGAGGGACACTCGGGGGGGTGGGGTGCTGTGTGTTGGAGTGGGGAGGTGTGGAGGGGAGCCGAGTGCTGTGGGAAGGGGGGAGGTGGAGGGGGAGGGGGGATAATAATCCACAGGGGATGCAGATGATGGGGGTTGCAGCAGCAGGGAGGTCTGGGTGGGGGGAGGGGTGGATGGCTGGTCAAACCTGTTCAAAAATAAGTTCAGCTCATTCACCCACTTTTGGTCCCCCTCAGGCTGTTGGTTGGGCCCCTTGAGCCCAGAAATCGCCTTGAGGCCCTTCCAGACCCCGACGGTGTTATTCTGCTGCAGCTGGTCCTCCATCTTCATCCTGTAGACATCTTTCCCCTCTCTGATCTTCATCCACAGCTCCCTCTGCACAGTCCTCAGCTCCTCCTGTTGCCAGATCTAAAAACCCTCTTCTTCTCCTTGAGGAGGGCCTTTATCTCCGGAGAGATCCAGGGTTTGCCATTTGAGAAACACCGTACAGTCCTGGTGGGTACGGTGTTCTCAACACAGAAGTTAATATAGTCCGTGATGCAGTCGGTGAGACCGTCGATGTCATCCCCATGGGCATCACTGAATACCTCCCACGCAGTTCTCTCAAAACAGTCCTGCAGAGCCTCCTCGGCTCCATCGGTCCATCGTCTAACTGTGCGGGTCACAGCTGGCTGCTTCTGTGCAAGAGTTGTGTACACAGGCAGGAGGTGCACCAGGTTGTGGTCAGATCTGCCCAGGGGAGGGAGAGGTGATGATATGTATGCCTCCTTGGTGTTGGCATAAAGAAGGTCCAGTGTTTTCTTGTCTCTGGTGTGGCATTTGACATACTGGGTGAATGTGGGCAGAGTGGAGGACGGAGGGGCATGATTAAAATCCCCAGAGAGAAGGAGGAGGGCATTGGGGTGTTGTGTCAGCAGCCTGCTTGTCGCCGAGTGGATGACGTCACAGGCCGCTTCGGCGTCAGCAGAGGGGGGGATATACGCAGCCACCACGATAACGTGCGAAAATTCCCTAGGCAGATATTGTGGCCTCATGCTAACCGCTAACAGTTCAATGTCCGCTGTACAGATCTGCTCCTTAACAGTGATGTGCCCAGAGTTACACCATCTATCATTAACAAACACTGCCAGGCCTCCTCCCTTCCTCTTACCGCTCTCCGTTGTCCTGTCCGCCCGTATGATGCGGAACCCGTCCAGAGTAGCGTGTGTGTCCGGTGTTAGCTCGGTTAGCCACGTCTCTGTAAACACCATGAGGCTAGACTCCCGGTATTCCCTCTGATGGCGAGTTAGCGCCGCTAGCTCGTCCATCTTGTTGGGCAGAGACCTCACGTTTCCCATGATGATGGAAGGGAGAACGGGTGTGTAGCGTCTTCTCCTGGCGCGACGTTCTGCCCCCGCTCGGCATCCCCGTTTCTTCCTCCTCAGCTCGCGGGGAACAGTGGGTCTCTCGGCGGTTAGCACCGCCGCGTCCCGGAATGCTAACAGCTGGTCCCTAGCGTAAACAACAGGACCATGGCTGCACGCTGGATCCCCAGACACGGAGGTGAAAATAGCAATAAACAGCCGGTAGACCACGACAAGCTCGACGTGTCTAGCTGCCATAATGCACCGATTAAGAACGGTAGCTAGTGTAAGAAAAGAAGAAGCGAAAGAAGTACAAAAAATAAGTAGTGAGCCGGAGCTGCTGTAAAGGGCAGCCACTCGCGCGGCGCCGGAACCGGAAGGATGAGTAGCGACTCCATGCTGGCTCTACCCTTTCCATCATCCTCAAATGGCCATGTTTTTCGATAACTAATCAATCATTGCCCAAAGTGTTAAACTTGGAACAGGTATTCGCAGTGCAATGGAAAACCTTGCTGAAGGTTAATGTCTTATTCATTTCAGTTTGCAAACACTTGTCCAAGCGAGGTCAACTGCTAAATGTTGCATCTGTTGTGTTTGTGAATCTTCACTTAAGTTAATGTGTGTGCCCAGTAAGTGGTCATTGTAATTACTTCACGGCAGACTGGCTCAATGCTGACTTCTATCCATACTCACATTGCCATGTTCTCAAATGCCTAAGCATTCATTCCCACAAGTGTATTAGTGAAATGTCTTGTGTCTGCATTGCTTAAGTGGAATCTTTCACGATTCTTGTTTGGAATTGGGGAAATCACTAGAAACAAATTTGCTGCAGCATCCAACAAATGCATAAGCAGCCATTTCCCCAATTGTCTGAAGGAAATGTCTTCACCCTTTGGTGCTGCAGTGAACATCAAATATTTGTCTCAAGAAGCTGATGCAAATGTTGCATTTACAGGTAGTGTGGCCGAGTGGTCAAAGGCGCTGGATTAAGGCTCCAGTTTCTTATGAGGCGTGGGTTGAAATCCCACCACTGCCATTAACAATGAAAGCTACATGGTAAAGCGAGAGATGAGATGGTCTGACCTCATACTGACTTGCATGCATTGCTAAGTGTAGTGAACTTGTGTGAAGCAAAAGGATGAGTGCTGAGTCAGTACTCAACTGTACTGGAGTTGTTGTCCACATGTTGGCCACCCGTTGGCATGAACTGCTGTCGGAGCACGGCATTTCCCACATTGTACCAACGTGTAGGGCTAGTGGCGCAATGGCACAAATGATGGCGACAAAGGCTTTCAGATTGCGTGGGACAAAAGGTTTGTAGATCTCAGTTATGTTCACTGGCTATCTCCTACGAGTCTTTAACTTATGAATCACTTACTCCTCGTTTCACAACTTCCTGCTCTACAAACTGTGTATAAAAAGCATCTGACTACTACTCTGTAGGGCCGAGCAATTCTAGATTGAACTTTTGGCTAGCTTGTACAATTCTGCTGAATCAATTGCCGCTCGTTTCTAAAGTTCCTGCTCTACTGCCTGTTGAATCAAGTAGAGTTGATATCCAGAGCTCAAAATATGCAAGAAAGAGGGGCTTTGTCAACCAAGTGGCCCTGATCGTTTCGTGGTTAGTACTCTGCGTTGTGGTTGCAGCAACCCCGGTTGGAATCCGGGTCACGCCAGCAATGATGAGTTGTGCGTGTTTTGATCTGTTGTAGGGTACTCCAGCATCAGTCTCATTTCATGTAGTTTGAAACTTGGCAGCTTAAGCCAATTTTTCTAAATGAAGCCCGATGTTTTTTTCCGACAACACCAGTAATTGTACTGGAGTTGTCCACACGTTGGCCACCCGTTTGCATGAACTGCTGTCGGAACACGGCATTTCCCACATTGCATCACTGTGTAGGGCTAGTGGTGCAATGGACAATGCGTCTGACTACGGATCAGAAGATTCTAGGTTCGCTCCTGCCTAGCTCTTACAACTCTTTAACTTGTGGGTCACTTGCTCCTCATTAAACAAGTTCTTGCCCTACAAACTAAGTAAATTTACATCCTTATAGAGACAAATGATGGCGACAAAGGCTTTCAGATTGCGTGGGACAAAAGGTTTGTAGATCTCAGTTATGTTCACTGACTATCTCCTACGAGTCTTTAACTTATAAATCACTTACTCCTCGTTTCACAACTTCCTGCTCTACAAACTGTGTATAAAAAGCATCTGACTACTACTCTGTAGGGCCGAGCAATTCTAGGTTGAACTTTTGGCTTGCTTGTACAATTCTGATGAATCAATTGCTACTTGTTTCTAAAGTTCCTGCTCTACTGCCTGTTGAATCAAGTAGAGTTGATATCCAGAGCTCAAAATATACAAGAAAGAGGGGCTTTGTCAACAAAGTGGCAGTGATCGTATAGTGGTTAGTACTCTGCGTTGTGGTTGCAGCAACCCTGGTTTGAATCCGGGTCAAGGCAGCAATTATGAATTGTGCATGTTTTGATCTGTTGTAGTGTACTCCAGCATCAGTCTCATTTCATGTAGTTTGAAACTTGGCAGCTTAAGCCAATTTTTCTGCTAAATCAATTGCCGCTCGTTTCTAAAGTTCCTGCTCTACTGCCTGTTGAATCAAGTAGAGTTGATATCCAGAGCTCAAAAAATGCAAGAAAGAGGGGCTTTGTCAACCAAGTGGCCGTGATTGTATAGTGGTTAGTACTCTTTGTTGTGGTTGCAGCAACCCAGGTTCAAATCAGGGTCATGGCAGCAATGATGAGTTGTGCATGTTTTAATCTGTTGTAGTGTACTCCAGCATCAGTCTCATTTCATGTAGTTTGAAACTTGGCAGCTTAAGCCAATTTTTCTAAATGAAGCCCGATGTTTTCCGACAACACCAGTAATTGTACTGGAGTTGTCCACACGTTGTCCACCCGTTTGCATGAACTGCTGTTGGAACATGGTATTTCCCACATTGCAACAATGTGTAGGGCTAGTGGAGCAATGGACAATGCGTCTGACTAAGGATCAGAAGATTCTAGGTTCGACTCCTGGCCAGCTCATACAATTCTTTAACTTGTGGGTCACTTGCTCCTCATTAAACAAGTTCTTGCCCTACAAACTAAGTAAATTTACATCCTTATAGAGACAAATGATGGCGACAAAGGCTTTCAGATTGCGTGGGACAAAAGGTTTGTAGATCTCAGTTATGTTCACTGGCTATCTCCTTCGAGTCTTTAACTTATAAATCACTTACTCCTCGTTTCACAACTTCCTGCTCTACAAACTGTGTATAAAAAGCATCTGACTACTACTCTGTAGGGCCGAGCAATTCTAGGTTGAACTTTTGGCTTGCTTGTACAATTCTGATGAATCAATTGCCACTTGTTTCTAAAGTTCCTGCTCTACTGCCTGTTGAATCAAGTAGAGTTGATATCCAGAGCTCAAAAAATGCTAGAAAGAGGCACTTTGTTAACCAAGTGGCAGTGATCGTATAGTGGTTAGTACTCTGCGTTGTGGTTACAGCAACCCTGGTTTGAATCCGGGTCACGGCAGCAATTATGAGTTGTGCATGTTTTAATCTGTTGTAGTGTACTCCAGCGTCAGTTTCATTTCATGTAGTTTGAAACTTGGCAGCTGAAGCCAATTTTTCTGCTGAATCAATTGCCGCTCGTTTCTAAAGTTCCTGCTCTACTGCCTGTTGAATCAAGTAGAGTTGATATCCAGAGCTCAAAATATTCAAGAAAGAGGCACTTTGTCAACCAAGTGGCCGTGATCGTATAGTGGTTAGTACTCTGCGTTGTGGTAGCAGCAACCCCGGTTCGAATCCGGGTCACGGCAGCAATGATGACTTGTGTGTGTTTTGATCTGTTGTAGGGTACTCCAGCATCAGTCTCATTTCATGTAGTTTGAAACTTGGCAGCTTAAGCCAATTTTTCTGCTGAATCAATTGCCGCTCGTTTCTAAAGTTCCTGCTCTACTGCCTGTTGAATCAAGTAGAGTTGATATCCAGAGCTCAAAATATGCAATAAAGAGGGGCTTTGTCAACAAAGTGGCCTTGGTCGTATAGTGGTTAGTACTCTGCGTTGTGGTCGCAGCAACCCTGGTTCGAATCCGGGTCACGGCAGCAATGATGAGTTGTGCATTTTTGATCTTTTGTAGTGTACTCCAGCATCAGTCTCATTTCATGTAGTTTGAAACTTGGCAGCTTAAGCCAATTTTTCTAAATGAAGCCCGATGTTTTCCGACAACACCAGTAATTGTACTGGAGTTGTCCACACGTTGTCCATCCGTTTGCATGAACTGCTGTTGGAACACGGTATTTCCCACATTGCAACAACGTGTAGGGATAGTGGCGCAATGGACAACGCGTCTGACTACGGATCAGGAGATTCTAGGTTCGACTCCTGGCTAGCTCGTACCACTCTTTAACTTGTGGGTCACTTGCTCCTCATTAAACAAGTTCTTGCCCTACAAACTAAGTAAATTTGCATCCTTATAGAGACAAATGATGGCGACAAAGGCTTTCAGATTGCGTGGGACAAAAGGTTTGTAGATCTCAGTTATGTTCACTGGCTATCTCCTACGAGTCTTTCACTTATAAATCACTTACTCCTCGTTTCACAACTTCCTGCTCTACAAACTGTGTATAAAAAGCATCTGACTACTACTCTGTAGGGCCGAGCAATTCTAGGTTGAACTTTTGGCTACCTTGTACAATTCTGCTGAATCAATTGCCACTCGTTTCTAAAGTTCCTGCTCTACTGCCTGTTGAATCAAGTAGAGTTGATATCCAGAGCTCAAAATATGCAAGAAAGAGGCACTTTGTCAACCAAGTGGCCGTGATCGTATAGTGGTTAGTACTCTACGTTGTGGTCCCAGCAACCCTGGTTCGAATCTGAGTCGTGGCAATGATGAGTTGTGCATGTTTTAATCTGTTGTAGTGTACTCCAGCGTCAGTCTCATTTCATGTAGTTTGAAACTTGGCAGCTTAAGCCAATTTTTCTGTCGAATCAATTGCCGCTCGTTTCTAAAGTTCCTGCTCTACTGCCTGTTGAATCAAGTAGAGTTGATATCCAGAGCTCAAAATATGCAATAAAGAGGGGCTTTGTCAACAAAGTTGCCGTGATCGTATAGTGGTTAGTACTCCACGTTGTGGTCCCAGCAACCCTGGTTCGAATCTGAGTCGTGGCAATGATGAGTTGTGCATGTTTTAATCTGTTGTAGTGTACTCCAGCGTCAGTCTCATTTCATGTAGTTTGAAACTTGGCAGCTTAAGCCAATTTTTCTAAATGAAGCCCGATGTTTTCCGACAACACCAGTAATTGTACTGGAGTTGTCCACACGTTGTCCACCCGTTTGCATGAACTGCTGTTGGAACACGGTATTTCCCACATTGCAACAACGTGTAGGGCTAGTGACGCAATGGACAACGCGTCTGACTACGGATCAGAAGATTCTAGGTTCGACTCCTGGCTAGCTCGTACCACTCTTTAACTTGTTGGTCACTTGCTCCTCATTAAACAAGTTCTTGCCCTACAAACTAAGTAAATTTGCATCCTTATAGAGACAAATGATGGCGACAAAGGCTTTCAGATTGCTTGGGACAAAAGGTTTGTAGATCTCAGTTATGTTCACTGGCTATCTCCTATGAGTCTTTAACTTATAAATCACTTACTCCTCGTTTCACAACTTCCTGCTCTACAAACTGTGTATAAAAAGCATCTGACTACTACTCTGTAGGGCCGAGCAATTCTAGGTTGAACTTTTGGCTAGCTTGTACAATTCTGCTGAATGAATTGCCACTCGTTTCTAAAGTTCCTGCTCTACTGCCTGTTGAATCAAGTAGAGTTGATATCCAGAGCGCAAAATATGCAAGAAAGAGGCACTTTGTCAACCAAGTGGCCGTGATCGTATAGTGGTTAGTACTCTACGTTGTGGTCCCAGCAACCCTGGTTGGAATCTGAGTCGTGGCAATGATGAGTTGTGCATGTTTTAATCTGTTGTCGTGTACTCCAGCGTCAGTCTCATTTCATGTAGTTTGAAACTTGGCAGCTTAAGCCAATTTTTCTGCCGAATCAATTGCCACTCGTTTCTAAAGTTCCTGCTCTACTGCCTGTTGAATCAAGTAGAGTTGATATCCAGAGCTCAAAATATGCAAGAAAGAGGCACTTTGTCAACCAAGTGGCCGTGATAGTATAGTGGTTAGTACTCTACGTTGTGGTCCCGGCAACCCTGGTTGGAATCTGAGTCATGGCAATGATGAGTTGTGCATGTTTTAATCTGTTGTAGTGTACTCCAGCGTCAGTCTCATTTCATGTAGTTTGAAACTTGGCAGCTTAAGCCAATTTTTCTGCTGAATCAATTGCCGCTCGTTTCTAAAGTTCCTGCTCTACTTCCTGTTGAATCAAGTAGAGTTGATATCCAGAGCTCAAAATATGCAATAAAGAGGGGCTTTGTCAACAAAGTGGCCGTGATCGTATAGTGGTTAGTACTCTGCGTTGTGGTCGCAGCAACCCTGGTTCGAATCTGGGTCACGGCAGCAATGATGAGTTCTGCATTTTTGATCTTTTGTAGTGTACTCCAGCATCAGTCTCATTTCATGGAGTCTGAAACTTGGCAGCTTAAGCCAATTTTTCTAAATGAAGCCCGATGTTTTCCGACAACACCAGTAATTGTACTGGAGTTGTCCACACGTTGTCCATCCGTTTGCATGAACTGCTGTTGGAACACGGTATTTCCCACATTGCAACAAAGTGTAGGGCTAGTGGCGCAATGGACAAAGCGTCTGACTACGGATCAGAAGATTCTAGGTTGGACTCCTGGCTAGCTCGTACCACTCTTTAACTTGTGGGTCACTTGCTCCTCATTAAACAAGTTCTTGCCCTACAAACTAAGTAAATTTGCATCCTTATAGAGACAAATGATGGCGACAAAGGCTTTCAGATTGCGTGGGACAAAAGGTTTGTAGATCTCAGTTATGTTCACTGGCTATCTCCTACGAGTCCTTAACTTATAAATCACTTACTCCTCGTTTCACAACTTCCTGCTCTACAAACTGTGTATAAAAAGCATCTGACTACTACTCTGTAGGGCCGAGCAATTCTAGGTTGAACTTTTGGCTAGCTTGTACAATTCTGCTGAATCAATTGCCACTTGTTTCTAAAGTTCCTGCTCTACTGCCTGTTGAATCAAGTAGAGTTGATATCCAGAGCTCAAAATATGCAAGAAAGAGGCACTTTGTCAGCCAAGTGGCCGTGATAGTATAGTGGTTAGTACTCTATGTTGTGGTCCTAGCAACCCTGGTTCGAATCTGAGTCGTGGCAATGATGAGTTGTGCATGTTTTAATCTGTTGTAGTGTACTCCAGCGTCAGTCTCATTTCATGCAGTTTGAAACTTGGCAGCTTAAGCCAATTTTTCTGCCGAATCAATTGCCGCTCGTTTCTAAAGTTCCTGCTCTACTGCCTGTTGAATCAAGTAGAGTTGATATCCAGAGCTCAAAATATGCAATAAAGAGGGGCTTTGTCAACAAAGTGGCCGTGATCATATAGTGGTTAGTACTCTGCGTTGTGGTCGCAGCAACCCTGGTTCGAATCCGGGTCACGGCAGCAATGATGAGTTGTGCATTTTTGATCTTTTGTAGTGTACTCCAGCATCAGTCTCATTTCATGTAGTTTGAAACTTGGCAGCTTAAGCCAATTTTTCTAAATGAAGCCCGATGTTTTCCGACAACACCAGTAATTGTACTGGAGTTGTCGACACGTTGTCCATCCGTTTGCATGAACTGCTGTTGGAACACGGTATTTCCCACATTGCAACAACGTGTAGGGCTAGTGGCGCAATGGACAACGCGTCTGACTACGGATCAGAAGATTCTAGGTTCGACTCCTGGCTAGCTCATACCACTCTTTAACTTGTTGGTCACTTGCTCCTCATTAAACAAGTTCTTGCCCTACAAACTAAGTAAATTTGCATCCTGATAGAGACAAATGATGGCGACAAAGGCTTTCAGATTGCGTGGGACAAAAGGTTTGTAGATCTCAGTTATGTTCACTGGCTATCTCCTACGAGTCTTTAACTTATAAATCACTTACTCCTCGTTTCACAACTTCCTGCTCTACAAACTGTGTATAAAAAGCATCTGACTACTACTCTGTAGGGCCGAGCAATTCTAGGTTGAACTTTTGGCTAGCTTGTACAATTCTGCTGAATCAATTGCCACTCGTTTCTAAAGTTCCTGCTCTACTGCCTGTTGAATCAAGTAGAGTTGATATCCAGAGCTCAAAATATGCAAGAAAGAGGCACTTTGTCAACCAAGTGGCCGTGATAGTATAGTGGTTAGTACTCTACGTTGTGGTCCCAGCAACACTGGTTCGAATCTGAGTCGTGGCAATGATGAGTTGTGCATGTTTTAATCTGTTGTAGTGTACTCCAGCGTCAGTCTCATTTCATGTAGTTTGAAACTTGGCAGCTTAAGCCAATTTTTCTGCCGAATCAATTGCCGCTCGTTTCTAAAGTTCCTGCTCTACTGCCTGTTGAATCAAGTAGAGTTGATATCCAGAGCTCAAAATATGCAAGAAAGAGGCACTTTGTCAGCAAAGTGGCCGTGATCGTATAGTGGTTAGTACTCTGCGTTGTGGTCGCAGCAACCCCGGTTTGAATCCGGGTCACGGCAGCAATGGTGAGTTGTGCATTTTTGATCTTTTGTAGTGTACTCCAGCATCAGTCTCATTTCATGTAGTTTGAAACTTGGCAGCTTAAGCCAATTTTTCTAAATGAAGCCCGATGTTTTCCGACAACACCAGTAATTGTACTGGAGTTGTCCACACGTTGTCCACCCGTTTGCATGAACTGCTGTTGGAACACGGTATTTCCCACATTGCAACAACGTGTAGGGCTAGTGGCGCAATGGACAAAGTGTCTGACTACGGATCAGAAGATTCTAGGTTCGACTTCCAGCTAGCTCGTACCACTCTTTAACTTGTGGGTCACTTGCTCCTCATTAAACAAGTTCTTGCCCTACAAACTAAGTGAATTTGCATCCTTATAGAGACAAATGATGGCGACAAAGGCTTTCAGATTGCGTGGGACAAAAGGTTTGTAGATCTCAGTTATGTTCACTGGCTATCTCCTACGAGTCCTTAACTTATAAATCACTTACTCCTCGTTTCACAACTTCCTGCTCTACAAACTGTGTATAAAAAGCATCTGACTACTACTCTGTAGGGCCGAGCAATTCTAGGTTGAACTTTTGGCTAGCTTGTACAATTCTGCTGAATCAATTGCCACTCGTTTCTAAAGTTCCTGCTCTACTGCCTGTTGAATCAAGTAGAGTTGATATCCAGAGCTCAAAATATGCAAGAAAGAGGCACTTTGTCAACCAAGTGGCCGTGATAGTATAGTGGTTAGTACTCTATGTTGTGGTCCTAGCAACCCTAGTTCGAATCTGAGTCGTGGCAATGATGAGTTGTGCATGTTTTAATCTGTTGTAGTGTACTCCAGCGTCAGTCTCATTTCATGCAGTTTGAAACTTGGCAGCTTAAGCCAATTTTTCTGCCGAATCAATTGCCGCTCGTTTCTAAAGTTCCTGCTCTACTGCCTGTTGAATCAAGTAGAGTTGATATCCAGAGCTCAAAATATGCAATAAAGAGGGGCTTTGTCAACAAAGTGGCCGTGATCGTATAGTGGTTAGTACTCTGCGTTGTGGTAGCAGCAACCCTGGTTCGAATGCGGGTCACGGCAGCAATGATGAGTTGTGCATTTTTGATCTTTTGTAGTGTACTCCAGCATCAGTCTCATTTCATGTAGTTTGAAACTTAGCAGCTTAAGCCAATTTTTCTAAATGAAGCCCGATGTTTTCCGACAACACCAGTAATTGTACTGGAGTTGTCCACACGTTGTCCATCCGTTTGCATGAACTGCTGTTGGAACACGGTATTTCCCACATTGCAACAGCGTGTAGGGCTAGTGGAGCAATGGACAACGCGTCTGACTACGGATCAGAAGATTCTAGGTTCGACTCCTGGCTATCTCGTACCACTCTTTAACTTGTGGGTCACTTGCTCCTCATTAAACAAGTTCTTGCCCTACAAACTAAGTAAATTTGCATCCTTATAGAGACAAATGATGGCGACAAAGGCTTTCAGATTGCGTGGGACAAAAGGTTTGTAGATCTCAGTTATGTTCACTGGCTATCTCCTACGAGTCTTTAACTTATAAATCACTTACTCCTCGTTTCACAACTTCCTGCTCTACAAACTGTGTATAAAAAGCATCTGACTACTACTCTGTAGGGCCGAGCAATTCTAGGTTGAACTTTTGGCTAGCTTGTACAATTCTGCTGAATCAATTGCCACTCGTTTCTAAAGTTCCTGCTCTACTGCCTGTTGAATCAAGTAGAGTTGATATCCAGAGCTCAAAATATGCAAGAAAGAGGCACTTTGTCAACCAAGTGGCCGTGATAGTATAGTGGTTAGTACTCTACGTTGTGGTCCCAGCAACCCTGGTTTGAATCTGAGTCGTGGCAATGATGATTTGTGCATGTTTTAATCTGTTGTAGTGTACTCCAGCGTCAGTCTCATTTCATGTAGTTTGAAACTTGGCAGCTTAAGCCAATTTTTCTGCCGAATCAATTGCCGCTCGTTTCTAAAGTTCCTGCCCTACTGCCTGTTGAATCAAGTAGAGTTGATATCCAGAGCTCAAAATATGCAATAAAGAGGGGCTTTGTCAACAAAGTGGCCGTGATCGTATAGTGGTTAGTACTCTGCGTTGTGGTCGCAGCAACCCCGGTTCGAATCCGGGTCACGGCAGCAATGGTGAGTTGTGCATTTTTGATCTTTTGTAGTGTACTCCAGCATCAGTCTCATTTCATGTAGTTTGAAACTTGGCAGCTTAAGCCAATTTTTCTAAATGAAGCCCGATGTTTTCCGACAACACCAGTAATTGTACTGGAGTTGTCCACACGTTGTCCATCCGTTTGCATGAACTGCTGTTGGAACACGGTATTTCCCACATTGCAACAACGTGTAGGGCTAGTGGCGCAATGGACAACGCGTCTGACTACGGATCAGGAGATTCTAGGTTCGACTCCTGGCTAGCTCGTACCACTCTTTAACTTGTGGGTCACTTGCTCCTCATTAAACAAGTTCTTGCCCTACAAACTAAGTGAATTTGCATCCTTATAGAGACAAATGATGGCGACAAAGGCTTTCAGATTGCGTGGGACAAAAGGTTTGTAGATCTCAGTTATGTTCACTGGCTATCTCCTACGAGTCCTTAACTTATAAATCACTTACTCCTCGTTTCACAACTTCCTGCTCTACAAACTGTGTATAAAAAGCATCTGACTACTACTCTGTAGGGCCGAGCAATTCTAGGTTGAACTTTTGGCTAGCTTGTACAATTCTGCTGAATCAATTGCCACTTGTTTCTAAAGTTCCTGCTCTACTGCCTGTTGAATCAAGTAGAGTTGATATCCAGAGCTCAAAATATGCAAGAAAGAGGCACTTTGTCAGCCAAGTGGCCGTGATAGTATAGTGGTTAGTACTCTATGTTGTGGTCCTAGCAACCCTGGTTCGAATCTGAGTCGTGGCAATGATGAGTTGTGGATGTTTTAATCTGTTGTAGTGTACTCCAGCGTCAGTCTCATTTCATGCAGTTTGAAACTTGGCAGCTTAAGCCAATTTTTCTGCCGAATCAATTGCCGCTCGTTTCTAAAGTTCCTGCTCTACTGCCTGTTGAATCAAGTAGAGTTGATATCCAGAGCTCAAAATATGCAATAAAGAGGGGCTTTGTCAACAAAGTGGCCGTGATCATATAGTGGTTAGTACTCTGCGTTGTGGTCGCAGCAACCCTGGTTCGAATCCGGGTCACGGCAGCAATGATGAGTTGTGCATTTTTGATCTTTTGTAGTGTACTCCAGCATCAGTCTCATTTCATGTAGTTTGAAACTTGGCAGCTTAAGCCAATTTTTCTAAATGAAGCCCGATGTTTTCCGACAACACCAGTAATTGTACTGGAGTTGTCGACACGTTGTCCATCCGTTTGCATGAACTGCTGTTGGAACACGGTATTTCCCACATTGCAACAACGTGTAGGGCTAGTGGCGCAATGGACAACGCGTCTGACTACGGATCAGAAGATTCTAGGTTCGACTCCTGGCTAGCTCGTACCACTCTTTAACTTGTTGGTCACTTGCTCCTCATTAAACAAGTTCTTGCCCTACAAACTAAGTAAATTTGCATCCTTATAGAGACAAATGATGGCGACAAAGGCTTTCAGATTGCGTGGGACAAAAGGTTTGTAGATCTCAGTTATGTTCACTGGCTATCTCCTACGAGTCTTTAACTTATAAATCACTTACTCCTCGTTTCACAACTTCCTGCTCTACAAACTGTGTATAAAAAGCATCTGACTACTACTCTGTAGGGCCGAGCAATTCTAGGTTGAACTTTTGGCTAGCTTGTACAATTCTGCTGAATCAATTGCCACTCGTTTCTAAAGTTCCTGCTCTACTGCCTGTTGAATCAAGTAGAGTTGATATCCAGAGCTCAAAATATGCAAGAAAGAGGCACTTTGTCAACCAAGTGGCCGTGATAGTATAGTGGTTAGTACTCTACGTTGTGGTCCCAGCAACACTGGTTCGAATCTGAGTCGTGGCAATGATGAGTTGTGCATGTTTTAATCTGTTGTAGTGTACTCCAGCGTCAGTCTCATTTCATGTAGTTTGAAACTTGGCAGCTTAAGCCAATTTTTCTGCCGAATCAATTGCCGCTCGTTTCTAAAATTCCTGCTCTACTGCCTGTTGAATCAAGTAGAGTTGATATCCAGAGCTCAAAATATGCAAGAAAGAGGCACTTTGTCAGCAAAGTGGCCGTGATCGTATAGTGGTTAGTACTCTGCGTTGTGGTCGCAGCAACCCCGGTTTGAATCCGGGTCACGGCAGCAATGGTGAGTTGTGCATTTTTGATCTTTTGTAGTGTACTCCAGCATCAGTCTCATTTCATGTAGTTTGAAACTTGGCAGCTTAAGCCAATTTTTCTAAATGAAGCCCGATGTTTTCCGACAACACCAGTAATTGTACTGGAGTTGTCGACACGTTGTCCATCCGTTTGCATGAACTGCTGTTGGAACACGGTATTTCCCACATTGCAACAACGTGTAGGGCTAGTGGCGCAATGGACAACGCGTCTGACTACGGATCAGAAGATTCTAGGTTCGACTCCTGGCTAGCTCGTACCACTCTTTAACTTGTTGGTCACTTGCTCCTCATTAAACAAGTTCTTGCCCTACAAACTAAGTAAATTTGCATCCTTATAGAGACAAATGATGGCGACAAAGGCTTTCAGATTGCGTGGGACAAAAGGTTTGTAGATCTCAGTTATGTTCACTGGCTATCTCCTACGAGTCTTTAACTTATAAATCACTTACTCCTCGTTTCACAACTTCCTGCTCTACAAACTGTGTATAAAAAGCATCTGACTACTACTCTGTAGGGCCGAGCAATTCTAGGTTGAACTTTTGGCTAGCTTGTACAATTCTGCTGAATCAATTGCCACTCGTTTCTAAAGTTCCTGCTCTACTGCCTGTTGAATCAAGTAGAGTTGATATCCAGAGCTCAAAATATGCAAGAAAGAGGCACTTTGTCAACCAAGTGGCCGTGATAGTATAGTGGTTAGTACTCTACGTTGTGGTCCCAGCAACACTGGTTCGAATCTGAGTCGTGGCAATGATGAGTTGTGCATGTTTTAATCTGTTGTAGTGTACTCCAGCGTCAGTCTCATTTCATGTAGTTTGAAACTTGGCAGCTTAAGCCAATTTTTCTGCCGAATCAATTGCCGCTCGTTTCTAAAGTTCCTGCTCTACTGCCTGTTGAATCAAGTAGAGTTGATATCCAGAGCTCAAAATATGCAATAAAGAGGGGCTTTGTCAACAAAGTGGCCGTGATCATATCGTGGTTAGTACTCTGCGTTGTGGTCGCAGCAACCCTGGTTCGAATGCGGGTCACGGCAGCAATGATGAGTTGTGCATTTTTGATCTTTTGTAGTGTACTCCAGCATCAGTCTCATTTCATGTAGTTTGAAACTTGGCAGCTTAAGCCAATTTTTCTAAATGAAGCCCGATGTTTTCCGACAACACCAGTAATTGTACTGGAGTTGTCCACACGTTGTCCACCCGTTTGCATGAACTGCTGTTGGAACACGGTATTTCCCACATTGCAACAACGTGTAGGGCTAGTGGCGCAATGGACAAAGCGTCTGACTACGGATCAGAAGATTCTAGGTTCGACTTCCAGCTAGCTCGTACCACTCTTTAACTTGTGGGTCACTTGCTCCTCATTAAACAAGTTCTTGCCCTACAAACTAAGTAAATTTGCATCCTTATAGAGACAAATGATGGCGACAAAGGCTTTCAGATTGCGTGGGACAAAAGGTTTGTAGATCTCAGTTATGTTCACTGGCTATCTCCTACGAGTCCTTAACTTATAAATCACTTACTCCTCGTTTCACAACTTCCTGCTCTACAAACTGTGTATAAAAAGCATCTGACTACTACTCTGTAGGGCCGAGCAATTCTAGGTTGAACTTTTGGCTAGCTTGTACAATTCTGCTGAATCAATTGCCACTCGTTTCTAAAGTTCCTGCTCTACTGCCTGTTGAATCAAGTAGAGTTGATATCCAGAGCTCAAAATATGCAAGAAAGAGGCACTTTGTCAACCAAGTGGCCGTGATAGTATAGTGGTTAGTACTCTATGTTGTGGTCCTAGCAACCCTGGTTCGAATCTGAGTCGTGGCAATGATGACTTGTGCATGTTTTAATCTGTTGTAGTGTACTCCAGCGTCAGTCTCATTTCATGCAGTTTGAAACTTGGCAGCTTAAGCCAATTTTTCTGCCGAATCAATTGCCGCTCGTTTCTAAAGTTCCTGCTCTACTGCCTGTTGAATCAAGTAGAGTTGATATCCAGAGCTCAAAATATGCAATAAAGAGGGGCTTTGTCAACAAAGTGGCCGTGATCGTATAGTGGTTAGTACTCTGCGTTGTGGTTGCAGCAACCCTGGTTCGAATGCGGGTCACGGCAGCAATGATGAGTTGTGCATTTTTGATCTTTTGTAGTGTACTCCAGCATCAGTCTCATTTCATGTAGTTTGAAACTTGGCAGCTTAAGCCAATTTTTCTAAATGAAGCCCGATGTTTTCCGACAACACCAGTAATTGTACTGGAGTTGTCCACACGTTGTCCATCCGTTTGCATGAACTGCTGTTGGAACACGGTATTTCCCACATTGCAACAGCGTGTAGGGCTAGTGGAGCAATGGACAACGCGTCTGACTACGGATCAGAAGATTCTAGGTTCGACTCCTGGCTAGCTCGTACCACTCTTTAACTTGTGGGTGACTTGCTCCTCATTAAACAAGTTCTTGCCCTACAAACTAAGTAAATTTGCATCCTTATAGAGACAAATGATGGCGACAAAGGCTTTCAGATTGCGTGGGACAAAAGGTTTGTAGATCTCAGTTATGTTCACTGGCTATCTCCTACGAGTCTTTAACTTATAAATCACTTACTCCTCGTTTCACAACTTCCTGCTCTACAAACTGTGTATAAAAAGCATCTGACTACTACTCTGTAGGGCCGAGCAATTCTAGGTTGAACTTTTGGCTAGCTTGTACAATTCTGCTGAATCAATTGCCACTCGTTTCTAAAGTTCCTGCTCTCCTGCCTGTTGAATCAAGTAGAGTTGATATCCAGAGCTAAAAATATGCAAGAAAGAGGCACTTCGTCAACCAAGTGGCCGTGATAGTATAGTGGTTAGTACTCTACGTTGTGGTCCGAGCAACCCTGGTTCGAATCTGAGTCGTGGCAATGATGAGTTGTGCATGTTTTAATCTGTTGTAGTGTACTCCAGCGTCAGTCTCATTTCATGTAGTTTGAAACTTGGCAGCTTAAGCCAATTTTTCTGCCGAATCAATTGCCGCTCGTTTCTAAAGTTCCTGCTCTACTGCCTGTTGAATCAAGTAGAGTTGATATCCAGAGCTCAAAATATGCAATAAAGAGGGGCTTTGTCAACAAAGTGGCCGTGATCGTATAGTGGTTAGTACTCTGCGTTGTGGTCGCAGCAACCCTGGTTCGAATCCGGGTCACGGCAGCAATGATGAGTTGTGCATTTTTGATCTTTTGTAGTGTACTCCAGCATCAGTCTCATTTCATGTAGTTTGAAGCTTGGCAGCTTAAGCCAATTTTTCTAAATGAAGCCCGATGTTTTCCGACAACACCAGTAATTGTACTGGAGTTGTCCACACGTTGTCCATCCGTTTGCATGAACTGCTGTTGGAACACGGTATTTCCCACACTGCAACAACGTGTAGGGCTAGTGGCGCAGTGGACAACGCGTCTGACTACGGATCAGAAGATTCTAGGTTCGACTCCTGGCTAGCTCGTACCACTCTTTAACTTGTGGGTCACTTGCTCCTCATTAAACAAGTTCTTGCCCTACAAACTAAGTAAATTTGCATCCTTATAGAGACAAATGATGGCGACAAAGGCTTTCAGATTGCGTGGGACAAAAGGTTTGTAGATCTCAGTTATGTTCACTGGCTATCTCCTACGAGTCTTTAACTTATAAATCACTTACTCCTCGTTTCACAACTTCCTGCTCTACAAACTGTGTATAAAAAGCATCTGACTACTACTCTGTAGGGCCGAGCAATTCTAGGTTGAACTTTTGGCTAGCTTGTACAATTCTGCTGAATCAATTGCCACTCGTTTCTAAAGTTCCTGCTCTACTGCCTGTTGAATCAAGTAGAGTTGATATCCAGAGCTCAAAATATGCAAGAAAGAGGCACTTTGTCAACCAAGTGGCCGTGATAGTATAGTGGTTAGTACTCTATGTTGTGGTCCTAGCAACCCTGGTTCGAATCTGAGTCGTGGCAATGATGAGTTGTGCATGTTTTAATCTGTTGTAGTGTACTCCAGCGTCAGTCTCATTTCATGCAGTTTGAAACTTGGCAGCTTAAGCCAATTTTTCTGCCGAATCAATTGCCGCTCGTTTCTAAAGTTCCTGCTCTACTGCCTGTTGAATCAAGTAGAGTTGATATCCAGAGCTCAAAATATGCAATAAAGAGGGGCTTTGTCAACAAAGTGGCCGTGATCATATCGTGGTTAGTACTCTGCGTTGTGGTCGCAGCAACCCTGGTTCGAATCCGGGTCACGGCAGCAATGATGAGTTGTGCATTTTTGATCTTTTGTAGTGTACTCCAGCATCAGTCTCATTTCATGTAGTTTGAAACTTGGCAGCTTAAGCCAATTTTTCTAAATGAAGCCCGATGTTTTCCGACAACACCAGTAATTGTACTGGAGTTGTCCACACGTTGTCCATCCGTTTGCATGAACTGCTGTTGGAACACGGTATTTCCCACACTGCAACAACGTGTAGGGCTAGTGGCGCAATGGACAACGCGTCTGACTACGGATCAGAAGATTCTAGGTTCGACTCCTGGCTAGCTCGTACCACTCTTTAACTTGTTGGTCACTTGCTCCTCATTAAACAAGTTCTTGCCCTACAAACTAAGTAAATTTGCATCCTTATAGAGACAAATGATGGCGACAAAGGCTTTCAGATTGCGTGGGACAAAAGGTTTGTAGATCTCAGTTATGTTCACTGGCTATCTCCTACGAGTCTTTAACTTATAAATCACTTACTCCTCGTTTCACAACTTCCTGCTCTACAAACTGTATATAAAAAGCATCTGACTACTACTCTGTAGGGCCGAGCAATTCTAGGTTGAACTTTTGGCTAGCTTGTACAATTCTGCTGAATCAATTGCCACTCGTTTCTCAAGTTCCTGCTCTACTGCCTGTTGAATCAAGTAGAGTTGATATCCAGAGCTCAAAATATGCAAGAAAGAGGCACTTTGTCAACCAAGTGGCCGTGATAGTATAGTGGTTAGTACTCTACGTTGTGGTCCCAGCAACCCTGGTTTGAATCTGAGTCGTGGCAATGAAGAGTTGTGCATGTTTTAATCTGTTGTAGTGTACTCCAGCGTCAGTCTCATTTCATGTAGTTTGAAACTTGGCAGCTTAAGCCAATTTTTCTGCCGAATCAATTGCCGCTCGTTTCTAAAGTTCCTGCCCTACTGCCTGTTGAATCAAGTAGAGTTGATATCCAGAGCTCAAAATATGCAAGAAAGAGGCACTTTGTCAGCAAAGTGGCCGTGATCGTATAGTGGTTAGTACTCTGCGTTGTGGTCGCAGCAACCCCGGTTTGAATCCGGGTCACGGCAGCAATGGTGAGTTGTGCATTTTTGATCTTTTGTAGTGTACTCCAGCATCAGTCTCATTTCATGTAGTTTGAAACTTGGCAGCTTAAGCCAATTTTTCTAAATGAAGCCCGATGTTTTCCGACAACACCAGTAATTGTACTGGAGTTGTCGACACGTTGTCCATCCGTTTGCATGAACTGCTGTTGGAACACGGTATTTCCCACATTGCAACAACGTGTAGGGCTAGTGGCGCAATGGACAACGCGTCTGACTACGGATCAGAAGATTCTAGGTTCGACTCCTGGCTAGCTCGTACCACTCTTTAACTTGTTGGTCACTTGCTCCTCATTAAACAAGTTCTTGCCCTACAAACTAAGTAAATTTGCATCCTTATAGAGACAAATGATGGCGACAAAGGCTTTCAGATTGCGTGGGACAAAAGGTTTGTAGATCTCAGTTATGTTCACTGGCTATCTCCTACGAGTCTTTAACTTATAAATCACTTACTCCTCGTTTCACAACTTCCTGCTCTACAAACTGTGTATAAAAAGCATCTGACTACTACTCTGTAGGGCCGAGCAATTCTAGGTTGAACTTTTGGCTAGCTTGTACAATTCTGCTGAATCAATTGCCACTCGTTTCTAAAGTTCCTGCTCTACTGCCTGTTGAATCAAGTAGAGTTGATATCCAGAGCTCAAAATATGCAAGAAAGAGGCACTTTGTCAACCAAGTGGCCGTGATAGTATAGTGGTTAGTACTCTACGTTGTGGTCCCAGCAACACTGGTTCGAATCTGAGTCGTGGCAATGATGAGTTGTGCATGTTTTAATCTGTTGTAGTGTACTCCAGCGTCAGTCTCATTTCATGTAGTTTGAAACTTGGCAGCTTAAGCCAATTTTTCTGCCGAATCAATTGCCGCTCGTTTCTAAAGTTCCTGCTCTACTGCCTGTTGAATCAAGTAGAGTTGATATCCAGAGCTCAAAATATGCAATAAAGAGGGGCTTTGTCAACAAAGTGGCCGTGATCATATCGTGGTTAGTACTCTGCGTTGTGGTCGCAGCAACCCTGGTTCGAATGCGGGTCACGGCAGCAATGATGAGTTGTGCATTTTTGATCTTTTGTAGTGTACTCCAGCATCAGTCTCATTTCATGTAGTTTGAAACTTGGCAGCTTAAGCCAATTTTTCTAAATGAAGCCCGATGTTTTCCGACAACACCAGTAATTGTACTGGAGTTGTCCACACGTTGTCCACCCGTTTGCATGAACTGCTGTTGGAACACGGTATTTCCCACATTGCAACAACGTGTAGGGCTAGTGGCGCAATGGACAAAGCGTCTGACTACGGATCAGAAGATTCTAGGTTCGACTTCCAGCTAGCTCGTACCACTCTTTAACTTGTGGGTCACTTGCTCCTCATTAAACAAGTTCTTGCCCTACAAACTAAGTAAATTTGCATCCTTATAGAGACAAATGATGGCGACAAAGGCTTTCAGATTGCGTGGGACAAAAGGTTTGTAGATCTCAGTTATGTTCACTGGCTATCTCCTACGAGTCCTTAACTTATAAATCACTTACTCCTCGTTTCACAACTTCCTGCTCTACAAACTGTGTATAAAAAGCATCTGACTACTACTCTGTAGGGCCGAGCAATTCTAGGTTGAACTTTTGGCTAGCTTGTACAATTCTGCTGAATCAATTGCCACTCGTTTCTAAAGTTCCTGCTCTACTGCCTGTTGAATCAAGTAGAGTTGATATCCAGAGCTCAAAATATGCAAGAAAGAGGCACTTTGTCAACCAAGTGGCCGTGATAGTATAGTGGTTAGTACTCTATGTTGTGGTCCTAGCAACCCTGGTTCGAATCTGAGTCGTGGCAATGATGACTTGTGCATGTTTTAATCTGTTGTAGTGTACTCCAGCGTCAGTCTCATTTCATGCAGTTTGAAACTTGGCAGCTTAAGCCAATTTTTCTGCCGAATCAATTGCCGCTCGTTTCTAAAGTTCCTGCTCTACTGCCTGTTGAATCAAGTAGAGTTGATATCCAGAGCTCAAAATATGCAATAAAGAGGGGCTTTGTCAACAAAGTGGCCGTGATCGTATAGTGGTTAGTACTCTGCGTTGTGGTTGCAGCAACCCTGGTTCGAATCCGGGTCACGGCAGCAATGATGAGTTGTGCATTTTTGATCTTTTGTAGTGTACTCCAGCATCAGTCTCATTTCATGTAGTTTGAAACTTGGCAGCTTAAGCCAATTTTTCTAAATGAAGCCCGATGTTTTCCGACAACACCAGTAATTGTACTGGAGTTGTCCACACGTTGTCCATCCGTTTGCATGAACTGCTGTTGGAACACGGTATTTCCCACATTGCAACAGCGTGTAGGGCTAGTGGAGCAATGGACAACGCGTCTGACTACGGATCAGAAGATTCTAGGTTCGACTCCTGGCTAGCTCGTACCACTCTTTAACTTGTGGGTGACTTGCTCCTCATTAAACAAGTTCTTGCCCTACAAACTAAGTAAATTTGCATCCTTATAGAGACAAATGATGGCGACAAAGGCTTTCAGATTGCGTGGGACAAAAGGTTTGTAGATCTCAGTTATGTTCACTGGCTATCTCCTACGAGTCTTTAACTTATAAATCACTTACTCCTCGTTTCACAACTTCCTGCTCTACAAACTGTGTATAAAAAGCATCTGACTACTACTCTGTAGGGCCGAGCAATTCTAGGTTGAACTTTTGGCTAGCTTGTACAATTCTGCTGAATCAATTGCCACTCGTTTCTAAAGTTCCTGCTCTACTGCCTGTTGAATCAAGTAGAGTTGATATCCAGAGCTCAAAATATGCAAGAAAGAGGCACTTTGTCAACCAAGTGGCCGTGATAGTATAGTGGTTAGTACTCTATGTTGTGGTCCTAGCAACCCTGGTTCGAATCTGAGTCGTGGCAATGATGACTTGTGCATGTTTTAATCTGTTGTAGTGTACTCCAGCGTCAGTCTCATTTCATGCAGTTTGAAACTTGGCAGCTTAAGCCAATTTTTCTGCCGAATCAATTGCCGCTCGTTTCTAAAGTTCCTGCTCTACTGCCTGTTGAATCAAGTAGAGTTGATATCCAGAGCTCAAAATATGCAATAAAGAGGGGCTTTGTCAACAAAGTGGCCGTGATCGTATAGTGGTTAGTACTCTGCGTTGTGGTCGCAGCAACCCTGGTTCGAATCCGGGTCACGGCAGCAATGATGAGTTGTGCATTTTTGATCTTTTGTAGTGTACTCCAGCATCAGTCTCATTTCATGTAGTTTGAAACTTGGCAGCTTAAGCCAATTTTTCTAAATGAAGCCCGATGTTTTCCGACAACACCAGTAATTGTACTGGAGTTGTCCACACGTTGTCCATCCGTTTGCATGAACTGCTGTTGGAACACGGTATTTCCCACATTGCAACAGCGTGTAGGGCTAGTGGAGCAATGGACAACGCGTCTGACTACGGATCAGAAGATTCTAGGTTCGACTCCTGGCTAGCTCGTACCACTCTTTAACTTGTGGGTGACTTGCTCCTCATTAAACAAGTTCTTGCCCTACAAACTAAGTAAATTTGCATCCTTATAGAGACAAATGATGGCGACAAAGGCTTTCAGATTGCGTGGGACAAAAGGTTTGTAGATCTCAGTTATGTTCACTGGCTATCTCCTACGAGTCTTTAACTTATAAATCACTTACTCCTCGTTTCACAACTTCCTGCTCTACAAACTGTGTATAAAAAGCATCTGACTACTACTCTGTAGGGCCGAGCAATTCTAGGTTGAACTTTTGGCTAGCTTGTACAATTCTGCTGAATCAATTGCCACTCGTTTCTAAAGTTCCTGCTCTCCTGCCTGTTGAATCAAGTAGAGTTGATATCCAGAGCTCAAAATATGCAAGAAAGAGGCACTTCGTCAACCAAGTGGCCGTGATAGTATAGTGGTTAGTACTCTACGTTGTGGTCCTAGCAACCCTGGTTCGAATCTGAGTCGTGGCAATGATGAGTTGTGCATGTTTTAATCTGTTGTAGTGTACTCCAGCGTCAGTCTCATTTCATGTAGTTTGAAACTTGGCAGCTTAAGCCAATTTTTCTGCCGAATCAATTGCCGCTCGTTTCTAAAGTTCCTGCTCTACTGCCTGTTGAATCAAGTAGAGTTGATATCCAGAGCTCAAAATATGCAATAAAGAGGGGCTTTGTCAACAAAGTGGCCGTGATCGTATAGTGGTTAGTACTCTGCGTTGTGGTCGCAGCAACCCTGGTTCGAATCCGGGTCACGGCAGCAATGATGAGTTGTGCATTTTTGATCTTTTGTAGTGTACTCCAGCATCAGTCTCATTTCATGTAGTTTGAAACTTGGCAGCTTAAGCCAATTTTTCTAAATGAAGCCCGATGTTTTCCGACAACACCAGTAATTGTACTGGAGTTGTCCACACGTTGTCCATCCGTTTGCATGAACTGCTGTTGGAACACGGTATTTCCCACACTGCAACAACGTGTAGGGCTAGTGGCGCAATGGACAACGCGTCTGACTACGGATCAGAAGATTCTAGGTTCGACTCCTGGCTAGCTCGTACCACTCTTTAACTTGTTGGTCACTTGCTCCTCATTAAACAAGTTCTTGCCCTACAAACTAAGTAAATTTGCATCCTTATAGAGACAAATGATGGCGACAAAGGCTTTCAGATTGCGTGGGACAAAAGGTTTGTAGATCTCAGTTATGTTCACTGGCTATCTCCTACGAGTCTTTAACTTATAAATCACTTACTCCTCGTTTCACAACTTCCTGCTCTACAAACTGTATATAAAAAGCATCTGACTACTACTCTGTAGGGCCGAGCAATTCTAGGTTGAACTTTTGGCTAGCTTGTACAATTCTGCTGAATCAATTGCCACTCGTTTCTCAAGTTCCTGCTCTACTGCCTGTTGAATCAAGTAGAGTTGATATCCAGAGCTCAAAATATGCAAGAAAGAGGCACTTTGTCAACCAAGTGGCCGTGATAGTATAGTGGTTAGTACTCTACGTTGTGGTCCCAGCAACCCTGGTTTGAATCTGAGTCGTGGCAATGAAGAGTTGTGCATGTTTTAATCTGTTGTAGTGTACTCCAGCGTCAGTCTCATTTCATGTAGTTTGAAACTTGGCAGCTTAAGCCAATTTTTCTGCCGAATCAATTGCCGCTCGTTTCTAAAGTTCCTGCTCTACTGCCTGTTGAATCAAGTAGAGTTGATATCCAGAGCTCAAAATATGCAATAAAGAGGGGCTTTGTCAACAAAGTGGCCGTGATCGTATAGTGGTTAGTACTCTGCGTTGTGGTCGCAGCAACCCTGGTTCGAATCCGGGTCACGGCAGCAATGATGAGTTGTGCATTTTTGATCTTTTGTAGTGTACTCCAGCATCAGTCTCATTTCATGTAGTTTGAAACTTGGCAGCTTAAGCCAATTTTTCTAAATGAAGCCCGATGTTTTCCGACAACACCAGTAATTGTACTGGAGTTGTCCACACGTTGTCCATCCGTTTGCATGAACTGCTGTTGGAACACGGTATTTCCCACACTGCAACAACGTGTAGGGCTAGTGGCGCAATGGACAACGCGTCTGACTACGGATCAGAAGATTCTAGGTTCGACTCCTGGCTAGCTCGTACCACTCTTTAACTTGTTGGTCACTTGCTCCTCATTAAACAAGTTCTTGCCCTACAAACTAAGTAAATTTGCATCCTTATAGAGACAAATGATGGCGACAAAGGCTTTCAGATTGCGTGGGACAAAAGGTTTGTAGATCTCAGTTATGTTCACTGGCTATCTCCTACGAGTCTTTAACTTATAAATCACTTACTCCTCGTTTCACAACTTCCTGCTCTACAAACTGTATATAAAAAGCATCTGACTACTACTCTGTAGGGCCGAGCAATTCTAGGTTGAACTTTTGGCTAGCTTGTACAATTCTGCTGAATCAATTGCCACTCGTTTCTCAAGTTCCTGCTCTACTGCCTGTTGAATCAAGTAGAGTTGATATCCAGAGCTCAAAATATGCAAGAAAGAGGCACTTTGTCAACCAAGTGGCCGTGATAGTATAGTGGTTAGTACTCTACGTTGTGGTCCCAGCAACCCTGGTTTGAATCTGAGTCGTGGCAATGAAGAGTTGTGCATGTTTTAATCTGTTGTAGTGTACTCCAGCGTCAGTCTCATTTCATGTAGTTTGAAACTTGGCAGCTTAAGCCAATTTTTCTGCCGAATCAATTGCCGCTCGTTTCTAAAGTTCCTGCCCTACTGCCTGTTGAATCAAGTAGAGTTGATATCCAGAGCTCAAAATATGCAATAAAGAGGGGCTTTGGCAACAAAGTGGCCGTGATCATATAGTGGTTAGTACTCTGCGTTGTGGTCGCAGCAACCCTGGTTCGAATGCGGGTCACGGCAGCAATGATGAGTTGTGCATTTTTGATCTTTTGTAGTGTACTCCAGCATCAGTCTCATTTCATGTAGTTTGAAACTTGGCAGCTTAAGCCAATTTTTCTAAATGAAGCCCGATGTTTTCCGACAACACCAGTAATTGTACTGGAGTTGTCGACACGTTGTCCATCCGTTTGCATGAACTGCTGTTGGAACACGGTATTTCCCACGTTGCAACAACGTGTAGGGCTAGTGGCGCAATGGACAACGCGTCTGACTACGGATCAGAAGATTCTAGGTTCGACTCCTGGCTAGCTCGTACCACTCTTTAACTTGTTGGTCACTTGCTCCTCATTAAACAAGTTCTTGCCCTACAAACTAAGTAAATTTGCATCCTTATTGAGACAAATGATGGCGACAAAGGCTTTCAGATTGCGTGGGACAAAAGGTTTGTAGATCTCAGTTATGTTCACTGGCTATCTCCTACGAGTCTTTAACTTATAAATCACTTACTCCTCGTTTCACAACTTCCTGCTCTACAAACTGTGTATAAAAAGCATCTGACTACTACTCTGTAGGGCCGAGCAATTCTAGGTTGAACTTTTGGCTAGCTTGTACAATTCTGCTGAATCAATTGCCACTCGTTTCTAAAGTTCCTGCTCTCCTGCCTGTTGAATCAAGTAGAGTTGATATCCAGAGCTCAAAATATGCAAGAAAGAGGCACTTCGTCAACCAAGTGGCCGTGATAGTACAGTGGTTAGTACTCTACGTTGTGGTCCTAGCAACCCTGGTTCGAATCTGAGTCGTGGCAATGATGAGTTGTGCATGTTTTAATCTGTTGTAGTGTACTCCAGCGTCAGTCTCATTTCATGTAGTTTGAAACTTGGCAGCTTAAGCCAATTTTTCTGCCGAATCAATTGCCGCTCGTTTCTAAAGTTCCTGCTCTACTGCCTGTTGAATCAAGTAGAGTTGATATCCAGAGCTCAAAATATGCAATAAAGAGGGGCTTTGTCAACAAAGTGGCCGTGATCGTATAGTGGTTAGTACTCTGCGTTGTGGTCGCAGCAACCCTGGTTCGAATCCGGGTCACGGCAGCAATGATGAGTTGTGCATTTTTGATCTTTTGTAGTGTACTCCAGCATCAGTCTCATTTCATGTAGTTTGAAACTTGGCAGCTTAAGCCAATTTTTCTAAATGAAGCCCGATGTTTTCCGACAACACCAGTAATTGTACTGGAGTTGTCCACACGTTGTCCATCCGTTTGCATGAACTGCTGTTGGAACACGGTATTTCCCACACTGCAACAACGTGTAGGGCTAGTGGCGCAATGGACAACGCGTCTGACTACGGATCAGAAGATTCTAGGTCCGACTCCTGGCTAGCTCGTACCACTCTTTAACTTGTGGGTCACTTGCTCCTCATTAAACAAGTTCTTGCCCTACAAACTAAGTAAATTTGCATCCTTATAGAGACAAATGATGGCGACAAAGGCTTTCAGATTGCGTGGGACAAAAGGTTTGTAGATCTCAGTTATGTTCACTGGCTATCTCCTACGAGTCTTTAACTTATAAATCACTTACTCCTCGTTTCACAACTTCCTGCTCTACAAACTGTATATAAAAAGCATCTGACTACTACTCTGTAGGGCCGAGCAATTCTAGGTTGAACTTTTGGCTAGCTTGTACAATTCTGCTGAATCAATTGCCACTCGTTTCTCAAGTTCCTGCTCTACTGCCTGTTGAATCAAGTAGAGTTGATATCCAGAGCTCAAAATATGCAAGAAAGAGGCACTTTGTCAACCAAGTGGCCGTGATAGTATAGTGGTTAGTACTCTACGTTGTGGTCCCAGCAACCCTGGTTTGAATCTGAGTCGTGGCAATGAAGAGTTGTGCATGTTTTAATCTGTTGTAGTGTACTCCAGCGTCAGTCTCATTTCATGTAGTTTGAAACTTGGCAGCTTAAGCCAATTTTTCTGCCGAATCAATTGCCGCTCGTTTCTAAAGTTCCTGCTCTACTGCCTGTTGAATCAAATAGAGTTGATATCCAGAGCTCAAAATATGCAATAAAGAGGGGCTTTGTCAACAAAGTGGCCGTGATCATATAGTGGTTAGTACTCTGCGTTGTGGTCGCAGCAACCCTGGTTCGAATCCGGGTCACGGCAGCAATGATGAGTTGTGCATTTTTGATCTTTTGTAGTGTACTCCAGCATCAGTCTCATTTCATGTAGTTTGAAACTTGGCAGCTTAAGCCAATTTTTCTAAATGAAGCCCGATGTTTTCCGACAACACCAGTAATTGTACTGGAGTTGTCCACACGTTGTCCATCCGTTTGCATGAACTGCTGTTGGAACACGGTATTTCCCACATTGCAACAACGTGTAGGGCTAGTGGCGCAATGGACAATGCGTCTGACTACGGATCAGAAGATTCTAGGTTCGACTCCTGGCTAGCTCGTACCACTCCTTAACTTGTTGGTCACTTGCTCCTCATTAAACAAGTTCTTGCCCTACAAACTAAGTAAATTTGCATCCTTATAGAGACAAATGATGGCGACAAAGGCTTTCAGATTGCGTGGGACGAAAGGTTTGTAGATCTCAGTTATGTTCACTGGCTATCTCCTACGAGTCTTTAACTTATAAATCACTTACTCCTCGTTTCACAACTTCCTGCTCTACAAACTGTGTATAAAAAGCATCTGACTACTACTCTGTAGGGCCGAGCAATTCTAGGTTGAACTTTTGGCTAGCTTGTACAATTCTGCTGAATCAATTGCCACTCGTTTCTAAAGTTCCTGCTCTACTGCCTGTTGAATCAAGTAGAGTTGATATCCAGAGCTCAAAATATGCAAGAAAGAGGCACTTTGTCAACCAAGTGGCCGTGATAGTATAGTGGTTAGTACTCTATGTTGTGGTCCTAGCAACCCTGGTTAGAATCTGAGTCGTCGCAATGATGAGTTGTGCATGTTTTAATCTGTTGTAGTGTACTCCAGCGTCAGTCTCATTTCATGTAGTTTGAAACTTGGCAGCTTAAGCCAATTTTTCTGCCGAATCAATTGCCGCTCGTTTCTAAAGTTCCTGCTCTACTGCCTGTTGAATCAAGTAGAGTTGATATCCAGAGCTCAAAATATGCAATAAAGAGGGGCTTTGTCAACAAAGTGGCCGTGATCGTATAGTGGTTAGTACTCTGCGTTGTGGTCGCAGCAACCCTGGTTTGAATCCGGGTCACGGCAGCAATGATGAGTTGCGCATTTTTGATCTTTTGTAGTGTACTCCAGCATCAGTCTCATTTCATGTAGTTTGAAACTTGGCAGCTTAAGCCAATTTTTCTAAATGAAGCCCGATGTTTTCCGACAACACCAGTAATTGTACTGGAGTTGTCCACACGTTGTCCATCCGTTTGCATGAACTGCTGTTGGAACACGGTATTTCCCACATTGCAACAACGTGTAGGGCTAGTGGCGCAATGGACAACGCGTCTGACTACGGATCAGAAGATTCTAGGTTCGACTCCTGGCTAGCTCGTACCACTCTTTAACTTGTGGGTCACTTGCTCCTCATTAAACAAGTTCTTGCCCTACAAACTAAGTAAATTTGCATCCTTATAGAGAGAAATGATGGCGACAAAGGCTTTCAGATTGCGTTGGACAAAAGGTTTGTAGATCTCAGTTATGTTCACTGGCTATCTCCTACGAGTCTTTAACTTATAAATCACTTACTCCTCGTTTCACAACTTCCTGCTCTACAAACTGTGTATAAAAAGCATCTGACTACTACTCTGTAGGGCCGAGCAATTCTAGGTTGAACTTTTGGCTAGCTTGTACAATTCTGCTGAATCAATTGCCACTCGTTTCTAAAGTTCCTGCTCCACTGCCTGTTGAATCAAGTAGAGTTGATATCCAGAGCTCAAAATATGCAAGAAAGAGGCACTTTGTCAACCAAGTGGCCGTGATAGTATAGTGGTTAGTACTCTAAGTTTTGGTCCCAGCAACCCTGGTTTGAATCTGAGTCGTGGCAATGATGAGTTGTGCATGTTTTAATCTGTTGTAGTGTACTCCAGCGTCAGTCTCATTTCATGTAGTTTGAAACTTGGCAGCTTAAGCCAATTTTTCTGCCGAATCAATTGCCGCTCGTTTCTAAAGTTCCTGCTCTACTGCCTGTTGAATCAAGTAGAGTTGATATCCAGAGCTCAAAATATGCAATAAAGAGGCACTTTGTCAACAAAGTGGCCGTGATCGTATAGTGGTTAGTACTCTGCGTTGTGGTCGCAGCAACCCCGGTTCGAATCCGGGTCACGGCAGCAATGGTGAGTTGTGCATTTTTGATCTTTTGTAGTGTACTCCAGCATCAGTCTCATTTCATGTAGTTTGAAACTTGGCAGCTTAAGCCAATTTTTCTAAATGAAGCCCGATGTTTTCCGACAACACCAGTAATTGTACTGGAGTTGTCGACACGTTGTCCATCCGTTTGCATGAACTGCTGTTGGAACACGGTATTTCCCACGTTGCAACAACGTGTAGGGCTAGTGGCGCAATGGACAACGCGTCTGACTACGGATCAGAAGATTCTAGGTTCGACTCCTGGCTAGCTCGTACCACTCTTTAACTTGTTGGTCACTTGCTCCTCATTAAACAAGTTCTTGCCCTACAAACTAAGTAAATTTGCATCCTTATTGAGACAAATGATGGCGACAAAGGCTTTCAGATTGCGTGGGACAAAAGGTTTGTAGATCTCAGTTATGTTCACTGGCTATCTCCTACGAGTCTTTAACTTATAAATCACTTACTCCTCGTTTCACAACTTCCTGCTCTACAAACTGTGTATAAAAAGCATCTGACTACTACTCTGTAGGGCCGAGCAATTCTAGGTTGAACTTTTGGCTAGCTTGTACAATTCTGCTGAATCAATTGCCACTCGTTTCTAAAGTTCCTGCTCTCCTGCCTGTTGAATCAAGTAGAGTTGATATCCAGAGCTCAAAATATGCAAGAAAGAGGCACTTCGTCAACCAAGTGGCCGTGATAGTACAGTGGTTAGTACTCTACGTTGTGGTCCTAGCAACCCTGGTTCGAATCTGAGTCGTGGCAATGATGAGTTGTGCATGTTTTAATCTGTTGTAGTGTACTCCAGCGTCAGTCTCATTTCATGTAGTTTGAAACTTGGCAGCTTAAGCCAATTTTTCTGCCGAATCAATTGCCGCTCGTTTCTAAAGTTCCTGCTCTACTGCCTGTTGAATCAAGTAGAGTTGATATCCAGAGCTCAAAATATGCAATAAAGAGGGGCTTTGTCAACAAAGTGGCCGTGATCGTATAGTGGTTAGTACTCTGCGTTGTGGTCGCAGCAACCCTGGTTCGAATCCGGGTCACGGCAGCAATGATGAGTTGTGCATTTTTGATCTTTTGTAGTGTACTCCAGCATCAGTCTCATTTCATGTAGTTTGAAACTTGGCAGCTTAAGCCAATTTTTCTAAATGAAGCCCGATGTTTTCCGACAACACCAGTAATTGTACTGGAGTTGTCCACACGTTGTCCATCCGTTTGCATGAACTGCTGTTGGAACACGGTATTTCCCACACTGCAACAACGTGTAGGGCTAGTGGCGCAATGGACAACGCGTCTGACTACGGATCAGAAGATTCTAGGTCCGACTCCTGGCTAGCTCGTACCACTCTTTAACTTGTGGGTCACTTGCTCCTCATTAAACAAGTTCTTGCCCTACAAACTAAGTAAATTTGCATCCTTATAGAGACAAATGATGGCGACAAAGGCTTTCAGATTGCGTGGGACAAAAGGTTTGTAGATCTCAGTTATGTTCACTGGCTATCTCCTACGAGTCTTTAACTTATAAATCACTTACTCCTCGTTTCACAACTTCCTGCTCTACAAACTGTATATAAAAAGCATCTGACTACTACTCTGTAGGGCCGAGCAATTCTAGGTTGAACTTTTGGCTAGCTTGTACAATTCTGCTGAATCAATTGCCACTCGTTTCTCAAGTTCCTGCTCTACTGCCTGTTGAATCAAGTAGAGTTGATATCCAGAGCTCAAAATATGCAAGAAAGAGGCACTTTGTCAACCAAGTGGCCGTGATAGTATAGTGGTTAGTACTCTACGTTGTGGTCCCAGCAACCCTGGTTTGAATCTGAGTCGTGGCAATGAAGAGTTGTGCATGTTTTAATCTGTTGTAGTGTACTCCAGCGTCAGTCTCATTTCATGTAGTTTGAAACTTGGCAGCTTAAGCCAATTTTTCTGCCGAATCAATTGCCGCTCGTTTCTAAAGTTCCTGCTCTACTGCCTGTTGAATCAAATAGAGTTGATATCCAGAGCTCAAAATATGCAATAAAGAGGGGCTTTGTCAACAAAGTGGCCGTGATCATATAGTGGTTAGTACTCTGCGTTGTGGTCGCAGCAACCCTGGTTCGAATCCGGGTCACGGCAGCAATGATGAGTTGTGCATTTTTGATCTTTTGTAGTGTACTCCAGCATCAGTCTCATTTCATGTAGTTTGAAACTTGGCAGCTTAAGCCAATTTTTCTAAATGAAGCCCGATGTTTTCCGACAACACCAGTAATTGTACTGGAGTTGTCCACACGTTGTCCATCCGTTTGCATGAACTGCTGTTGGAACACGGTATTTCCCACATTGCAACAACGTGTAGGGCTAGTGGCGCAATGGACAATGCGTCTGACTACGGATCAGAAGATTCTAGGTTCGACTCCTGGCTAGCTCGTACCACTCCTTAACTTGTTGGTCACTTGCTCCTCATTAAACAAGTTCTTGCCCTACAAACTAAGTAAATTTGCATCCTTATAGAGACAAATGATGGCGACAAAGGCTTTCAGATTGCGTGGGACGAAAGGTTTGTAGATCTCAGTTATGTTCACTGGCTATCTCCTACGAGTCTTTAACTTATAAATCACTTACTCCTCGTTTCACAACTTCCTGCTCTACAAACTGTGTATAAAAAGCATCTGACTACTACTCTGTAGGGCCGAGCAATTCTAGGTTGAACTTTTGGCTAGCTTGTACAATTCTGCTGAATCAATTGCCACTCGTTTCTAAAGTTCCTGCTCTACTGCCTGTTGAATCAAGTAGAGTTGATATCCAGAGCTCAAAATATGCAAGAAAGAGGCACTTTGTCAACCAAGTGGCCGTGATAGTATAGTGGTTAGTACTCTATGTTGTGGTCCTAGCAACCCTGGTTAGAATCTGAGTCGTCGCAATGATGAGTTGTGCATGTTTTAATCTGTTGTAGTGTACTCCAGCGTCAGTCTCATTTCATGTAGTTTGAAACTTGGCAGCTTAAGCCAATTTTTCTGCCGAATCAATTGCCGCTCGTTTCTAAAGTTCCTGCTCTACTGCCTGTTGAATCAAGTAGAGTTGATATCCAGAGCTCAAAATATGCAATAAAGAGGGGCTTTGTCAACAAAGTGGCCGTGATCGTATAGTGGTTAGTACTCTGCGTTGTGGTCGCAGCAACCCTGGTTTGAATCCGGGTCACGGCAGCAATGATGAGTTGCGCATTTTTGATCTTTTGTAGTGTACTCCAGCATCAGTCTCATTTCATGTAGTTTGAAACTTGGCAGCTTAAGCCAATTTTTCTAAATGAAGCCCGATGTTTTCCGACAACACCAGTAATTGTACTGGAGTTGTCCACACGTTGTCCATCCGTTTGCATGAACTGCTGTTGGAACACGGTATTTCCCACATTGCAACAACGTGTAGGGCTAGTGGCGCAATGGACAACGCGTCTGACTACGGATCAGAAGATTCTAGGTTCGACTCCTGGCTAGCTCGTACCACTCTTTAACTTGTGGGTCACTTGCTCCTCATTAAACAAGTTCTTGCCCTACAAACTAAGTAAATTTGCATCCTTATAGAGAGAAATGATGGCGACAAAGGCTTTCAGATTGCGTTGGACAAAAGGTTTGTAGATCTCAGTTATGTTCACTGGCTATCTCCTACGAGTCTTTAACTTATAAATCACTTACTCCTCGTTTCACAACTTCCTGCTCTACAAACTGTGTATAAAAAGCATCTGACTACTACTCTGTAGGGCCGAGCAATTCTAGGTTGAACTTTTGGCTAGCTTGTACAATTCTGCTGAATCAATTGCCACTCGTTTCTAAAGTTCCTGCTCCACTGCCTGTTGAATCAAGTAGAGTTGATATCCAGAGCTCAAAATATGCAAGAAAGAGGCACTTTGTCAACCAAGTGGCCGTGATAGTATAGTGGTTAGTACTCTAAGTTTTGGTCCCAGCAACCCTGGTTTGAATCTGAGTCGTGGCAATGATGAGTTGTGCATGTTTTAATCTGTTGTAGTGTACTCCAGCGTCAGTCTCATTTCATGTAGTTTGAAACTTGGCAGCTTAAGCCAATTTTTCTGCCGAATCAATTGCCGCTCGTTTCTAAAGTTCCTGCTCTACTGCCTGTTGAATCAAGTAGAGTTGATATCCAGAGCTCAAAATATGCAATAAAGAGGCACTTTGTCAACAAAGTGGCCGTGATCGTATAGTGGTTAGTACTCTGCGTTGTGGTCGCAGCAACCCCGGTTCGAATCCGGGTCACGGCAGCAATGGTGAGTTGTGCATTTTTGATCTTTTGTAGTGTACTCCAGCATCAGTCTCATTTCATGTAGTTTGAAACTTGGCAGCTTAAGCCAATTTTTCTAAATGAAGCCCGATGTTTTCCGACAACACCAGTAATTGTACTGGAGTTGTCCACACGTTGTCCATCCGTTTGCATGAACTGCTGTTGGAACACGGTATTTCCCACATTGCAACAGCGTGTAGGGCTAGTGGAGCAATGGACAACGCGTCTGACTACGGATCAGAAGATTCTAGGTTCGACTCCTGGCTAGCTCGTACCACTCTTTAACTTGTGGGTCACTTGCTCCTCATTAAACAAGTTCTTGCCCTACAAACTAAGTAAATTTGCATCCTTATAGAGACAAATGATGGCGACAAAGGCTTTCAGATTGCGTGGGACAAAAGGTTTGTAGATCTCAGTTATGTTCACTGGCTATCTCCTACGAGTCTTTAACTTATAAATCACTTACTCCTCGTTTCACAACTTCCTGCTCTACAAACTGTATATAAAAAGCATCTGACTACTACTCTGTAGGGCCGAGCAATTCTAGGTTGAACTTTTGGCTAGCTTGTACAATTCTGCTGAATCAATTGCCACTCGTTTCTAAAGTTCCTGCTCTACTGCCTGTTGAATCAAGTAGAGTTGATATCCAGAGCTCAAAATATGCAAGAAAGAGGCACTTTGTCAACCAAGTGGCCGTGATAGTATAGTGGTTAGTACTCTACGTTGTGGTCCCAGCAACCCTGGTTTGAATCTGAGTCGTGGCAATGAAGAGTTGTGCATGTTTTAATCTGTTGTAGTGTACTCCAGCGTCAGTCTCATTTCATGTAGTTTGAAACTTGGCAGCTTAAGCCAATTTTTCTGCCGAATCAATTGCCGCTCGTTTCTAAAGTTCCTGCTCTACTGCCTGTTGAATCAAGTAGAGTTGATATCCAGAGCTCAAAATATGCAATAAAGAGGGGCTTTGTCAACAAAGTGGCCGTGATCGTATAGTGGTTAGTACTCTGCGTTGTGGTCGCAGCAACCCTGGTTTGAATCCGGGTCACGGCAGCAATGATGAGTTGCGCATTTTTGATCTTTTGTAGTGTACTCCAGCATCAGTCTCATTTCATGTAGTTTGAAACTTGGCAGCTTAAGCCAATTTTTCTAAATGAAGCCCGATGTTTTCCGACAACACCAGTAATTGTACTGGAGTTGTCCACACGTTGTCCATCCGTTTGCATGAACTGCTGTTGGAACACGGTATTTCCCACATTGCAACAACGTGTAGGGCTAGTGGCGCAATGGACAACGCGTCTGACTACGGATCAGAAGATTCTAGGTTCGACTCCTGGCTAGCTCGTACCACTCTTTAACTTGTGGGTCACTTGCTCCTCATTAAACAAGTTCTTGCCCTACAAACTAAGTAAATTTGCATCCTTATAGAGAGAAATGATGGCGACAAAGGCTTTCAGATTGCGTTGGACAAAAGGTTTGTAGATCTCAGTTATGTTCACTGGCTATCTCCTACGAGTCTTTAACTTATAAATCACTTACTCCTCGTTTCACAACTTCCTGCTCTACAAACTGTGTATAAAAAGCATCTGACTACTACTCTGTAGGGCCGAGCAATTCTAGGTTGAACTTTTGGCTAGCTTGTACAATTCTGCTGAATCAATTGCCACTCGTTTCTAAAGTTCCTGCTCCACTGCCTGTTGAATCAAGTAGAGTTGATATCCAGAGCTCAAAATATGCAAGAAAGAGGCACTTTGTCAACCAAGTGGCCGTGATAGTATAGTGGTTAGTACTCTAAGTTTTGGTCCCAGCAACCCTGGTTTGAATCTGAGTCGTGGCAATGATGAGTTGTGCATGTTTTAATCTGTTGTAGTGTACTCCAGCGTCAGTCTCATTTCATGTAGTTTGAAACTTGGCAGCTTAAGCCAATTTTTCTGCCGAATCAATTGCCGCTCGTTTCTAAAGTTCCTGCTCTACTGCCTGTTGAATCAAGTAGAGTTGATATCCAGAGCTCAAAATATGCAATAAAGAGGCACTTTGTCAACAAAGTGGCCGTGATCGTATAGTGGTTAGTACTCTGCGTTGTGGTCGCAGCAACCCCGGTTCGAATCCGGGTCACGGCAGCAATGGTGAGTTGTGCATTTTTGATCTTTTGTAGTGTACTCCAGCATCAGTCTCATTTCATGTAGTTTGAAACTTGGCAGCTTAAGCCAATTTTTCTAAATGAAGCCCGATGTTTTCCGACAACACCAGTAATTGTACTGGAGTTGTCCACACGTTGTCCATCCGTTTGCATGAACTGCTGTTGGAACACGGTATTTCCCACATTGCAACAGCGTGTAGGGCTAGTGGAGCAATGGACAACGCGTCTGACTACGGATCAGAAGATTCTAGGTTCGACTCCTGGCTAGCTCGTACCACTCTTTAACTTGTGGGTCACTTGCTCCTCATTAAACAAGTTCTTGCCCTACAAACTAAGTAAATTTGCATCCTTATAGAGACAAATGATGGCGACAAAGGCTTTCAGATTGCGTGGGACAAAAGGTTTGTAGATCTCAGTTATGTTCACTGGCTATCTCCTACGAGTCTTTAACTTATAAATCACTTACTCCTCGTTTCACAACTTCCTGCTCTACAAACTGTATATAAAAAGCATCTGACTACTACTCTGTAGGGCCGAGCAATTCTAGGTTGAACTTTTGGCTAGCTTGTACAATTCTGCTGAATCAATTGCCACTCGTTTCTAAAGTTCCTGCTCTACTGCCTGTTGAATCAAGTAGAGTTGATATCCAGAGCTCAAAATATGCAAGAAAGAGGCACTTTGTCAACCAAGTGGCCGTGATAGTATAGTGGTTAGTACTCTACGTTGTGGTCCCAGCAACCCTGGTTTGAATCTGAGTCGTGGCAATGAAGAGTTGTGCATGTTTTAATCTGTTGTAGTGTACTCCAGCGTCAGTCTCATTTCATGTAGTTTGAAACTTGGCAGCTTAAGCCAATTTTTCTGCCGAATCAATTGCCGCTCGTTTCTAAAGTTCCTGCTCTACTGCCTGTTGAATCAAATAGAGTTGATATCCAGAGCTCAAAATATGCAATAAAGAGGGGCTTTGTCAACAAAGTGGCCGTGATCATATAGTGGTTAGTACTCTGCGTTGTGGTCGCAGCAACCCTGGTTCGAATCCGGGTCACGGCAGCAATGATGAGTTGTGCATTTTTGATCTTTTGTAGTGTACTCCAGCATCAGTCTCATTTCATGTAGTTTGAAACTTGGCAGCTTAAGCCAATTTTTCTAAATGAAGCCCGATGTTTTCCGACAACACCAGTAATTGTACTGGAGTTGTCCACACGTTGTCCATCCGTTTGCATGAACTGCTGTTGGAACACGGTATTTCCCACATTGCAACAACGTGTAGGGCTAGTGGCGCAATGGACAACGCGTCTGACTACGGATCAGAAGATTCTAGGTTCGACTCCTGGCTAGCTCGTACCACTCTTTAACTTGTTGGTCACTTGCTCCTCATTAAACAAGTTCTTGCCCTACAAACTAAGTAAATTTGCATCCTTATAGAGACAAATGATGGCGACAAAGGCTTTCAGATTGCGTGGGACAAAAGGTTTGTAGATCTCAGTTATGTTCACTGGCTATCTCCTACGAGTCTTTAACTTATAAATCACTTACTCCTCGTTTCACAACTTCCTGCTCTACAAACTGTGTATAAAAAGCATCTGACTACTACTCTGTAGGGCCGAGCAATTCTAGGTTGAACTTTTGGCTAGCTTGTACAATTCTGCTGAATCAATTGCCACTCGTTTCTAAAGTTCCTGCTCTCCTGCCTGTTGAATCAAGTAGAGTTGATATCCAGAGCTCAAAATATGCAAGAAAGAGGCACTTCGTCAACCAAGTGGCCGTGATAGTATAGTGGTTAGTACTCTACGTTGTGGTCCTAGCAACCCTGGTTCGAATCTGAGTCGTGGCAATGATGAGTTGTGCATGTTTTAATCTGTTGTAGTGTACTCCAGCGTCAGTCTCATTTCATGTAGTTTGAAACTTGGCAGCTTAAGCCAATTTTTCTGCCGAATCAATTGCCGCTCGTTTCTAAAGTTCCTGCTCTACTGCCTGTTGAATCAAGTAGAGTTGATATCCAGAGCTCAAAATATGCAATAAAGAGGGGCTTTGTCAACAAAGTGGCCGTGATCGTATAGTGGTTAGTACTCTGCGTTGTGGTCGCAGCAACCCTGGTTCGAATCCGGGTCACGGCAGCAATGATGAGTTGTGCATTTCTGATCTTTTGTAGTGTACTCCAGCATCAGTCTCATTTCATGTAGTTTGAAACTTGGCAGCTTAAGCCAATTTTTCTAAATGAAGCCCGATGTTTTCCGACAACACCAGTAATTGTACTGGAGTTGTCCACACGTTGTCCATCCGTTTGCATGAACTGCTGTTGGAACACGGTATTTCCCACATTGCAACAACGTGTAGGGCTAGTGGCGCAATGGACAACGCGTCTGACTACGGATCAGAAGATTCTAGGTTCGACTCCTGGCTAGCTCGTACCACTCTCTAACTTGTGGGTCACTTGCTCCTCATTAAACAAGTTCTTGCCCTACAAACTAAGTAAATTTGCATCCTTATAGAGACAAATGATGGCGACAAAGGCTTTCAGATTGCGTGGGACAAAAGGTTTGTAGATCTCAGTTATGTTCACTGGCTATCTCCTACGAGTCTTTAACTTATAAATCACTTACTCCTCGTTTCACAACTTCCTGCTCTACAAACTGTATATAAAAAGCATCTGACTACTACTCTGTAGGGCCGAGCAATTCTAGGTTGAACTTTTGGCTAGCTTGTACAATTCTGCTGAATCAATTGCCACTCGTTTCTAAAGTTCCTGCTCTACTGCCTGTTGAATCAAGTAGAGTTGATATCCAGAGCTCAAAATATGCAAGAAAGAGGCACTTTGTCAACCAAGTGGCCGTGATAGTATAGTGGTTAGTACTCTACGTTGTGGTCCCAGCAACCCTGGTTTGAATCTGAGTCGTGGCAATGAAGAGTTGTGCATGTTTTAATCTGTTGTAGTGTACTCCAGCGTCAGTCTCATTTCATGTAGTTTGAAACTTGGCAGCTTAAGCCAATTTTTCTGCCGAATCAATTGCCGCTCGTTTCTAAAGTTCCTGCTCTACTGCCTGTTGAATCAAGTAGAGTTGATATCCAGAGCTCAAAATATGCAATAAAGAGGGGCTTTGTCAACAAAGTGGCCGTGATCGTATAGTGGTTAGTACTCTGCGTTGTGGTCGCAGCAACCCTGGTTCGAATCCGGGTCACGGCAGCAATGATGAGTTGTGCATTTCTGATCTTTTGTAGTGTACTCCAGCATCAGTCTCATTTCATGTAGTTTGAAACTTGGCAGCTTAAGCCAATTTTTCTAAATGAAGCCCGATGTTTTCCGACAACACCAGTAATTGTACTGGAGTTGTCCACACGTTGTCCATCCGTTTGCATGAACTGCTGTTGGAACACGGTATTTCCCACATTGCAACAACGTGTAGGGCTAGTGGCGCAATGGACAACGCGTCTGACTACGGATCAGAAGATTCTAGGTTCGACTCCTGGCTAGCTCGTACCACTCTCTAACTTGTGGGTCACTTGCTCCTCATTAAACAAGTTCTTGCCCTACAAACTAAGTAAATTTGCATCCTTATAGAGACAAATGATGGCGACAAAGGCTTTCAGATTGCGTGGGACAAAAGGTTTGTAGATCTCAGTTATGTTCACTGGCTATCTCCTACGAGTCTTTAACTTATAAATCACTTACTCCTCGTTTCACAACTTCCTGCTCTACAAACTGTATATAAAAAGCATCTGACTACTACTCTGTAGGGCCGAGCAATTCTAGGTTGAACTTTTGGCTAGCTTGTACAATTCTGCTGAATCAATTGCCACTCGTTTCTAAAGTTCCTGCTCTACTGCCTGTTGAATCAAGTAGAGTTGATATCCAGAGCTCAAAATATGCAAGAAAGAGGCACTTTGTCAACCAAGTGGCCGTGATAGTATAGTGGTTAGTACTCTACGTTGTGGTCCCAGCAACCCTGGTTTGAATCTGAGTCGTGGCAATGAAGAGTTGTGCATGTTTTAATCTGTTGTAGTGTACTCCAGCGTCAGTCTCATTTCATGTAGTTTGAAACTTGGCAGCTTAAGCCAATTTTTCTGCCGAATCAATTGCCGCTCGTTTCTAAAGTTCCTGCTCTACTGCCTGTTGAATCAAATAGAGTTGATATCCAGAGCTCAAAATATGCAATAAAGAGGGGCTTTGTCAACAAAGTGGCCGTGATCATATAGTGGTTAGTACTCTGCGTTGTGGTCGCAGCAACCCTGGTTCGAATCCGGGTCACGGCAGCAATGATGAGTTGTGCATTTTTGATCTTTTGTAGTGTACTCCAGCATCAGTCTCATTTCATGTAGTTTGAAACTTGGCAGCTTAAGCCAATTTTTCTAAATGAAGCCCGATGTTTTCCGACAACACCAGTAATTGTACTGGAGTTGTCCACACGTTGTCCATCCGTTTGCATGAACTGCTGTTGGAACACGGTATTTCCCACATTGCAACAACGTGTAGGGCTAGTGGCGCAATGGACAACGCGTCTGACTACGGATCAGAAGATTCTAGGTTCGACTCCTGGCTAGCTCGTACCACTCTTTAACTTGTTGGTCACTTGCTCCTCATTAAACAAGTTCTTGCCCTACAAACTAAGTAAATTTGCATCCTTATAGAGACAAATGATGGCGACAAAGGCTTTCAGATTGCGTGGGACAAAAGGTTTGTAGATCTCAGTTATGTTCACTGGCTATCTCCTACGAGTCTTTAACTTATAAATCACTTACTCCTCGTTTCACAACTTCCTGCTCTACAAACTGTGTATAAAAAGCATCTGACTACTACTCTGTAGGGCCGAGCAATTCTAGGTTGAACTTTTGGCTAGCTTGTACAATTCTGCTGAATCAATTGCCACTCGTTTCTAAAGTTCCTGCTCTCCTGCCTGTTGAATCAAGTAGAGTTGATATCCAGAGCTCAAAATATGCAAGAAAGAGGCACTTCGTCAACCAAGTGGCCGTGATAGTACAGTGGTTAGTACTCTACGTTGTGGTCCTAGCAACCCTGGTTCGAATCTGAGTCGTGGCAATGATGAGTTGTGCATGTTTTAATCTGTTGTAGTGTACTCCAGCGTCAGTCTCATTTCATGTAGTTTGAAACTTGGCAGCTTAAGCCAATTTTTCTGCCGAATCAATTGCCGCTCGTTTCTAAAGTTCCTGCTCTACTGCCTGTTGAATCAAGTAGAGTTGATATCCAGAGCTCAAAATATGCAATAAAGAGGGGCTTTGTCAACAAAGTGGCCGTGATCGTATAGTGGTTAGTACTCTGCGTTGTGGTCGCAGCAACCCTGGTTCGAATCCGGGTCACGGCAGCAATGATGAGTTGTGCATTTTTGATCTTTTGTAGTGTACTCCAGCATCAGTCTCATTTCATGTAGTTTGAAACTTGGCAGCTTAAGCCAATTTTTCTAAATGAAGCCCGATGTTTTCCGACAACACCAGTAATTGTACTGGAGTTGTCCACACGTTGTCCATCCGTTTGCATGAACTGCTGTTGGAACACGGTATTTCCCACACTGCAACAACGTGTAGGGCTAGTGGCGCAATGGACAACGCGTCTGACTACGGATCAGAAGATTCTAGGTCCGACTCCTGGCTAGCTCGTACCACTCTTTAACTTGTGGGTCACTTGCTCCTCATTAAACAAGTTCTTGCCCTACAAACTAAGTAAATTTGCATCCTTATAGAGACAAATGATGGCGACAAAGGCTTTCAGATTGCGTGGGACAAAAGGTTTGTAGATCTCAGTTATGTTCACTGGCTATCTCCTACGAGTCTTTAACTTATAAATCACTTACTCCTCGTTTCACAACTTCCTGCTCTACAAACTGTGTATAAAAAGCATCTGACTACTACTCTGTAGGGCCGAGCAATTCTAGGTTGAACTTTTGGCTAGCTTGTACAATTCTGCTGAATCAATTGCCACTCGTTTCTAAAGTTCCTGCTCTACTGCCTGTTGAATCAAGTAGAGTTGATATCCAGAGCTCAAAATATGCAAGAAAGAGGCACTTTGTCAACCAAGTGGCCGTGATAGTATAGTGGTTAGTACTCTATGTTGTGGTCCTAGCAACCCTGGTTAGAATCTGAGTCGTCGCAATGATGAGTTGTGCATGTTTTAATCTGTTGTAGTGTACTCCAGCGTCAGTCTCATTTCATGTAGTTTGAAACTTGGCAGCTTAAGCCAATTTTTCTGCCGAATCAATTGCCGCTCGTTTCTAAAGTTCCTGCTCTACTGCCTGTTGAATCAAGTAGAGTTGATATCCAGAGCTCAAAATATGCAATAAAGAGGGGCTTTGTCAACAAAGTGGCCGTGATCGTATAGTGGTTAGTACTCTGCGTTGTGGTCGCAGCAACCCTGGTTTGAATCCGGGTCACGGCAGCAATGATGAGTTGCGCATTTTTGATCTTTTGTAGTGTACTCCAGCATCAGTCTCATTTCATGTAGTTTGAAACTTGGCAGCTTAAGCCAATTTTTCTAAATGAAGCCCGATGTTTTCCGACAACACCAGTAATTGTACTGGAGTTGTCCACACGTTGTCCATCCGTTTGCATGAACTGCTGTTGGAACACGGTATTTCCCACATTGCAACAACGTGTAGGGCTAGTGGCGCAATGGACAACGCGTCTGACTACGGATCAGAAGATTCTAGGTTCGACTCCTGGCTAGCTCGTACCACTCTTTAACTTGTGGGTCACTTGCTCCTCATTAAACAAGTTCTTGCCCTACAAACTAAGTAAATTTGCATCCTTATAGAGAGAAATGATGGCGACAAAGGCTTTCAGATTGCGTGGGACAAAAGGTTTGTAGATCTCAGTTATGTTCACTGGCTATCTCCTACGAGTCTTTAACTTATAAATCACTTACTCCTCGTTTCACAACTTCCTGCTCTACAAACTGTGTATAAAAAGCATCTGACTACTACTCTGTAGGGCCGAGCAATTCTAGGTTGAACTTTTGGCTAGCTTGTACAATTCTGCTGAATCAATTGCCACTCGTTTCTAAAGTTCCTGCTCTACTGCCTGTTGAATCAAGTAGAGTTGATATCCAGAGCTCAAAATATGCAAGAAAGAGGCACTTTGTCAACCAAGTGGCCGTGATAGTATAGTGGTTAGTACTCTAAGTTTTGGTCCCAGCAACCCTGGTTTGAATCTGAGTCGTGGCAATGATGAGTTGTGCATGTTTTAATCTGTTGTAGTGTACTCCAGCGTCAGTCTCATTTCATGTAGTTTGAAACTTGGCAGCTTAAGCCAATTTTTCTGCCGAATCAATTGCCGCTCGTTTCTAAAGTTCCTGCTCTACTGCCTGTTGAATCAAGTAGAGTTGATATCCAGAGCTCAAAATATGCAATAAAGAGGCACTTTGTCAACAAAGTGGCCGTGATCGTATAGTGGTTAGTACTCTGCGTTGTGGTCGCAGCAACCCCGGTTCGAATCCGGGTCACGGCAGCAATGGTGAGTTGTGCATTTTTGATCTTTTGTAGTGTACTCCAGCATCAGTCTCATTTCATGTAGTTTGAAACTTGGCAGCTTAAGCCAATTTTTCTAAATGAAGCCCGATGTTTTCCGACAACACCAGTAATTGTACTGGAGTTGTCCACACGTTGTCCATCCGTTTGCATGAACTGCTGTTGGAACACGGTATTTCCCACATTGCGACAGCGTGTAGGGCTAGTGGAGCAATGGACAACGCGTCTGACTACGGATCAGAAGATTCTAGGTTCGACTCCTGGCTAGCTCGTACCACTCTTTAACTTGTGGGTCACTTGCTCCTCATTAAACAAGTTCTTGCCCTACAAACTAAGTAAATTTGCATCCTTATAGAGACAAATGATGGCGACAAAGGCTTTCAGATTGCGTGGGACAAAAGGTTTGTAGATCTCAGTTATGTTCACTGGCTATCTCCTACGAGTCTTTAACTTATAAATCACTTACTCCTCGTTTCACAACTTCCTGCTCTACAAACTGTGTATAAAAAGCATCTGACTACTACTCTGTAGGGCCGAGCAATTCTAGGTTGAACTTTTGGCTAGCTTGTACAATTCTGCTGAATCAATTGCCACTCGTTTCTAAAGTTCCTGCTCTACTGCCTGTTGAATCAAGTAGAGTTGAAATCCAGAGCTCAAAATATGCAAGAAAGAGGCACTTTGTCAACCAAGTGGCCGTGATAGTATAGTGGTTAGTACTCTACGTTGTGGTCCCAGCAACCCTGGTTTGAATCTGAGTCGTGGCAATGATGAGTTGTGCATGTTTTAATCTGTTGTAGTGTACTCCAGCGTCAGTCTCATTTCATGTAGTTTGAAACTTGGCAGCTTAAGCCAATTTTTCTGCCGAATCAATTGCCGCTCGTTTCTAAAGTTCCTGCCCTACTGCCTGTTGAATCAAGTAGAGTTGATATCCAGAGCTCAAAATATGCAATAAAGAGGGGCTTTGGCAACAAAGTGGCCGTGATCATATAGTGGTTAGTACTCTGCGTTGTGGTCGCAGCAACCCTGGTTCGAATGCGGGTCACGGCAGCAATGATGAGTTGTGCATTTTTGATCTTTTGTAGTGTACTCCAGCATCAGTCTCATTTCATGTAGTTTGAAACTTGGCAGCTTAAGCCAATTTTTCTAAATGAAGCCCGATGTTTTCCGACAACACCAGTAATTGTACTGGAGTTGTCGACACGTTGTCCATCCGTTTGCATGAACTGCTGTTGGAACACGGTATTTCCCACATTGCAACAACGTGTAGGGCTAGTGGCGCAATGGACAACGCGTCTGACTACGGATCAGAAGATTCTAGGTTCGACTCCTGGCTAGCTCGTACCACTCTTTAACTTGTTGGTCACTTGCTCCTCATTAAACAAGTTCTTGCCGTACAAACTAAGTAAATTTGCATCCTTATTGAGACAAATGATGGCGACAAAGGCTTTCAGATTGCGTGGGACAAAAGGTTTGTAGATCTCAGTTATGTTCACTGGCTATCTCCTACGAGTCTTTAACTTATAAATCACTTACTCCTCGTTTCACAACTTCCTGCTCTACAAACTGTATATAAAAAGCATCTGACTACTACTCTGTAGGGCCGAGCAATTCTAGGTTGAACTTTTGGCTAGCTTGTACAATTCTGCTGAATCAATTGCCACTCGTTTCTAAAGTTCCTGCTCTACTGCCTGTTGAATCAAGTAGAGTTGATATCCAGAGCTCAAAATATGCAAGAAAGAGGCACTTTGTCAACCAAGTGGCCGTGATAGTATAGTGGTTAGTACTCTACGTTGTGGTCCCAGCAACCCTGGTTTGAATCTGAGTCGTGGCAATGAAGAGTTGTGCATGTTTTAATCTGTTGTAGTGTACTCCAGCGTCAGTCTCATTTCATGTAGTTTGAAACTTGGCAGCTTAAGCCAATTTTTCTGCCGAATCAATTGCCGCTCGTTTCTAAAGTTCCTGCTCTACTGCCTGTTGAATCAAATAGAGTTGATATCCAGAGCTCAAAATATGCAATAAAGAGGGGCTTTGTCAACAAAGTGGCCGTGATCATATAGTGGTTAGTACTCTGCGTTGTGGTCGCAGCAACCCTGGTTCGAATCCGGGTCACGGCAGCAATGATGAGTTGTGCATTTTTGATCTTTTGTAGTGTACTCCAGCATCAGTCTCATTTCATGTAGTTTGAAACTTGGCAGCTTAAGCCAATTTTTCTAAATGAAGCCCGATGTTTTCCGACAACACCAGTAATTGTACTGGAGTTGTCCACACGTTGTCCATCCGTTTGCATGAACTGCTGTTGGAACACGGTATTTCCCACATTGCAACAACGTGTAGGGCTAGTGGCGCAATGGACAACGCGTCTGACTACGGATCAGAAGATTCTAGGTTCGACTCCTGGCTAGCTCGTACCACTCTTTAACTTGTTGGTCACTTGCTCCTCATTAAACAAGTTCTTGCCCTACAAACTAAGTAAATTTGCATCCTTATAGAGACAAATGATGGCGACAAAGGCTTTCAGATTGCGTGGGACAAAAGGTTTGTAGATCTCAGTTATGTTCACTGGCTATCTCCTACGAGTCTTTAACTTATAAATCACTTACTCCTCGTTTCACAACTTCCTGCTCTACAAACTGTATATAAAAAGCATCTGACTACTACTCTGTAGGGCCGAGCAATTCTAGGTTGAACTTTTGGCTAGCTTGTACAATTCTGCTGAATCAATTGCCACTCGTTTCTAAAGTTCCTGCTCTACTGCCTGTTGAATCAAGTAGAGTTGATATCCAGAGCTCAAAATATGCAAGAAAGAGGCACTTTGTCAACCAAGTGGCCGTGATAGTATAGTGGTTAGTACTCTACGTTGTGGTCCCAGCAACCCTGGTTTGAATCTGAGTCGTGGCAATGAAGAGTTGTGCATGTTTTAATCTGTTGTAGTGTACTCCAGCGTCAGTCTCATTTCATGTAGTTTGAAACTTGGCAGCTTAAGCCAATTTTTCTGCCGAATCAATTGCCGCTCGTTTCTAAAGTTCCTGCTCTACTGCCTGTTGAATCAAATAGAGTTGATATCCAGAGCTCAAAATATGCAATAAAGAGGGGCTTTGTCAACAAAGTGGCCGTGATCATATAGTGGTTAGTACTCTGCGTTGTGGTCGCAGCAACCCTGGTTCGAATCCGGGTCACGGCAGCAATGATGAGTTGTGCATTTTTGATCTTTTGTAGTGTACTCCAGCATCAGTCTCATTTCATGTAGTTTGAAACTTGGCAGCTTAAGCCAATTTTTCTAAATGAAGCCCGATGTTTTCCGACAACACCAGTAATTGTACTGGAGTTGTCGACACGTTGTCCATCCGTTTGCATGAACTGCTGTTGGAACACGGTATTTCCCACATTGCAACAACGTGTAGGGCTAGTGGCGCAATGGACAACGCGTCTGACTACGGATCAGAAGATTCTAGGTTCGACTCCTGGCTAGCTCGTACCACTCTTTAACTTGTTGGTCACTTGCTCCTCATTAAACAAGTTCTTGCCGTACAAACTAAGTAAATTTGCATCCTTATTGAGACAAATGATGGCGACAAAGGCTTTCAGATTGCGTGGGACAAAAGGTTTGTAGATCTCAGTTATGTTCACTGGCTATCTCCTACGAGTCTTTAACTTATAAATCACTTACTCCTCGTTTCACAACTTCCTGCTCTACAAACTGTGTATAAAAAGCATCTGACTACTACTCTGTAGGGCCGAGCAATTCTAGGTTGAACTTTTGGCTAGCTTGTACAATTCTGCTGAATCAATTGCCACTCGTTTCTAAAGTTCCTGCTCTACTGCCTGTTGAATCAAGTAGAGTTGATATCCAGAGCTCAAAATATGCAAGAAAGAGGCACTTTGTCAACCAAGTGGCCGTGATAGTATAGTGGTTAGTACTCTACGTTGTGGTCCCAGCAACCCTGGTTTGAATCTGAGTCGTGGCAATGATGATTTGTGCATGTTTTAATCTGTTGTAGTGTACTCCAGCGTCAGTCTCATTTCATGTAGTTTGAAACTTGGCAGCTTAAGCCAATTTTTCTGCCGAATCAATTGCCGCTCGTTTCTAAAGTTCCTGCCCTACTGCCTGTTGAATCAAGTAGAGTTGATATCCAGAGCTCAAAATATGCAATAAAGAGGGGCTTTGGCAACAAAGTGGCCGTGATCATATAGTGGTTAGTACTCTGCGTTGTGGTCGCAGCAACCCTGGTTCGAATGCGGGTCACGGCAGCAATGATGAGTTGTGCATTTTTGATCTTTTGTAGTGTACTCCAGCATCAGTCTCATTTCATGTAGTTTGAAACTTGGCAGCTTAAGCCAATTTTTCTAAATGAAGCCCGATGTTTTCCGACAACACCAGTAATTGTACTGGAGTTGTCGACACGTTGTCCATCCGTTTGCATGAACTGCTGTTGGAACACGGTATTTCCCACATTGCAACAACGTGTAGGGCTAGTGGCGCAATGGACAACGCGTCTGACTACGGATCAGAAGATTCTAGGTTCGACTCCTGGCTAGCTCGTACCACTCTTTAACTTGTTGGTCACTTGCTCCTCATTAAACAAGTTCTTGCCGTACAAACTAAGTAAATTTGCATCCTTATTGAGACAAATGATGGCGACAAAGGCTTTCAGATTGCGTGGGACAAAAGGTTTGTAGATCTCAGTTATGTTCACTGGCTATCTCCTACGAGTCTTTAACTTATAAATCACTTACTCCTCGTTTCACAACTTCCTGCTCTACAAACTGTGTATAAAAAGCATCTGACTACTACTCTGTAGGGCCGAGCAATTCTAGGTTGAACTTTTGGCTAGCTTGTACAATTCTGCTGAATCAATTGCCACTCGTTTCTAAAGTTCCTGCTCTACTGCCTGTTGAATCAAGTAGAGTTGATATCCAGAGCTCAAAATATGCAAGAAAGAGGCACTTTGTCAACCAAGTGGCCGTGATAGTATAGTGGTTAGTACTCTACGTTGTGGTCCCAGCAACCCTGGTTTGAATCTGAGTCGTGGCAATGAAGAGTTGTGCATGTTTTAATCTGTTGTAGTGTACTCCAGCGTCAGTCTCATTTCATGTAGTTTGAAACTTGGCAGCTTAAGCCAATTTTTCTGCCGAATCAATTGCCGCTCGTTTCTAAAGTTCCTGCTCTACTGCCTGTTGAATCAAATAGAGTTGATATCCAGAGCTCAAAATATGCAATAAAGAGGGGCTTTGTCAACAAAGTGGCCGTGATCATATAGTGGTTAGTACTCTGCGTTGTGGTCGCAGCAACCCTGGTTCGAATCCGGGTCACGGCAGCAATGATGAGTTGTGCATTTTTGATCTTTTGTAGTGTACTCCAGCATCAGTCTCATTTCATGTAGTTTGAAACTTGGCAGCTTAAGCCAATTTTTCTAAATGAAGCCCGATGTTTTCCGACAACACCAGTAATTGTACTGGAGTTGTCCACACGTTGTCCATCCGTTTGCATGAACTGCTGTTGGAACACGGTATTTCCCACATTGCAACAACGTGTAGGGCTAGTGGCGCAATGGACAACGCGTCTGACTACGGATCAGAAGATTCTAGGTTCGACTCCTGGCTAGCTCGTACCACTCTTTAACTTGTGGGTCACTTGCTCCTCATTAAACAAGTTCTTGCCCTACAAACTAAGTAAATTTGCATCCTTATAGAGACAAATGATGGCGACAAAGGCTTTCAGATTGCGTGGGACAAAAGGTTTGTAGATCTCAGTTATGTTCACTGGCTATCTCCTACGAGTCTTTAACTTATAAATCACTTACTCCTCGTTTCACAACTTCCTGCTCTACAAACTGTGTATAAAAAGCATCTGACTACTACTCTGTAGGGCCGAGCAATTCTAGGTTGAACTTTTGGCTAGCTTGTACAATTCTGCTGAATCAATTGCCACTCGTTTCTAAAGTTCCTGCTCTACTGCCTGTTGAATCAAGTAGAGTTGATATCCAGAGCTCAAAATATGCAAGAAAGAGGCACTTTGTCAACCAAGTGGCCGTGATAGTATAGTGGTTAGTACTCTACGTTGTGGTCCCAGCAACCCTGGTTTGAATCTGAGTCGTGGCAATGATGATTTGTGCATGTTTTAATCTGTTGTAGTGTACTCCAGCGTCAGTCTCATTTCATGTAGTTTGAAACTTGGCAGCTTAAGCCAATTTTTCTGCCGAATCAATTGCCGCTCGTTTCTAAAGTTCCTGCCCTACTGCCTGTTGAATCAAGTAGAGTTGATATCCAGAGCTCAAAATATGCAATAAAGAGGGGCTTTGGCAACAAAGTGGCCGTGATCATATAGTGGTTAGTACTCTGCGTTGTGGTCGCAGCAACCCTGGTTCGAATGCGGGTCACGGCAGCAATGATGAGTTGTGCATTTTTGATCTTTTGTAGTGTACTCCAGCATCAGTCTCATTTCATGTAGTTTGAAACTTGGCAGCTTAAGCCAATTTTTCTAAATGAAGCCCGATGTTTTCCGACAACACCAGTAATTGTACTGGAGTTGTCGACACGTTGTCCATCCGTTTGCATGAACTGCTGTTGGAACACGGTATTTCCCACATTGCAACAACGTGTAGGGCTAGTGGCGCAATGGACAACGCGTCTGACTACGGATCAGAAGATTCTAGGTTCGACTCCTGGCTAGCTCGTACCACTCTTTAACTTGTTGGTCACTTGCTCCTCATTAAACAAGTTCTTGCCGTACAAACTAAGTAAATTTGCATCCTTATTGAGACAAATGATGGCGACAAAGGCTTTCAGATTGCGTGGGACAAAAGGTTTGTAGATCTCAGTTATGTTCACTGGCTATCTCCTACGAGTCTTTAACTTATAAATCACTTACTCCTCGTTTCACAACTTCCTGCTCTACAAACTGTGTATAAAAAGCATCTGACTACTACTCTGTAGGGCCGAGCAATTCTAGGTTGAACTTTTGGCTAGCTTGTACAATTCTGCTGAATCAATTGCCACTCGTTTCTAAAGTTCCTGCTCTACTGCCTGTTGAATCAAGTAGAGTTGATATCCAGAGCTCAAAATATGCAAGAAAGAGGCACTTTGTCAACCAAGTGGCCGTGATAGTATAGTGGTTAGTACTCTACGTTGTGGTCCCAGCAACCCTGGTTTGAATCTGAGTCGTGGCAATGAAGAGTTGTGCATGTTTTAATCTGTTGTAGTGTACTCCAGCGTCAGTCTCATTTCATGTAGTTTGAAACTTGGCAGCTTAAGCCAATTTTTCTGCCGAATCAATTGCCGCTCGTTTCTAAAGTTCCTGCTCTACTGCCTGTTGAATCAAATAGAGTTGATATCCAGAGCTCAAAATATGCAATAAAGAGGGGCTTTGTCAACAAAGTGGCCGTGATCATATAGTGGTTAGTACTCTGCGTTGTGGTCGCAGCAACCCTGGTTCGAATCCGGGTCACGGCAGCAATGATGAGTTGTGCATTTTTGATCTTTTGTAGTGTACTCCAGCATCAGTCTCATTTCATGTAGTTTGAAACTTGGCAGCTTAAGCCAATTTTTCTAAATGAAGCCCGATGTTTTCCGACAACACCAGTAATTGTACTGGAGTTGTCCACACGTTGTCCATCCGTTTGCATGAACTGCTGTTGGAACACGGTATTTCCCACATTGCAACAACGTGTAGGGCTAGTGGCGCAATGGACAACGCGTCTGACTACGGATCAGAAGATTCTAGGTTCGACTCCTGGCTAGCTCGTACCACTCTTTAACTTGTGGGTCACTTGCTCCTCATTAAACAAGTTCTTGCCCTACAAACTAAGTAAATTTGCATCCTTATAGAGACAAATGATGGCGACAAAGGCTTTCAGATTGCGTGGGACAAAAGGTTTGTAGATCTCAGTTATGTTCACTGGCTATCTCCTACGAGTCTTTAACTTATAAATCACTTACTCCTCGTTTCACAACTTCCTGCTCTACAAACTGTGTATAAAAAGCATCTGACTACTACTCTGTAGGGCCGAGCAATTCTAGGTTGAACTTTTGGCTAGCTTGTACAATTCTGCTGAATCAATTGCCACTCGTTTCTAAAGTTCCTGCTCTACTGCCTGTTGAATCAAGTAGAGTTGATATCCAGAGCTCAAAATATGCAAGAAAGAGGCACTTTGTCAACCAAGTGGCCGTGATAGTATAGTGGTTAGTACTCTACGTTGTGGTCCCAGCAACCCTGGTTTGAATCTGAGTCGTGGCAATGATGATTTGTGCATGTTTTAATCTGTTGTAGTGTACTCCAGCGTCAGTCTCATTTCATGTAGTTTGAAACTTGGCAGCTTAAGCCAATTTTTCTGCCGAATCAATTGCCGCTCGTTTCTAAAGTTCCTGCCCTACTGCCTGTTGAATCAAGTAGAGTTGATATCCAGAGCTCAAAATATGCAATAAAGAGGGGCTTTGGCAACAAAGTGGCCGTGATCATATAGTGGTTAGTACTCTGCGTTGTGGTCGCAGCAACCCTGGTTCGAATGCGGGTCACGGCAGCAATGATGAGTTGTGCATTTTTGATCTTTTGTAGTGTACTCCAGCATCAGTCTCATTTCATGTAGTTTGAAACTTGGCAGCTTAAGCCAATTTTTCTAAATGAAGCCCGATGTTTTCCGACAACACCAGTAATTGTACTGGAGTCGTCCACACGTTGTCCATCCGTTTGCATGAACTGCTGTTGGAACACGGTATTTCCCACATTGCAACAACGTGTAGGGCTAGTGGCGCAATGGACAACGCGTCTGACTACGGATCAGAAGATTCTAGGTTCGACTCCTGGCTAGCTCGTACCACTCTTTAACTTGTTGGTCACTTGCTCCTCATTAAACAAGTTCTTGCCCTACAAACTAAGTAAATTTGCATCCTTATAGAGACAAATGATGGCGACAAAGGCTTTCAGATTGCGTGGGACAAAAGGTTTGTAGATCTCAGTTATGTTCACTGGCTATCTCCTACGAGTCTTTAACTTATAAATCACTTACTCCTCGTTTCACAACTTCCTGCTCTACAAACTGTGTATAAAAAGCATCTGACTACTACTCTGTAGGGCCGAGCAATTCTAGGTTGAACTTTTGGCTAGCTTGTACAATTCTGCTGAATCAATTGCCACTCGTTTCTAAAGTTCCTGCTCTACTGCCTGTTGAATCAAGTAGAGTTGATATCCAGAGCTCAAAATATGCAAGAAAGAGGCACTTTGTCAACCAAGTGGCCGTGATAGTATAGTGGTTAGTACTCTACGTTGTGGTACCAGCAACCCTGGTTTGAATCTGAGTCGTGGCAATGATGATTTGTGCATGTTTTAATCTGTTGTAGTGTACTCCAGCGTCAGTCTCATTTCATGTAGTTTGAAACTTGGCAGCTTAAGCCAATTTTTCTGCCGAATCAATTGCCGCTCGTTTCTAAAGTTCCTGCTCTACTGCCTGTTGAATCAAGTAGAGTTGATATCCAGAGCTCAAAATATGCAATAAAGAGGGGCTTTGTTAACAAAGTGGCCGTGATCGTATAGTGGTTAGTACTCTGCGTTGTGGTCGCAGCAACCCTGGTTCGAATCCGGGTCACGGCAGCAATGATGAGTTGTGCATTTTTGATATTTTGTAGTGTACTCCAGCATCAGTCTCATTTCATGTAGTTTGAAACTTGGCAGCTTAAGCCAATTTTTCTAAATGAAGCCCGATGTTTTCCGACAACACCAGTAATTGTACTGGAGTTGTCGACACGTTGTCCATCCGTTTGCATGAACTGCTGTTGGAACACGGTATTTCCCACATTGCAACAACGTGTAGGGCTAGTGGCGCAATGGACAACGCGTCTGACTACGGATCAGAAGATTCTAGGTTCGACTCCTGGCTAGCTCGTACCACTCTTTAACTTGTTGGTCACTTGCTCCTCATTAAACAAGTTCTTGCCCTACAAACTAAGTAAATTTGCATCCTTATTGAGACAAATGATGGCGACAAAGGCTTTCAGATTGCGTGGGACAAAAGGTTTGTAGATCTCAGTTATGTTCACTGGCTATCTCCTACGAGTCTTTAACTTATAAATCACTTACTCCTCGTTTCACAACTTCCTGCTCTACAAACTGTGTATAAAAAGCATCTGACTACTACTCTGTAGGGCCGAGCAATTCTAGGTTGAACTTTTGGCTAGCTTGTACAATTCTGCTGAATCAATTGCCACTCGTTTCTAAAGTTCCTGCTCTCCTGCCTGTTGAATCAAGTAGAGTTGATATCCAGAGCTCAAAATATGCAAGAAAGAGGCACTTCGTCAACCAAGTGGCCGTGATAGTATAGTGGTTAGTACTCTACGTTGTGGTCCTAGCAACCCTGGTTTGAATCTGAGTCGTGGCAATGATGAGTTGTGCATGTTTTAATCTGTTGTAGTGTACTCCAGCGTCAGTCTCATTTCATGTAGTTTGAAACTTGGCAGCTTAAGCCAATTTTTCTGCCGAATCAATTGCCGCTCGTTTCTAAAGTTCCTGCTCTACTGCCTGTTGAATCAAGTAGAGTTGATATCCAGAGCTCAAAATATGCAATAAAGAGGGGCTTTGTCAACAAAGTGGCCGTGATCGTATAGTGGTTAGTACTCTGCGTTGTGGTCGCAGCAACCCTGGTTCGAATGCGGGTCACGGCAGCAATGATGAGTTGTGCATTTTTGATCTTTTGTAGTGTACTCCAGCATCAGTCTCATTTCATGTAGTTTGAAACTTGGCAGCTTAAGCCAATTTTTCTAAATGAAGCCCGATGTTTTCCGACAACACCAGTAATTGTACTGGAGTTGTCCACACGTTGTCCATCCGTTTGCATGAACTGCTGTTGGAACACGGTATTTCCCACATTGCAACAACGTGTAGGGCTAGTGGCGCAATGGACAATGCGTCTGACTACGGATCAGAAGATTCTAGGTTCGACTCCTGGCTAGCTCGTACCACTCTTTAACTTGTGGGTCACTTGCTCCTCATTAAACAAGTTCTTGCCCTACAAACTAAGTAAATTTGCATCCTTATAGAGACAAATGATGGCGACAAAGGCTTTCAGATTGCGTGGGACAAAAGGTTTGTAGATCTCAGTTATGTTCACTGGCTATCTCCTACGAGTCTTTAACTTATAAATCACTTACTCCTCGTTTCACAACTTCCTGCTCTACAAACTGTATATAAAAAGCATCTGACTACTACTCTGTAGGGCCGAGCAATTCTAGGTTGAACTTTTGGCTAGCTTGTACAATTCTGCTGAATCAATTGCCACTCGTTTCTAAAGTTCCTGCTCTACTGCCTGTTGAATCAAGTAGAGTTGATATCCAGAGCTCAAAATATGCAAGAAAGAGGCACTTTGTCAACCAAGTGGCCGTGATAGTATAGTGGTTAGTACTCTACGTTGTGGTCCCAGCAACCCTGGTTTGAATCTGAGTCGTGGCAATGAAGAGTTGTGCATGTTTTAATCTGTTGTAGTGTACTCCAGCGTCAGTCTCATTTCATGTAGTTTGAAACTTGGCAGCTTAAGCCAATTTTTCTGCCGAATCAATTGCCGCTCGTTTCTAAAGTTCGTGCTCTACTGCCTGTTGAATCAAATAGAGTTGATATCCAGAGCTCAAAATATGCAATAAAGAGGGGCTTTGTCAACAAAGTGGCCGTGATCATATAGTGGTTAGTACTCTGCGTTGTGGTCGCAGCAACCCTGGTTCGAATCCGGGTCACGGCAGCAATGATGAGTTGTGCATTTTTGATCTTTTGTAGTGTACTCCAGCATCAGTCTCATTTCATGTAGTTTGAAACTTGGCAGCTTAAGCCAATTTTTCTAAATGAAGCCCGATGTTTTCCGACAACACCAGTAATTGTACTGGAGTTGTCCACACGTTGTCCATCCGTTTGCATGAACTGCTGTTGGAACACGGTATTTCCCACATTGCAACAACGTGTAGGGCTAGTGGCGCAATGGACAACGCGTCTGACTACGGATCAGAAGATTCTAGGTTCGACTCCTGGCTAGCTCGTACCACTCTTTAACTTGTTGGTCACTTGCTCCTCATTAAACAAGTTCTTGCCCTACAAACTAAGTAAATTTGCATCCTTATAGAGACAAATGATGGCGACAAAGGCTTTCAGATTGCGTGGGACAAAAGGTTTGTAGATCTCAGTTATGTTCACTGGCTATCTCCTACGAGTCTTTAACTTATAAATCACTTACTCCTCGTTTCACAACTTCCTGCTCTACAAACTGTGTATAAAAAGCATCTGACTACTACTCTGTAGGGCCGAGCAATTCTAGGTTGAACTTTTGGCTAGCTTGTACAATTCTGCTGAATCAATTGCCACTCGTTTCTAAAGTTCCTGCTCTACTGCCTGTTGAATCAAGTAGAGTTGATATCCAGAGCTCAAAATATGCAAGAAAGAGGCACTTTGTCAACCAAGTGGCCGTGATAGTATAGTGGTTAGTACTGTACGTTTCGGTCCCAGCAACCCTGGTTTGAATCTGAGTCGTGGCAATGATGAGTTGTGCATGTTTTAATCTGTTGTAGTGTACTCCAGCGTCAGTCTCATTTCATGTAGTTTGAAACTTGGCAGCTTAAGCCAATTTTCTGCCGAATCAATTGCCGCTCGTTTCTAAAGTTCCTGCTCTACTGCCTGTTGAATCAAGTAGAGTTGATATCCAGAGCTCAAAATATGCAATAAAGAGGCACTTTGTCAACAAAGTGGCCGTGATCGTATAGTGGTTAGTACTCTGCGTTGTGGTCGCAGCAACCCCGGTTCGAATCCGGGTCACGGCAGCAATGGTGAGTTGTGCATTTTTGATCTTTTGTAGTGTACTCCAGCATCAGTCTCATTTCATGTAGTTTGAAACTTGGCAGCTTAAGCCAATTTTTCTAAATGAAGCCCGATGTTTTCCGACAACACCAGTAATTGTACTGGAGTTGTCCACACGTTGTCCACCCGTTTGCATGAACTGCTGTTGGAACACGGTATTTCCCACATTGCAACAACGTGTAGGGCTAGTGGCGCAATGGACAACGCGTCTGACTACGGATCAGAAGATTCTAGGTTCGACTCCTGGCTAGCTCGTACCACTCTTTAACTTGTTGGTCACTTGCTCCTCATTAAACAAGTTCTTGCCCTACAAACTAAGTAAATTTGCATCCTTATAGAGACAAATGATGGCGACAAAGGCTTTCAGATTGCGTGGGACAAAAGGTTTGTAGATCTCAGTTATGTTCACTGGCTATCTCCTACGAGTCTTTAACTTATAAATCACTTACTCCTCGTTTCACAACTTCCTGCTCTACAAACTGTGTATAAAAAGCATCTGACTACTACTCTGTACGGCCGAGCAATTCTAGGTTGAACTTTTGGCTAGCTTGTACAATTCTGCTGAATCAATTGCCACTCGTTTCTAAAGTTCCTGCTCTACTGCCTGTTGAATCAAGTAGAGTTGATATCCAGAGCTCAAAATATGCAAGAAAGAGGCACTTTGTCAACCAAGTGGCCGTGATAGTATAGTGGTTAGTACTCTACGTTGTGGTCCCAGCAACCCTGGTTTGAATCTGAGTCGTGGCAATGATGAGTTGTGCATGTTTTAATCTGTTGTAGTGTACTCCAGCGTCAGTCTCATTTCATGTAGTTTGAAACTTGGCAGCTTAAGCCAATTTTTCTGCCGAATCAATTGCCGCTCGTTTCTAAAGTTCCTGCCCTACTGCCTGTTGAATCAAGTAGAGTTGATATCCAGAGCTCAAAATATGCAATAAAGAGGGGCTTTGGCAACAAAGTGGCCGTGATCATATAGTGGTTAGTACTCTGCGTTGTGGTCGCAGCAACCCTGGTTCGAATGCGGGTCACGGCAGCAATGATGAGTTGTGCATTTTTGATCTTTTGTAGTGTACTCCAGCATCAGTCTCATTTCATGTAGTTTGAAACTTGGCAGCTTAAGCCAATTTTTCTAAATGAAGCCCGATGTTTTCCGACAACACCAGTAATTGTACTGGAGTTGTCGACACGTTGTCCATCCGTTTGCATGAACTGCTGTTGGAACACGGTATTTCCCACATTGCAACAACGTGTAGGGCTAGTGGCGCAATGGACAACGCGTCTGACTACGGATCAGAAGATTCTAGGTTCGACTCCTGGCTAGCTCGTACCACTCTTTAACTTGTTGGTCACTTGCTCCTCATTAAACAAGTTCTTGCCCTACAAACTAAGTAAATTTGCATCCTTATTGAGACAAATGATGGCGACAAAGGCTTTCAGATTGCGTGGGACAAAAGGTTTGTAGATCTCAGTTATGTTCACTGGCTATCTCCTACGAGTCTTTAACTTATAAATCACTTACTCCTCGTTTCACAACTTCCTGCTCTACAAACTGTGTATAAAAAGCATCTGACTACTACTCTGTAGGGCCGAGCAATTCTAGGTTGAACTTTTGGCTAGCTTGTACAATTCTGCTGAATCAATTGCCACTCGTTTCTAAAGTTCCTGCTCTCCTGCCTGTTGAATCAAGTAGAGTTGATATCCAGAGCTCAAAATATGCAAGAAAGAGGCACTTTGTCAACCAAGTGGCCGTGATAGTATAGTGGTTAGTACTCTACGTTGTGGTCCCAGCAACCCTGGTTTGAATCTGAGTCGTGGCAATGATGATTTGTGCATGTTTTAATCTGTTGTAGTGTACTCCAGCGTCAGTCTCATTTCATGTAGTTTGAAACTTGGCAGCTTAAGCCAATTTTTCTGCCGAATCAATTGCCGCTCGTTTCTAAAGTTCCTGCTCTACTGCCTGTTGAATCAAGTAGAGTTGATATCCAGAGCTCAAAATATGCAATAAAGAGGGGCTTTGTCAACAAAGTGGCCGTGATCATATAGTGGTTAGTACTCTGCGTTGTGGTCGCAGCAACCCTGGTTCGAATCCGGGTCACGGCAGCAATGATGAGTTGTGCATTTTTGATCTTTTGTAGTGTACTGCAGCATCAGTCTCATTTCATGTAGTTTGAAACTTGGCAGCTTAAGCCAATTTTTCTAAATGAAGCCCGATGTTTTCCGACAACACCAGTAATTGTACTGGAGTTGTCGACACGTTGTCCATCCGTTTGCATGAACTGCTGTTGGAACACGGTATTTCCCACATTGCAACAAAGTGTAGGGCTAGTGGCGCAATGGACAACGCGTCTGACTACGGATCAGAAGATTCTAGGTTCGACTCCTGGCTAGCTCGTACCACTCTTTAACTTGTTGGTCACTTGCTCCTCATTAAACAAGTTCTTGCCCTACAAACTAAGTAAATTTGCATCCTTATAGAGACAAATGATGGCGACAAAGGCTTTCAGATTGCGTGGGACAAAAGGTTTGTAGATCTCAGTTATGTTCACTGGCTATCTCCTACGAGTCTTTAACTTATAAATCACTTACTCCTCGTTTCACAACTTCCTGCTCTACAAACTGTGTATAAAAAGCATCTGACTACTACTCTGTACGGCCGAGCAATTCTAGGTTGAACTTTTGGCTAGCTTGTACAATTCTGCTGAATCAATTGCCACTCGTTTCTAAAGTTCCTGCTCTACTGCCTGTTGAATCAAGTAGAGTTGATATCCAGAGCTCAAAATATGCAAGAAAGAGGCACTTTGTCAACCAAGTGGCCGTGATAGTATAGTGGTTAGTACTCTACGTTGTGGTCCCAGCAACCCTGGTTTGAATCTGAGTCGTGGCAATGATGAGTTGTGCATGTTTTAATCTGTTGTAGTGTACTCCAGCGTCAGTCTCATTTCATGTAGTTTGAAACTTGGCAGCTTAAGCCAATTTTTCTGCCGAATCAATTGCCGCTCGTTTCTAAAGTTCCTGCCCTACTGCCTGTTGAATCAAGTAGAGTTGATATCCAGAGCTCAAAATATGCAATAAAGAGGGGCTTTGGCAACAAAGTGGCCGTGATCATATTGTGGTTAGTACTCTGCGTTGTGGTCGCAGCAACCCTGGTTCGAATGCGGGTCACGGCAGCAATGATGAGTTGTGCATTTTTGATCTTTTGTAGTGTACTCCAGCATCAGTCTCATTTCATGTAGTTTGAAACTTGGCAGCTTAAGCCAATTTTTCTAAATGAAGCCCGATGTTTTCCGACAACACCAGTAATTGTACTGGAGTTGTCGACACGTTGTCCATCCGTTTGCATGAACTGCTGTTGGAACACGGTATTTCCCACATTGCAACAACGTGTAGGGCTAGTGGCGCAATGGACAACGCGTCTGACTACGGATCAGAAGATTCTAGGTTCGACTCCTGGCTAGCTCGTACCACTCTTTAACTTGTTGGTCACTTGCTCCTCATTAAACAAGTTCTTGCCCTACAAACTAAGTAAATTTGCATCCTTATTGAGACAAATGATGGCGACAAAGGCTTTCAGATTGCGTGGGACAAAAGGTTTGTAGATCTCAGTTATGTTCACTGGCTATCTCCTACGAGTCTTTAACTTATAAATCACTTACTCCTCGTTTCACAACTTCCTGCTCTACAAACTGTGTATAAAAAGCATCTGACTACTACTCTGTAGGGCCGAGCAATTCTAGGTTGAACTTTTGGCTAGCTTGTACAATTCTGCTGAATCAATTGCCACTCGTTTCTAAAGTTCCTGCTCTCCTGCCTGTTGAATCAAGTAGAGTTGATATCCAGAGCTCAAAATATGCAAGAAAGAGGCACCTTGTCAACCAAGTGGCCGTGATAGTATAGTGGTTAGTACTCTACGTTGTGGTCCCAGCAACCCTGGTTTGAATCTGAGTCGTGGCAATGATGATTTGTGCATGTTTTAATCTGTTGTAGTGTACTCCAGCGTCAGTCTCATTTCATGTAGTTTGAAACTTGGCAGCTTAAGCCAATTTTTCTGCCGAATCAATTGCCGCTCGTTTCTAAAGTTCCTGCTCTACTGCCTGTTGAATCAAGTAGAGTTGATATCCAGAGCTCAAAATATGCAATAAAGAGGGGCTTTGGCAACAAAGTGGCCGTGATCATATAGTGGTTAGTACTCTGCGTTGTGGTCGCAGCAACCCTGGTTCGAATGCGGGTCACGGCAGCAATGATGAGTTGTGCATTTTTGATCTTTTGTAGTGTACTCCAGCATCAGTCTCATTTCATGTAGTTTGAAACTTGGCAGCTTAAGCCAATTTTTCTAAATGAAGCCCGATGTTTTCCGACAACACCAGTAATTGTACTGGAGTTGTCGACACGTTGTCCATCCGTTTGCATGAACTGCTGTTGGAACACGGTATTTCCCACATTGCAACAACGTGTAGGGCTAGTGGCGCAATGGACAACGCGTCTGACTACGGATCAGAAGATTCTAGGTTCGACTCCTGGCTAGCTCGTACCACTCTTTAACTTGTTGGTCACTTGCTCCTCATTAAACAAGTTCTTGCCCTACAAACTAAGTAAATTTGCATCCTTATTGAGACAAATGATGGCGACAAAGGCTTTCAGATTGCGTGGGACAAAAGGTTTGTAGATCTCAGTTATGTTCACTGGCTATCTCCTACGAGTCTTTAACTTATAAATCACTTACTCCTCGTTTCACAACTTCCTGCTCTACAAACTGTGTATAAAAAGCATCTGACTACTACTCTGTAGGGCCGAGCAATTCTAGGTTGAACTTTTGGCTAGCTTGTACAATTCTGCTGAATCAATTGCCACTCGTTTCTAAAGTTCCTGCTCTCCTGCCTGTTGAATCAAGTAGAGTTGATATCCAGAGCTCAAAATATGCAAGAAAGAGGCACTTTGTCAACCAAGTGGCCGTGATAGTATAGTGGTTAGTACTCTACGTTGTGGTCCCAGCAACCCTGGTTCGAATCTGAGTCGTGGCAATGATGAGTTGTGCATGTTTTAATCTGTTGTAGTGTACTCCAGCGTCAGTCTCATTTCATGCAGTTTGAAACTTGGCAGCTTAAGCCAATTTTTCTGCCGAATCAATTGCCGCTCGTTTCTAAAGTTCCTGCTCTACTGCCTGTTGAATCAAGCAGAGTTGATATCCAGAGCTCAAAATATGCAATAAAGAGGGGCTTTGTCAACAAAGTGGCCGTGATCGTATAGTGGTTAGTATTCTGCGTTGTGGTCGCAGCAACCCTGGTTCGAATCCGGGTCACGGCAGCAATGATGAGTTGTGCATTTTTGATCTTTTGTAGTGTACTCCAGCATCAGTCTCATTTCATGTAGTTTGAAACTTGGCAGCTTAAGCCAATTTTTCTAAATGAAGCCCGATGTTTTCCGACAACACCAGTAATTGTACTGGAGTTGTCCACACGTTGTCCATCCGTTTGCATGAACTGCTGTTGGAACACGGTATTTCCCACACTGCAACAACGTGTAGGGCTAGTGGCGCAATGGACAACGCGTCTGACTACGGATCAGAAGATTCTAGGTTTGACTCCTGGCTAGCTCGTACCACTCTTTAACTTGTGGGTCACTTGCTCCTCATTAAACAAGTTCTTGCCCTACAAACTAAGTAAATTTGCATCCTTATAGAGACAAATGATGGCGACAAAGGCTTTCAGATTGCGTGGGACAAAAGGTTTGTAGATGTCAGTTATGTTCACTGGCTATCTCCTACGAGTCTTTAACTTACAAATCACTTACTCCTCGTTTCACAACTTCCTGCTCTACAAACTGTGTATAAAAAGCATCTGACTACTACTCTGTAGGGCCGAGCAATTCTAGGTTGAACTTTTGGCTAGCTTGTACAATTCTGCTGAATCAATTGCCACTCGTTTCTAAAGTTCCTGCTCTACTGCCTGTTGAATCAAGTAGAGTTGATATCCAGAGCTCAAAATATGCAAGAAAGAGGCACTTTGTCAACCAAGTGGCCGTGATAGTATAGTGGTTAGTACTCTATGTTGTAGTCCTAGCAACCCTGGTTCGAATCTGAGTCGTGGCAATGATGAGTTGTGCATGTTTTAATCTGTTGTAGTGTACTCCAGCGTCAGTCTCATTTCATGCAGTTTGAAACTTGGCAGCTTAAGCCAATTTTTCTGCCGAATCAATTGCCGCTCGTTTCTAAAGTTCCTGCTCTACTGCCTGTTGAATCAAGTAGAGTTGATATCCAGAGCTCAAAATATGCAATAAAGAGGGGCTTTGTCAACAAAGTGGCCGTGATCGTATAGTGGTTAGTACTCTGCGTTGTGGTCGCAGCAACCCTGGTTCGAATCCGGGTCACGGCAGCAATGATGAGTTGTGCATTTTTGATCTTTTGTAGTGTACTCCAGCATCAGTCTCATTTCATGTAGTTTGAAACTTGGCAGCTTAAGCCAATTTTTCTAAATGAAGCCCGATGTTTTCCGACAACACCAGTAATTGTACTGGAGTTGTCCACACGTTGTCCATCCGTTTGCATGAACTGCTGTTGGAACACGGTATTTCCCACACTGCAACAACGTGTAGGGCTAGTGGCGCAATGGACAACGCGTCTGACTACGGATCAGAAGATTCTAGGTTCGACTCCTGGCTAGCTCGTACCACTCTTTAACTTGTGGGTCACTTGCTCCTCATTAAACAAGTTCTTGCCCTACAAACTAAGTAAATTTGCATCCTTATAGAGACAAATGATGGCGACAAAGGCTTTCAGATTGCGTGGGACAAAAGGTTTGTAGATCTCAGTTATGTTCACTGGCTATCTCCTACGAGTCTTTAACTTATAAATCACTTACTCCTCGTTTCACAACTTCCTGCTCTACAAACTGTATAAAAAGCATCTGACTACTACTCTGTAGGGCCGAGCAATTCTAGGTTGAACTTTTGGCTAGCTTGTACAATTCTGCTGAATCAATTGCCACTCGTTTCTAAAGTTCCTGCCCTACTGCCTGTTGAATCAAGTAGAGTTGATATCCAGAGCTCAAAATATGCAAGAAAGAGGCACTTTGTCAACCAAGTGGCCGTGATAGTATAGTGGTTAGTACTCTACGTTGTGGTCCCAGCAACCCTGGTTTGAATCTGAGTCGTGGCAATGATGATTTGTGCATGTTTTAATCTGTTGTAGTGTACTCCAGCGTCAGTCTCATTTCATGTAGTTTGAAACTTGGCAGCTTAAGCCAATTTTTCTGCCGAATCAATTGCCGCTCGTTTCTAAAGTTCCTGCTCTACTGCCTGTTGAATCAAGTAGAGTTGATATCCAGAGCTCAAAATATGCAATAAAGAGGGGCTTTGTCAACAAAGTGGCCGTGATCATATAGTGGTTAGTACTCTGCGTTGTGGTCGCAGCAACCCTGGTTCGAATCCGGGTCACGGCAGCAATGATGAGTTGTGCATTTTTGATCTTTTGTAGTGTACTGCAGCATCAGTCTCATTTCATGTAGTTTGAAACTTGGCAGCTTAAGCCAATTTTTCTAAATGAAGCCCGATGTTTTCCGACAACACCAGTAATTGTACTGGAGTTGTCGACACGTTGTCCATCCGTTTGCATGAACTGCTGTTGGAACACGGTATTTCCCACATTGCAACAACGTGTAGGGCTAGTGGCGCAATGGACAACGCGTCTGACTACGGATCAGAAGATTCTAGGTTCGACTCCTGGCTAGCTCGTACCACTCTTTAACTTGTTGGTCACTTGCTCCTCATTAAACAAGTTCTTGCCCTACAAACTAAGTAAATTTGCATCCTTATAGAGACAAATGATGGCGACAAAGGCTTTCAGATTGCGTGGGACAAAAGGTTTGTAGATCTCAGTTATGTTCACTGGCTATCTCCTACGAGTCTTTAACTTATAAATCACTTACTCCTCGTTTCACAACTTCCTGCTCTACAAACTGTGTATAAAAAGCATCTGACTACTACTCTGTAGGGCCGAGCAATTCTAGGTTGAACTTTTGGCTAGCTTGTACAATTCTGCTGAATCAATTGCCACTCGTTTCTAAAGTTCCTGCTCTACTGCCTGTTGAATCAAGTAGAGTTGATATCCAGAGCTCAAAATATGCAAGAAAGAGGCACTTTGTCAACCAAGTGGCCGTGATAGTATAGTGGTTAGTACTCTGCGTTGTGGTCGCAGCAACCCTGGTTCGAATGCGGGTCACGGCAGCAATGATGAGTTGTGCATTTTTGATCTTTTGTAGTGTACTCCAGCATCAGTCTCATTTCATGTAGTTTGAAACTTGGCAGCTTAAGCCAATTTTTCTAAATGAAGCCCGATGTTTTCCGACAACACCAGTAATTGTACTGGAGTTGTCCACACGTTGTCCATCCGTTTGCATGAACTGCTGTTGGAACACGGTATTTCCCACATTGCAACAACGTGTAGGGCTAGTGGCGCAATGGACAACGCGTCTGACTACGGATCAGAAGATTCTAGGTTCGACTCCTGGCTAGCTCGTACCACTGTTTAACTTGTTGGTCACTTGCTCCTCATTAAACAAGTTCTTGCCCTACAAACTAAGTAAATTTGCATCCTTATAGAGACAAATGATGCCGACAAAGGCTTTCAGATTGCGTGGGACAAAAGGTTTGTAGATCTCAGTTATGTTCACTGGCTATCTCCTACGAGTCTTTAACTTATAAATCACTTACTCCTCGTTTCACAACTTCCTGCTCTACAAACTGTGTATAAAAAGCATCTGACTACTACTCTGTAGGGCCGAGCAATTCTAGGTTGAACTTTTGGCTAGCTTGTACAATTCTGCTGAATCAATTGCCACTCGTTTCTAAAGTTCCTGCTCTCCTGCCTGTTGAATCAAGTAGAGTTGATATCCAGAGCTCAAAATATGCAAGAAAGAGGCACTTTGTCAACCAAGTGGCCGTGATAGTATAGTGGTTAGTACTCTATGTTGTGGTCCTAGCAACCCTGGTTCGAATCTGAGTCGTGGCAATGATGAGTTGTGCATGTTTTAATCTGTTGTAGTGTACTCCAGCGTCAGTCTCATTTCATGTAGTTTGAAACTTGGCAGCTTAAGCCAATTTTTCTGCCGAATCAATTGCCGCTCGTTTCTGAAGTTCCTGCTCTACTGCCTGTTGAATCAAGTAGAGTTGATATCCAGAGCTCAAAATATGCAATAAAGAGGGGCTTTGTCAACAAAGTGGCCGTGATCGTATAGTGCTTAGTACTCTGCGTTGTGGTCGCAGCAACCCTGGTTTGAATCTGGGTCACGGCAGCAATGATGAGTTGTGCATTTTTGATCTTTTGTAGTGTACTCCAGCATCAGTCTCATTTCATGTAGTTTGAAACTTGGCAGCTTAAGCCAATTTTTCTAAATGAAGCCCGATGTTTTCCGACAACACCAGTAATTGTACTGGAGTTGTCGACACGTTGTCCATCCGTTTGCATGAACTGCTGTTGGAACACGGTATTTCCCACATTGCAACAACGTGTAGGGCTAGTGGCGCAATGGACAACGCGTCTGACTACGGATCAGAAGATTCTAGGTTGGACTCCTGGCTAGCTCGTACCACTCTTTAACTTGTTGGTCACTTGCTCCTCATTAAACAAGTTCTTGCCCTACAAACTAAGTAAATTTGCATCCTTATAGAGACAAATGATGGCGACAAAGGCTTTCAGATTGCGTGGGACAAAAGGTTTGTAGATCTCAGTTATGTTCACTGGCTATCTCCTACGAGTCTTTAACTTATAAATCACTTACTCCTCGTTTCACAACTTCCTGCTCTACAAACTGTGTATAAAAAGCATCTGACTACTACTCTGTAGGGCCGAGCAATTCTAGGTTGAACTTTTCGCGAGCTTGTACAATTCTGCTGAATCAATTGCCACTCGTTTCTAAAGTTCCTGCTCTACTGCCTGTTGAATCAAGTAGAGTTGATATCCAGAGCTCAAAATATGCAAGAAAGAGGCACTTTGTCAACCAAGTGGCCGTGATAGTATAGTGGTTAGTACTCTACGTTGTGGTCCCAGCAGCCCAAGTTCGAATCTGAGTCGTGGCAATGATGAGTTGTGCATGTTTTAATCTGTTGTAGTGTACTCCAGCGTCAGTCTCATTTCATGTAGTTTGAAACTTGGCAGCTTAAGCCAATTTTTCTGCCGAATCAATTGCCGCTCGTTTCTAAAGTTCCTGCTCTACTGCCTGTTGAATCAAGTAGAGTTGATATCCAGAGCTCAAAATATGCAATAAAGAGGGGCTTTGTCAACAAAGTGGCCGTGATCGTATAGTGGTTAGTACTCTGCGTTGTGGTCGCAGCAACCCTTGTTCGAATCCGGGTCACGGCAGCAATGATGAGTTCTGCATTTTTGATCTTTTGTAGTGTACTCCAGCATCAGTCTCATTTCATGTAGTCTGAAACTTGGCAGCTTAAGCCAATTTTTCTAAATGAAGCCCGATGTTTTCCGACAACACCAGTAATTGTACTGGAGTTGTCCACACGTTGTCCATCCGTTTGCATGAACTGCTGTTGGAACACGGTATTTCCCACACTGCAACAACGTGTAGGGCTAGTGGCGCAATGGACAACGCGTCTGACTACGGATCAGAAGATTCTAGGTTCGACTCCTGGCTAGCTCGTACCACTCTTTAACTTGTGGGTCACTTGCTCCTCATTAAACAAGTTCTTGCCCTACAAACTAAGTAAATTTGCATCCTTATAGAGACAAATGATGGCGACAAAGGCTTTCAGATTGCGTGGGACAAAAGGTTTGTAGATGTCAGTTATGTTCACTGGCTATCTCCTACGAGTCTTTAACTTATAAATCACTTACTCCTCGTTTCACAACTTCCTGCTCTACAAACTGTGTATAAAAAGCATCTGACTACTACTCTGTAGGGCCGAGCAATTCTAGGTTGAACTTTTGGCTAGCTTGTACAATTCTGCTGAATCAATTGCCACTCGTTTCTAAAGTTCCTGCTCTACTGCCTGTTGAATCAAGTAGAGTTGATATCCAGAGCTCAAAATATGCAAGAAAGAGGCACTTTGTCAACCAAGTGGCCGTGATAGTATAGTGGTTAGTACTCTATGTTGTAGTCCTAGCAACCCTGGTTCGAATCTGAGTCGTGGCAATGATGAGTTGTGCATGTTTTAATCTGTTGTAGTGTACTCCAGCGTCAGTCTCATTTCATGCAGTTTGAAACTTGGCAGCTTAAGCCAATTTTTCTGCCGAATCAATTGCCGCTCGTTTCTAAAGTTCCTGCTCTACTGCCTGTTGAATCAAGCAGAGTTGATATCCAGAGCTCAAAATATGCAATAAAGAGGGGCTTTGTCAACAAAGTGGCCGTGATCGTATAGTGGTTAGTACTCTGCGTTGTGGTCGCAGCAACCCTGGTTCGAATCCGGGTCACGGCAGCAATGATGAGTTGTGCATTTTTGATCTTTTGTAGTGTACTCCAGCATCAGTCTCATTTCATGTAGTTTGAAACTTGGCAGCTTAAGCCAATTTTTCTAAATGAAGCCCGATGTTTTCCGACAACACCAGTAATTGTACTGGAGTTGTCCACACGTTGTCCATCCGTTTGCATGAACTGCTGTTGGAACACGGTATTTCCCACACTGCAACAACGTGTAGGGCTAGTGGCGCAATGGACAACGCGTCTGACTACGGATCAGAAGATTCTAGGTTCGACTCCTGGCTAGCTCGTACCACTCTTTAACTTGTGGGTCACTTGCTCCTCATTAAACAAGTTCTTGCCCTACAAACTAAGTAAATTTGCATCCTTATAGAGACAAATGATGGCGACAAAGGCTTTCAGATTGCGTGGGACAAAAGGTTTGTAGATGTCAGTTATGTTCACTGGCTATCTCCTACGAGTCTTTAACTTATAAATCACTTACTCCTCGTTTCACAACTTCCTGCTCTACAAACTGTGTATAAAAAGCATCTGACTACTACTCTGTAGGGCCGAGCAATTCTAGGTTGAACTTTTGGCTAGCTTGTACAATTCTGCTGAATCAATTGCCACTCGTTTCTAAAGTTCCTGCTCTACTGCCTGTTGAATCAAGTAGAGTTGATATCCAGAGCTCAAAATATGCAAGAAAGAGGCACTTTGTCAACCAAGTGGCCGTGATAGTATAGTGGTTAGTACTCTATGTTGTGGTCCTAGCAACCCTGGTTCGAATCTGAGTCGTGGCAATGATGAGTTGTGCATGTTTTAATCTGTTGTAGTGTACTCCAGCGTCAGTCTCATTTCATGCAGTTTGAAACTTGGCAGCTTAAGCCAATTTTTCTGCCGAATCAATTGCCGCTCGTTTCTAAAGTTCCTGCTCTACTGCCTGTTGAATCAAGTAGAGTTGATATCCAGAGCTCAAAATATGCAATAAAGAGGGGCTTTGTCAACAAAGTGGCCGTGATCGTATAGTGGTTAGTACTCTGCGTTGTGGTCGCAGCAACCCTGGTTCGAATCCGGGTCACGGCAGCAATGATGAGTTGTGCATTTTTGATCTTTTGTAGTGTACTCCAGCATCAGTCTCATTTCATGTAGTTTGAAACTTGGCAGCTTAAGCCAATTTTTCTAAATGAAGCCCGATGTTTTCCGACAACACCAGTAATTGTACTGGAGTTGTCGACACGTTGTCCATCCGTTTGCATGAACTGCTGTTGGAACACGGTATTTCCCACATTGCAACAACGTGTAGGGCTAGTGGCGCAATGGACAACGCGTCTGACTACGGATCAGAAGATTCTAGGTTCGACTCCTGGCTAGCTCGTACCACTCTTTAACTTGTTGGTCACTTGCTCCTCATTAAACAAGTTCTTGCCCTACAAACTAAGTAAATTTGCATCCTTATAGAGACAAATGATGGCGACAAAGGCTTTCAGATTGCGTGGGACAAAAGGTTTGTAGATCTCAGTTATGTTCACTGGCTATCTCCTACGAGTCTTTAACTTATAAATCACTTACTCCTCGTTTCACAACTTCCTGCTCTACAAACTGTGTATAAAAAGCATCTGACTACTACTCTGTAGGGCCGAGCAATTCTAGGTTGAACTTTTGGCTAGCTTGTACAATTCTGCTGAATCAATTGCCACTCGTTTCTAAAGTTCCTGCTCTACTGCCTGTTGAATCAAGTAGAGTTGATATCCAGAGCTCAAAATATGCAAGAAAGAGGCACTTTGTCAACCAAGTGGCCGTGATAGTATAGTGGTTAGTACTCTATGTTGTGGCCCTAGCAACCCTGGTTCGAATCTGAGTCGTGGCAATGATGAGTTGTGCATGTTTTAATCTGTTGTAGTGTACTCCAGCGTCAGTCTCATTTCATGCAGTTTGAAACTTGGCAGCTTAAGCCAATTTTTCTGCCGAATCAATTGCCGCTCGTTTCTAAAGTTCCTGCTCTACTGCCTGTTGAATCAAGCAGAGTTGATATCCAGAGCTCAAAATATGCAATAAAGAGGGGCTTTGTCAACAAAGTGGCCGTGATCGTATAGTGGTTAGTACTCTGCGTTGTGGTCGCAGCAACCCTGGTTCGAATCCGGGTCACGGCAGCAATGATGAGTTGTGCATTTTTGATCTTTTGTAGTGTACTCCAGCATCAGTCTCATTTCATGTAGTTTGAAACTTGGCAGCTTAAGCCAATTTTTCTAAATGAAGCCCGATGTTTTCCGACAACACCAGTAATTGTACTGGAGTTGTCCACACGTTGTCCATCCGTTTGCATGAACTGCTGTTGGAACACGGTATTTCCCACACTGCAACAACGTGTAGGGCTAGTGGCGCAATGGACAACGCGTCTGACTACGGATCAGAAGATTCTAGGTTCGACTCCTGGCTAGCTCGTACCACTCTTTAACTTGTGGGTCACTTGCTCCTCATTAAACAAGTTCTTGCCCTACAAACTAAGTAAATTTGCATCCTTATAGAGACAAATGATGGCGACAAAGGCTTTCAGATTGCGTGGGACAAAAGGTTTGTAGATGTCAGTTATGTTCACTGGCTATCTCCTACGAGTCTTTAACTTATAAATCACTTACTCCTCGTTTCACAACTTCCTGCTCTACAAACTGTGTATAAAAAGCATCTGACTACTACTCTGTAGGGCCGAGCAATTCTAGGTTGAACTTTTGGCTAGCTTGTACAATTCTGCTGAATCAATTGCCACTCGTTTCTAAAGTTCCTGCTCTACTGCCTGTTGAATCAAGTAGAGTTGATATCCAGAGCTCAAAATATGCAAGAAAGAGGCACTTTGTCAACCAAGTGGCCGTGATAGTATAGTGGTTAGTACTCTATGTTGTAGTCCTAGCAACCCTGGTTCGAATCTGAGTCGTGGCAATGATGAGTTGTGCATGTTTTAATCTGTTGTAGTGTACTCCAGCGTCAGTCTCATTTCATGCAGTTTGAAACTTGGCAGCTTAAGCCAATTTTTCTGCCGAATCAATTGCCGCTCGTTTCTAAAGTTCCTGCTCTACTGCCTGTTGAATCAAGTAGAGTTGATATCCAGAGCTCAAAATATGCAATAAAGAGGGGCTTTGTCAACAAAGTGGCCGTGATCGTATAGTGGTTAGTACTCTGCGTTGTGGTCGCAGCAACCCTGGTTCGAATCCGGGTCACGGCAGCAATGATGAGTTGTGCATTTTTGATCTTTTGTAGTGTACTCCAGCATCAGTCTCATTTCATGTAGTTTGAAACTTGGCAGCTTAAGCCAATTTTTCTAAATGAAGCCCGATGTTTTCCGACAACACCAGTAATTGTACTGGAGTTGTCCACACGTTGTCCATCCGTTTGCATGAACTGCTGTTGGAACACGGTATTTCCCACACTGCAACAACGTGTAGGGCTAGTGGCGCAATGGACAACGCGTCTGACTACGGATCAGAAGATTCTAGGTTCGACTCCTGGCTAGCTCGTACCACTCTTTAACTTGTGGGTCACTTGCTCCTCATTAAACAAGTTCTTGCCCTACAAACTAAGTAAATTTGCATCCTTATAGAGACAAATGATGGCGACAAAGGCTTTCAGATTGCGTGGGACAAAAGGTTTGTAGATCTCAGTTATGTTCACTGGCTATCTCCTACGAGTCTTTAACTTATAAATCACTTACTCCTCGTTTCACAACTTCCTGCTCTACAAACTGTATAAAAAGCATCTGACTACTACTCTGTAGGGCCGAGCAATTCTAGGTTGAACTTTTGGCTAGCTTGTACAATTCTGCTGAATCAATTGCCACTCGTTTCTAAAGTTCCTGCCCTACTGCCTGTTGAATCAAGTAGAGTTGATATCCAGAGCTCAAAATATGCAAGAAAGAGGCACTTTGTCAACCAAGTGGCCGTGATAGTATAGTGGTTAGTACTCTACGTTGTGGTCCCAGCAACCCTGGTTTGAATCTGAGTCGTGGCAATGATGATTTGTGCATGTTTTAATCTGTTGTAGTGTACTCCAGCGTCAGTCTCATTTCATGTAGTTTGAAACTTGGCAGCTTAAGCCAATTTTTCTGCCGAATCAATTGCCGCTCGTTTCTAAAGTTCCTGCTCTACTGCCTGTTGAATCAAGTAGAGTTGATATCCAGAGCTCAAAATATGCAATAAAGAGGGGCTTTGTCAACAAAGTGGCCGTGATCATATAGTGGTTAGTACTCTGCGTTGTGGTCGCAGCAACCCTGGTTCGAATCCGGGTCACGGCAGCAATGATGAGTTGTGCATTTTTGATCTTTTGTAGTGTACTGCAGCATCAGTCTCATTTCATGTAGTTTGAAACTTGGCAGCTTAAGCCAATTTTTCTAAATGAAGCCCGATGTTTTCCGACAACACCAGTAATTGTACTGGAGTTGTCCACACGTTGTCCATCCGTTTGCATGAACTGCTGTTGGAACACGGTATTTCCCACACTGCAACAACGTGTAGGGCTAGTGGCGCAATGGACAACGCGTCTGACTACGGATCAGAAGATTCTAGGTTCGACTCCTGGCTAGCTCGTACCACTCTTTAACTTGTGGGTCACTTGCTCCTCATTAAACAAGTTCTTGCCCTACAAACTAAGTAAATTTGCATCCTTATAGAGACAAATGATGGCGACAAAGGCTTTCAGATTGCGTGGGACAAAAGGTTTGTAGATGTCAGTTATGTTCACTGGCTATCTCCTACGAGTCTTTAACTTATAAATCACTTACTCCTCGTTTCACAACTTCCTGCTCTACAAACTGTGTATAAAAAGCATCTGACTACTACTCTGTAGGGCCGAGCAATTCTAGGTTGAACTTTTGGCTAGCTTGTACAATTCTGCTGAATCAATTGCCACTCGTTTCTAAAGTTCCTGCTCTACTGCCTGTTGAATCAAGTAGAGTTGATATCCAGAGCTCAAAATATGCAAGAAAGAGGCACTTTGTCAACCAAGTGGCCGTGATAGTATAGTGGTTAGTACTCTATGTTGTAGTCCTAGCAACCCTGGTTCGAATCTGAGTCGTGGCAATGATGAGTTGTGCATGTTTTAATCTGTTGTAGTGTACTCCAGCGTCAGTCTCATTTCATGCAGTTTGAAACTTGGCAGCTTAAGCCAATTTTTCTGCCGAATCAATTGCCGCTCGTTTCTAAAGTTCCTGCTCTACTGCCTGTTGAATCAAGCAGAGTTGATATCCAGAGCTCAAAATATGCAATAAAGAGGGGCTTTGTCAACAAAGTGGCCGTGATCGTATAGTGGTTAGTACTCTGCGTTGTGGTCGCAGCAACCCTGGTTCGAATCCGGGTCACGGCAGCAATGATGAGTTGTGCATTTTTGATCTTTTGTAGTGTACTCCAGCATCAGTCTCATTTCATGTAGTTTGAAACTTGGCAGCTTAAGCCAATTTTTCTAAATGAAGCCCGATGTTTTCCGACAACACCAGTAATTGTACTGGAGTTGTCCACACGTTGTCCATCCGTTTGCATGAACTGCTGTTGGAACACGGTATTTCCCACACTGCAACAACGTGTAGGGCTAGTGGCGCAATGGACAACGCGTCTGACTACGGATCAGAAGATTCTAGGTTCGACTCCTGGCTAGCTCGTACCACTCTTTAACTTGTGGGTCACTTGCTCCTCATTAAACAAGTTCTTGCCCTACAAACTAAGTAAATTTGCATCCTTATAGAGACAAATGATGGCGACAAAGGCTTTCAGATTGCGTGGGACAAAAGGTTTGTAGATGTCAGTTATGTTCACTGGCTATCTCCTACGAGTCTTTAACTTATAAATCACTTACTCCTCGTTTCACAACTTCCTGCTCTACAAACTGTGTATAAAAAGCATCTGACTACTACTCTGTAGGGCCGAGCAATTCTAGGTTGAACTTTTGGCTAGCTTGTACAATTCTGCTGAATCAATTGCCACTCGTTTCTAAAGTTCCTGCTCTACTGCCTGTTGAATCAAGTAGAGTTGATATCCAGAGCTCAAAATATGCAAGAAAGAGGCACTTTGTCAACCAAGTGGCCGTGATAGTATAGTGGTTAGTACTCTATGTTGTGGTCCTAGCAACCCTGGTTCGAATCTGAGTCGTGGCAATGATGAGTTGTGCATGTTTTAATCTGTTGTAGTGTACTCCAGCGTCAGTCTCATTTCATGCAGTTTGAAACTTGGCAGCTTAAGCCAATTTTTCTGCCGAATCAATTGCCGCTCGTTTCTAAAGTTCCTGCTCTACTGCCTGTTGAATCAAGTAGAGTTGATATCCAGAGCTCAAAATATGCAATAAAGAGGGGCTTTGTCAACAAAGTGGCCGTGATCGTATAGTGGTTAGTACTCTGCGTTGTGGTCGCAGCAACCCTGGTTCGAATCCGGGTCACGGCAGCAATGATGAGTTGTGCATTTTTGATCTTTTGTAGTGTACTCCAGCATCAGTCTCATTTCATGTAGTTTGAAACTTGGCAGCTTAAGCCAATTTTTCTAAATGAAGCCCGATGTTTTCCGACAACACCAGTAATTGTACTGGAGTTGTCCACACGTTGTCCATCCGTTTGCATGAACTGCTGTTGGAACACGGTATTTCCCACACTGCAACAACGTGTAGGGCTAGTGGCGCAATGGCCAACGCGTCTGACTACGGATCAGAAGATTCTAGGTTCGACTCCTGGCTAGCTCGTACCACTCTTTAACTTGTGGGTCACTTGCTCCTCATTAAACAAGTTCTTGCCCTACAAACTAAGTAAATTTGCATCCTTATAGAGACAAATGATGGCGACAAAGGCTTTCAGATTGCGTGGGACAAAAGGTTTGTAGAGCTCAGTTATGTTCACTGGCTATCTCCTACGAGTCTTTAACTTATAAATCACTTACTCCTCGTTTCACAACTTCCTGCTCTACAAACTGTGTATAAAAAGCATCTGACTACTACTCTGTAGGGCCGAGCAATTCTAGGTTGAACTTTTGGCTAGCTTGTACAATTCTGCTGAATCAATTGCCACTCGTTTCTAAAGTTCCTGCTCTACTGCCTGTTGAATCAAGTAGAGTTGATATCCAGAGCTCAAAATATGCAAGAAAGAGGCACTTTGTCAACCAAGTGGCCGTGATAGTATAGTGGTTAGTACTCTATGTTGTGGCCCTAGCAACCCTGGTTCGAATCTGAGTCGTGGCAATGATGAGTTGTGCATGTTTTAATCTGTTGTAGTGTACTCCAGCGTCAGTCTCATTTCATGCAGTTTGAAACTTGGCAGCTTAAGCCAATTTTTCTGCCGAATCAATTGCCGCTCGTTTCTAAAGTTCCTGCTCTACTGCCTGTTGAATCAAGCAGAGTTGATATCCAGAGCTCAAAATATGCAATAAAGAGGGGCTTTGTCAACAAAGTGGCCGTGATCGTATAGTGGTTAGTACTCTGCGTTGTGGTCGCAGCAACCCTGGTTCGAATCCGGGTCACGGCAGCAATGATGAGTTGTGCATTTTTGATCTTTTGTAGTGTACTCCAGCATCAGTCTCATTTCATGTAGTTTGAAACTTGGCAGCTTAAGCCAATTTTTCTAAATGAAGCCCGATGTTTTCCGACAACACCAGTAATTGTACTGGAGTTGTCCACACGTTGTCCATCCGTTTGCATGAACTGCTGTTGGAACACGGTATTTCCCACACTGCAACAACGTGTAGGGCTAGTGGCGCAATGGACAAAGCGTCTGACTACGGATCAGAAGATTCTAGGTTCGACTCCTGGCTAGCTCGTACCACTCTTTAACTTGTGGGTCACTTGCTCCTCATTAAACAAGTTCTTGCCCTACAAACTAAGTAAATTTGCATCCTTATAGAGACAAATGATGGCGACAAAGGCTTTCAGATTGCGTGGGACAAAAGGTTTGTAGATGTCAGTTATGTTCACTGGCTATCTCCTACGAGTCTTTAACTTATAAATCACTTACTCCTCGTTTCACAACTTCCTGCTCTACAAACTGTGTATAAAAAGCATCTGACTACTACTCTGTAGGGCCGAGCAATTCTAGGTTGAACTTTTGGCTAGCTTGTACAATTCTGCTGAATCAATTGCCACTCGTTTCTAAAGTTCCTGCTCTACTGCCTGTTGAATCAAGTAGAGTTGATATCCAGAGCTCAAAATATGCAAGAAAGAGGCACTTTGTCAACCAAGTGGCCGTGATAGTATAGTGGTTAGTACTCTACGTTGTGGTCCCAGCAACCCTGGTTTGAATCTGAGTCGTGGCAATGATGATTTGTGCATGTTTTAATCTGTTGTAGTGTACTCCAGCGTCAGTCTCATTTCATGTAGTTTGAAACTTGGCAGCTTAAGCCAATTTTTCTGCCGAATCAATTGCCGCTCGTTTCTAAAGTTCCTGCCCTACTGCCTGTTGAATCAAGTAGAGTTGATATCCAGAGCTCAAAATATGCAATAAAGAGGGGCTTTGTCAACAAAGTGGCCGTGATCATATCGTGGTTAGTACTCTGCGTTGTGGTCGCAGCAACCCTGGTTCGAATGCGGGTCACGGCAGCAATGATGAGTTGTGCATTTTTGATCTTTTGTAGTGTACTCCAGCATCAGTCTCATTTCATGTAGTTTGAAACTTGGCAGCTTAAGCCAATTTTTCTAAATGAAGCCCGATGTTTTCCGACAACACCAGTAATTGTACTGGAGTTGTCGACACGTTGTCCATCCGTTTGCATGAACTGCTGTTGGAACACGGTATTTCCCACATTGCAACAACGTGTAGGGCTAGTGGCGCAATGGACAACGCGTCTGACTACGGATCAGAAGATTCTAGGTTCGACTCCTGGCTAGCTCGTACCACTGTTTAACTTGTTGGTCACTTGCTCCTCATTAAACAAGTTCTTGCCCTACAAACTAAGTAAATTTGCATCCTTATAGAGACAAATGATGCCGACAAAGGCTTTCAGATTGCGTGGGACAAAAGGTTTGTAGATCTCAGTTATGTTCACTGGCTATCTCCTACGAGTCTTTAACTTATAAATCACTTACTCCTCGTTTCACAACTTCCTGCTCTACAAACTGTGTATAAAAAGCATCTGACTACTACTCTGTAGGGCCGAGCAATTCTAGGTTGAACTTTTGGCTAGCTTGTACAATTCTGCTGAATCAATTGCCACTCGTTTCTAAAGTTCCTGCTCTCCTGCCTGTTGAATCAAGTAGAGTTGATATCCAGAGCTCAAAATATGCAAGAAAGAGGCACTTTGTCAACCAAGTGGCCGTGATAGTATAGTGGTTAGTACTCTATGTTGTGGTCATAGCAACCCTGGTTCGAATCTGAGTCGTGGCAATGATGAGTTGTGCATGTTTTAATCTGTTGTAGTGTACTCCAGCGTCAGTCTCATTTCATGTAGTTTGAAACTTGGCAGCTTAAGCCAATTTTTCTGCCGAATCAATTGCCGCTCGTTTCTAAAGTTCCTGCTCTACTGCCTGTTGAATCAAGTAGAGTTGATATCCAGAGCTCAAAATATGCAATAAAGAGGGGCTTTGTCAACAAAGTGGCCGTGATCATATAGTGGTTAGTACTCTGCGTTGTGGTCGCAGCAACCCTGGTTCGAATCCGGGTCACGGCAGCAATGATGAGTTGTGCATTTTTGATCTTTTGTAGTGTACTGCAGCATCAGTCTCATTTCATGTAGTTTGAAACTTGGCAGCTTAAGCCAATTTTTCTAAATGAAGCCCGATGTTTTCCGACAACACCAGTAATTGTACTGGAGTTGTCCACACGTTGTCCATCCGTTTGCATGAACTGCTGTTGGAACACGGTATTTCCCACACTGCAACAACGTGTAGGGCTAGTGGCGCAATGGACAACGCGTCTGACTACGGATCAGAAGATTCTAGGTTCGACTCCTGGCTAGCTCGTACCACTCTTTAACTTGTGGGTCACTTGCTCCTCATTAAACAAGTTCTTGCCCTACAAACTAAGTAAATTTGCATCCTTATAGAGACAAATGATGGCGACAAAGGCTTTCAGATTGCGTGGGACAAAAGGTTTGTAGATGTCAGTTATGTTCACTGGCTATCTCCTACGAGTCTTTAACTTATAAATCACTTACTCCTCGTTTCACAACTTCCTGCTCTACAAACTGTGTATAAAAAGCATCTGACTACTACTCTGTAGGGCCGAGCAATTCTAGGTTGAACTTTTGGCTAGCTTGTACAATTCTGCTGAATCAATTGCCACTCGTTTCTAAAGTTCCTGCTCTACTGCCTGTTGAATCAAGTAGAGTTGATATCCAGAGCTCAAAATATGCAAGAAAGAGGCACTTTGTCAACCAAGTGGCCGTGATAGTATAGTGGTTAGTACTCTATGTTGTAGTCCTAGCAACCCTGGTTCGAATCTGAGTCGTGGCAATGATGAGTTGTGCATGTTTTAATCTGTTGTAGTGTACTCCAGCGTCAGTCTCATTTCATGCAGTTTGAAACTTGGCAGCTTAAGCCAATTTTTCTGCCGAATCAATTGCCGCTCGTTTCTAAAGTTCCTGCTCTACTGCCTGTTGAATCAAGCAGAGTTGATATCCAGAGCTCAAAATATGCAATAAAGAGGGGCTTTGTCAACAAAGTGGCCGTGATCGTATAGTGGTTAGTACTCTGCGTTGTGGTCGCAGCAACCCTGGTTCGAATCCGGGTCACGGCAGCAATGATGAGTTGTGCATTTTTGATCTTTTGTAGTGTACTCCAGCATCAGTCTCATTTCATGTAGTTTGAAACTTGGCAGCTTAAGCCAATTTTTCTAAATGAAGCCCGATGTTTTCCGACAACACCAGTAATTGTACTGGAGTTGTCCACACGTTGTCCATCCGTTTGCATGAACTGCTGTTGGAACACGGTATTTCCCACACTGCAACAACGTGTAGGGCTAGTGGCGCAATGGACAACGCGTCTGACTACGGATCAGAAGATTCTAGGTTCGACTCCTGGCTAGCTCGTACCACTCTTTAACTTGTGGGTCACTTGCTCCTCATTAAACAAGTTCTTGCCCTACAAACTAAGTAAATTTGCATCCTTATAGAGACAAATGATGGCGACAAAGGCTTTCAGATTGCGTGGGACAAAAGGTTTGTAGAGCTCAGTTATGTTCACTGGCTATCTCCTACGAGTCTTTAACTTATAAATCACTTACTCCTCGTTTCACAACTTCCTGCTCTACAAACTGTGTATAAAAAGCATCTGACTACTACTCTGTAGGGCCGAGCAATTCTAGGTTGAACTTTTGGCTAGCTTGTACAATTCTGCTGAATCAATTGCCACTCGTTTCTAAAGTTCCTGCTCTACTGCCTGTTGAATCAAGTAGAGTTGATATCCAGAGCTCAAAATATGCAAGAAAGAGGCACTTTGTCAACCAAGTGGCCGTGATAGTATAGTGGTTAGTACTCTATGTTGTGGTCCTAGCAACCCTGGTTCGAATCTGAGTCGTGGCAATGATGAGTTGTGCATGTTTTAATCTGTTGTAGTGTACTCCAGCGTCAGTCTCATTTCATGCAGTTTGAAACTTGGCAGCTTAAGCCAATTTTTCTGCCGAATCAATTGCCGCTCGTTTCTAAAGTTCCTGCTCTACTGCCTGTTGAATCAAGTAGAGTTGATATCCAGAGCTCAAAATATGCAATAAAGAGGGGCTTTGTCAACAAAGTGGCCGTGATCGTATAGTGGTTAGTACTCTGCGTTGTGGTCGCAGCAACCCTGGTTCGAATCCGGGTCACGGCAGCAATGATGAGTTGTGCATTTTTGATCTTTTGTAGTGTACTCCAGCATCAGTCTCATTTCATGTAGTTTGAAACTTGGCAGCTTAAGCCAATTTTTCTAAATGAAGCCCGATGTTTTCCGACAACACCAGTAATTGTACTGGAGTTGTCGACACGTTGTCCATCCGTTTGCATGAACTGCTGTTGGAACACGGTATTTCCCACATTGCAACAACGTGTAGGGCTAGTGGCGCAATGGACAACGCGTCTGACTACGGATCAGAAGATTCTAGGTTCGACTCCTGGCTAGCTCGTACCACTCTTTAACTTGTTGGTCACTTGCTCCTCATTAAACAAGTTCTTGCCCTACAAACTAAGTAAATTTGCATCCTTATAGAGACAAATGATGGCGACAAAGGCTTTCAGATTGCGTGGGACAAAAGGTTTGTAGATCTCAGTTATGTTCACTGGCTATCTCCTACGAGTCTTTAACTTATAAATCACTTACTCCTCGTTTCACAACTTCCTGCTCTACAAACTGTGTATAAAAAGCATCTGACTACTACTCTGTAGGGCCGAGCAATTCTAGGTTGAACTTTTGGCTAGCTTGTACAATTCTGCTGAATCAATTGCCACTCGTTTCTAAAGTTCCTGCTCTACTGCCTGTTGAATCAAGTAGAGTTGATATCCAGAGCTCAAAATATGCAAGAAAGAGGCACTTTGTCAACCAAGTGGCCGTGATAGTATAGTGGTTAGTACTCTATGTTGTGGCCCTAGCAACCCTGGTTCGAATCTGAGTCGTGGCAATGATGAGTTGTGCATGTTTTAATCTGTTGTAGTGTACTCCAGCGTCAGTCTCATTTCATGCAGTTTGAAACTTGGCAGCTTAAGCCAATTTTTCTGCCGAATCAATTGCCGCTCGTTTCTAAAGTTCCTGCTCTACTGCCTGTTGAATCAAGCAGAGTTGATATCCAGAGCTCAAAATATGCAATAAAGAGGGGCTTTGTCAACAAAGTGGCCGTGATCGTATAGTGGTTAGTACTCTGCGTTGTGGTCGCAGCAACCCTGGTTCGAATCCGGGTCACGGCAGCAATGATGAGTTGTGCATTTTTGATCTTTTGTAGTGTACTCCAGCATCAGTCTCATTTCATGTAGTTTGAAACTTGGCAGCTTAAGCCAATTTTTCTAAATGAAGCCCGATGTTTTCCGACAACACCAGTAATTGTACTGGAGTTGTCCACACGTTGTCCATCCGTTTGCATGAACTGCTGTTGGAACACGGTATTTCCCACACTGCAACAACGTGTAGGGCTAGTGGCGCAATGGACAACGCGTCTGACTACGGATCAGAAGATTCTAGGTTCGACTCCTGGCTAGCTCGTACCACTCTTTAACTTGTGGGTCACTTGCTCCTCATTAAACAAGTTCTTGCCCTACAAACTAAGTAAATTTGCATCCTTATAGAGACAAATGATGGCGACAAAGGCTTTCAGATTGCGTGGGACAAAAGGTTTGTAGATGTCAGTTATGTTCACTGGCTATCTCCTACGAGTCTTTAACTTATAAATCACTTACTCCTCGTTTCACAACTTCCTGCTCTACAAACTGTGTATAAAAAGCATCTGACTACTACTCTGTAGGGCCGAGCAATTCTAGGTTGAACTTTTGGCTAGCTTGTACAATTCTGCTGAATCAATTGCCACTCGTTTCTAAAGTTCCTGCTCTACTGCCTGTTGAATCAAGTAGAGTTGATATCCAGAGCTCAAAATATGCAAGAAAGAGGCACTTTGTCAACCAAGTGGCCGTGATAGTATAGTGGTTAGTACTCTACGTTGTGGTCCCAGCAACCCTGGTTTGAATCTGAGTCGTGGCAATGATGATTTGTGCATGTTTTAATCTGTTGTAGTGTACTCCAGCGTCAGTCTCATTTCATGTAGTTTGAAACTTGGCAGCTTAAGCCAATTTTTCTGCCGAATCAATTGCCGCTCGTTTCTAAAGTTCCTGCCCTACTGCCTGTTGAATCAAGTAGAGTTGATATCCAGAGCTCAAAATATGCAATAAAGAGGGGCTTTGTCAACAAAGTGGCCGTGATCATATCGTGGTTAGTACTCTGCGTTGTGGTCGCAGCAACCCTGGTTCGAATGCGGGTCACGGCAGCAATGATGAGTTGTGCATTTTTGATCTTTTGTAGTGTACTCCAGCATCAGTCTCATTTCATGTAGTTTGAAACTTGGCAGCTTAAGCCAATTTTTCTAAATGAAGCCCGATGTTTTCCGACAACACCAGTAATTGTACTGGAGTTGTCGACACGTTGTCCATCCGTTTGCATGAACTGCTGTTGGAACACGGTATTTCCCACATTGCAACAACGTGTAGGGCTAGTGGCGCAATGGACAACGCGTCTGACTACGGATCAGAAGATTCTAGGTTCGACTCCTGGCTAGCTCGTACCACTGTTTAACTTGTTGGTCACTTGCTCCTCATTAAACAAGTTCTTGCCCTACAAACTAAGTAAATTTGCATCCTTATAGAGACAAATGATGCCGACAAAGGCTTTCAGATTGCGTGGGACAAAAGGTTTGTAGATCTCAGTTATGTTCACTGGCTATCTCCTACGAGTCTTTAACTTATAAATCACTTACTCCTCGTTTCACAACTTCCTGCTCTACAAACTGTGTATAAAAAGCATCTGACTACTACTCTGTAGGGCCGAGCAATTCTAGGTTGAACTTTTGGCTAGCTTGTACAATTCTGCTGAATCAATTGCCACTCGTTTCTAAAGTTCCTGCTCTCCTGCCTGTTGAATCAAGTAGAGTTGATATCCAGAGCTCAAAATATGCAAGAAAGAGGCACTTTGTCAACCAAGTGGCCGTGATAGTATAGTGGTTAGTACTCTATGTTGTGGTCATAGCAACCCTGGTTCGAATCTGAGTCGTGGCAATGATGAGTTGTGCATGTTTTAATCTGTTGTAGTGTACTCCAGCGTCAGTCTCATTTCATGTAGTTTGAAACTTGGCAGCTTAAGCCAATTTTTCTGCCGAATCAATTGCCGCTCGTTTCTAAAGTTCCTGCTCTACTGCCTGTTGAATCAAGTAGAGTTGATATCCAGAGCTCAAAATATGCAATAAAGAGGGGCTTTGTCAACAAAGTGGCCGTGATCATATAGTGGTTAGTACTCTGCGTTGTGGTCGCAGCAACCCTGGTTCGAATCCGGGTCACGGCAGCAATGATGAGTTGTGCATTTTTGATCTTTTGTAGTGTACTGCAGCATCAGTCTCATTTCATGTAGTTTGAAACTTGGCAGCTTAAGCCAATTTTTCTAAATGAAGCCCGATGTTTTCCGACAACACCAGTAATTGTACTGGAGTTGTCGACACGTTGTCCATCCGTTTGCATGAACTGCTGTTGGAACACGGTATTTCCCACATTGCAACAACGTGTAGGGCTAGTGGCGCAATGGACAACGCGTCTGACTACGGATCAGAAGATTCTAGGTTCGACTCCTGGCTAGCTCGTACCACTCTTTAACTTGTTGGTCACTTGCTCCTCATTAAACAAGTTCTTGCCCTACAAACTAAGTAAATTTGCATCCTTATAGAGACAAATGATGGCGACAAAGGCTTTCAGATTGCGTGGGACAAAAGTTTTGTAGATCTCAGTTATGTTCACTGGCTATCTCCTACGAGTCTTTAACTTATAAATCACTTACTCCTCGTTTCACAACTTCCTGCTCTACAAACTGTGTATAAAAAGCATCTGACTACTACTCTGTAGGGCCGAGCAATTCTAGGTTGAACTTTTGGCTAGCTTGTACAATTCTGCTGAATCAATTGCCACTCGTTTCTAAAGTTCCTGCTCTACTGCCTGTTGAATCAAGTAGAGTTGATATCCAGAGCTCAAAATATGCAAGAAAGAGGCACTTTGTCAACCAAGTGGCCGTGATAGTATAGTGGTTAGTACTCTACGTTGTGGTCCCAGCAACCCTGGTTTGAATCTGAGTCGTGGCAATGATGATTTGTGCATGTTTTAATCTGTTGTAGTGTACTCCAGCGTCAGTCTCATTTCATGTAGTTTGAAACTTGGCAGCTTAAGCCAATTTTTCTGCCGAATCAATTGCCGCTCGTTTCTAAAGTTCCTGCCCTACTGCCTGTTGAATCAAGTAGAGTTGATATCCAGAGCTCAAAATATGCAATAAAGAGGGGCTTTGTCAACAAAGTGGCCGTGATCATATCGTGGTTAGTACTCTGCGTTGTGGTCGCAGCAACCCTGGTTCGAATGCGGGTCACGGCAGCAATGATGAGTTGTGCATTTTTGATCTTTTGTAGTGTACTCCAGCATCAGTCTCATTTCATGTAGTTTGAAACTTGGCAGCTTAAGCCAATTTTTCTAAATGAAGCCCGATGTTTTCCGACAACACCAGTAATTGTACTGGAGTTGTCGACACGTTGTCCATCCGTTTGCATGAACTGCTGTTGGAACACGGTATTTCCCACATTGCAACAACGTGTAGGGCTAGTGGCGCAATGGACAACGCGTCTGACTACGGATCAGAAGATTCTAGGTTCGACTCCTGGCTAGCTCGTACCACTGTTTAACTTGTTGGTCACTTGCTCCTCATTAAACAAGTTCTTGCCCTACAAACTAAGTAAATTTGCATCCTTATAGAGACAAATGATGCCGACAAAGGCATTCAGATTGCGTGGGACAAAAGGTTTGTAGATCTCAGTTATGTTCACTGGCTATCTCCTACGAGTCTTTAACTTATAAATCACTTACTCCTCGTTTCACAACTTCCTGCTCTACAAACTGTGTATAAAAAGCATCTGACTACTACTCTGTAGGGCCGAGCAATTCTAGGTTGAACTTTTGGCTAGCTTGTACAATTCTGCTGAATCAATTGCCACTCGTTTCTAAAGTTCCTGCTCTCCTGCCTGTTGAATCAAGTAGAGTTGATATCCAGAGCTCAAAATATGCAAGAAAGAGGCACTTTGTCAACCAAGTGGCCGTGATAGTATAGTGGTTAGTACTCTATGTTGTGGTCCTAGCAACCCTGGTTCGAATCTGAGTCGTGGCAATGATGAGTTGTGCATGTTTTAATCTGTTGTAGTGTACTCCAGCGTCAGTCTCATTTCATGTAGTTTGAAACTTGGCAGCTTAAGCCAATTTTTCTGCCGAATCAATTGCCGCTCGTTTCTAAAGTTCCTGCTCTACTGCCTGTTGAATCAAGTAGAGTTGATATCCAGAGCTCAAAATATGCAATAAAGAGGGGCTTTGTCAACAAAGTGGCCGTGATCATATAGTGGTTAGTACTCTGCGTTGTGGTAGCAGCAACCCTGGTTCGAATCCGGGTCACGGCAGCAATGATGAGTTGTGCATTTTTGATCTTTTGTAGTGTACTCCAGCATCAGTCTCATTTCATGTAGTTTGAAACTTGGCAGCTTAAGCCAATTTTTCTAAATGAAGCCCGATGTTTTCCGACAACACCAGTAATTGTACTGGAGTTGTCCACACGTTGTCCATCCGTTTGCATGAACTGCTGTTGGAACACGGTATTTCCCACATTGCAACAACGTGTAGGGCTAGTGGCGCAATGGACAACGCGTCTGACTACGGATCAGAAGATTCTAGGTTCGACTCCTGGCTAGCTCGTACCACTCTTTAACTTGTTGGTCACCTGCTCCTCATTAAACAAGTTCTTGCCCTACAAACTAAGTAAATTTGCATCCTTATAGAGACAAATGATGGCGACAAAGGCTTTCAGATTGCGTGGGACAAAAGGTTTGTAGATCTCAGTTATGTTCACTGGCTATCTCCTACGAGTCTTTAACTTATAAATCACTTACTCCTCGTTTCACAACTTCCTGCTCTACAAACTGTGTATAAAAAGCATCTGACTACTACTCTGTAGGGCCGAGCAATTCTAGGTTGAACTTTTGGCTAGCTTGTACAATTCTGCTGAATCAATTGCCACTCGTTTCTAAAGTTCCTGCTCTACTGCCTGTTGAATCAAGTAGAGTTGATATCCAGAGCTCAAAATATGCAAGAAAGAGGCACTTTGTCAACCAAGTGGCCGTGATAGTATAGTGGTTAGTACTCTATGTTGTGGTCCTAGCAACCCTGGTTCGAATCTGAGTCGTCGCAATGATGAGTTGTGCATGTTTTAATCTGTTGTAGTGTACTCCAGCGTCAGTCTCATTTCATGTAATTTGAAACTTTTCAGCTTAAGCCAATTTTTCTGCCGAATCAATTGCCGCTCGTTTCTAAAGTTCCTGCTCTACTGCCTGTTGAATCAAGTAGAGTTGATATCCAGAGCTCAAAATATGCAATAAAGAGGGGCTTTGTCAACAAAGTGGCCGTGATCGTATAGTGGTTAGTACTCTGCGTTGTGGTCGCAGCAACCCTGGTTTGAATCCGGGTCACGGCAGCAATGATGAGTTGCGCATTTTTGATCTTTTGTAGTGTACTCCAGCATCAGTCTCATTTCATGTAGTTTGAAACTTGGCAGCTTAAGCCAATTTTTCTAAATGAAGCCCGATGTTTTCCGACAACACCAGTAATTGTACTGGAGTTGTCCACACGTTGTCCATCCGTTTGCATGAACTGCTGTTGGAACACGGTATTTCCCACATTGCAACAACGTGTAGGGCTAGTGGCGCAATGGACAACGAGTCTGACTACGGATCAGAAGATTCTAGGTTCGACTCCTGGCTAGCTCGTACCACTCTTTAACTTGTGGGTCACTTGCTCCTCATTAAACAAGTTCTTGCCCTACAAACTAAGTAAATTTGCATCCTTATAGAGACAAATGATGGCGACGAAGGCTTTCAGATTGCGTGGGACAAAAGGTTTGTAGATCTCAGTTATGTTCACTGGCTATCTCCTACGAGTCTTTAACTTATAAATCACTTACTCCTCGTTTCACAACTTCCTGCTCTACAAACTGTGTATAAAAAGCATCTGACTACTACTCTGTAGGGCCGAGCAATTCTAGGTTGAACTTTTGGCTAGCTTGTACAATTCTGCTGAATCAATTGCCACTCGTTTCTAAAGTTCCTGCTCTACTGCCTGTTGAATCAAGTAGAGTTGATATCCAGAGCTCAAAATATGCAAGAAAGAGGCACTTTGTCAACCAAGTGGCCGTGATAGTATAGTGGTTAGTACTCTACGTTGTGGTCCCAGCAACCCTGGTTTGAATCTGAGTCGTGGCAATGATGAGTTGTGCATGTTTTAATCTGTTGTAGTGTACTCCAGCGTCAGTCTCATTTCATGTAGTTTGAAACTTGGCAGCTTAAGCCAATTTTTCTGCCGAATCAATTGCCGCTCGTTTCTAAAGTTCCTGCTCTACTGCCTGTTGAATCAAGTAGAGTTGATATCCAGAGCTCAAAATATGCAATAAAGAGGGGCTTTGTCAACAAAGTGGCCGTGATCGTATAGTGGTTAGTACTCTGCGTTGTGGTCGCAGCAACCCTGGTTCGAATCCGGGTCACGGCAGCAATGATGAGTTGTGCATTTTTGATCTTTTGTAGTGTACTCCAGCATCAGTCTCATTTCATGTAGTTTGAAACTTGGCAGCTTAAGCCAATTTTTCTAAATGAAGCCCGATGTTTTCCGACAACACCAGTAATTGTACTGGAGTTGTCGACACGTCCATCCGTTTGCATGAACTGCTGTTGGAACACGGTATTTCCCACACTGCAACAACGTGTAGGGCTAGTGGCGCATTGGACAACGCGTCTGACTACGGATCAGAAGATTCTAGGTTCGACTCCTGGCTAGCTCGTACCACTCTTTAACTTGTGGGTCACTTGCTCCTCATTAAACAAGTTCTTGCCCTACAAACTAAGTAAATTTGCATCCTTATAGAGACAATTGATGGCGACAAAGGCTTTCAGATTGCGTGGGACAAAAGGTTTGTAGATCTCAGTTATGTTCACTGGCTATCTCCTACGAGTCTTTAACTTATAAATCACTTACTCCTCGTTTCACAACTTCCTGCTCTACAAACTGTGTATAAAAAGCATCTGACTACTACTCTGTACGGCCGAGCAATTCTAGGTTGAACTTTTCGCTAGCTTGTACAATTCTGCTGAATCAATTGCCACTTGTTTCTAAAGTTCCTGCTCTACTGCCTGTTGAGTCAAGTAGAGTTGATATCCAGAGCTCAAAATATGCAAGAAAGAGGCACTTTGTCAACCAAGTGGCCGTGATAGTATAGTGGTTAGTACTCTACATTGTGGTCCCAGCAACCCTGGTTCGAATCTGAGTCGTGGCAATGATGAGTTTTGCATGTTTTAATCTGTTGTAGTGTACTCCAGCGTCAGTCTCATTTCATGTAGTTTGAAACTTGGCAGCTTAAGCCAATTTTTCTAAATGAAGCCCGATGTTTTCCGACAACACCAGTAATTGTACTGGAGTTGTCCACACGTTGTCCATCCGTTTGCATGAACTGCTGTTGGAACACGGTATTTCCCACATTGCAACAACGTGTAGGGCTAGTGGCGCAATGGACAACGCGTCTGACTACGGATCAGAAGATTCTAGGTTCGACTCCTGGCTAGCTCGTACCACTCTTTAACTTGTTGGTCACCTGCTCCTCATTAAACAAGTTCTTGCCCTACAAACTAAGTAAATTTGCATCCTTATAGAGACAAATGATGGCGACAAAGGCTTTCAGATTGCGTGGGACAAAAGGTTTGTAGATCTCAGTTATGTTCACTGGCTATCTCCTACGAGTCTTTAACTTATAAATCACTTACTCCTCGTTTCACAACTTCCTGCTCTACAAACTGTGTATAAAAAGCATCTGACTACTACTCTGTAGGGCCGAGCAATTCTAGGTTGAACTTTTGGCTAGCTTGTACAATTCTGCTGAATCAATTGCCACTCGTTTCTAAAGTTCCTGCTCTACTGCCTGTTGAATCAAGTAGAGTTGATATCCAGAGCTCAAAATATGCAAGAAAGAGGCACTTTGTCAACCAAGTGGCCGTGATAGTATAGTGGTTAGTACTCTATGTTGTGGTCCTAGCAACCCTGGTTCGAATCTGAGTCGTCGCAATGATGAGTTGTGCATGTTTTAATCTGTTGTAGTGTACTCCAGCGTCAGTCTCATTTCATGTAATTTGAAACTTTTCAGCTTAAGCCAATTTTTCTGCCGAATCAATTGCCGCTCGTTTCTAAAGTTCCTGCTCTACTGCCTGTTGAATCAAGTAGAGTTGATATCCAGAGCTCAAAATATGCAATAAAGAGGGGCTTTGTCAACAAAGTGGCCGTGATCGTATAGTGGTTAGTACTCTGCGTTGTGGTCGCAGCAACCCTGGTTTGAATCCGGGTCACGGCAGCAATGATGAGTTGCGCATTTTTGATCTTTTGTAGTGTACTCCAGCATCAGTCTCATTTCATGTAGTTTGAAACTTGGCAGCTTAAGCCAATTTTTCTAAATGAAGCCCGATGTTTTCCGACAACACCAGTAATTGTACTGGAGTTGTCCACACGTTGTCCATCCGTTTGCATGAACTGCTGTTGGAACACGGTATTTCCCACATTGCAACAACGTGTAGGGCTAGTGGCGCAATGGACAACGCGTCTGACTACGGATCAGAAGATTCTAGGTTCGACTCCTGGCTAGCTCGTACCACTCTTTAACTTGTGGGTCACTTGCTCCTCATTAAACAAGTTCTTGCCCTACAAACTAAGTAAATTTGCATCCTTATAGAGACAAATGATGGCGACAAAGGCTTTCAGATTGCGTGGGACAAAAGGTTTGTAGATCTCAGTTATGTTCACTGGCTATCTCCTACGAGTCTTTAACTTATAAATCACTTACTCCTCGTTTCACAACTTCCTGCTCTACAAACTGTGTATAAAAAGCATCTGACTACTACTCTGTAGGGCCGAGCAATTCTAGGTTGAACTTTTGGCTAGCTTGTACAATTCTGCTGAATCAATTGCCACTCGTTTCTAAAGTTCCTGCTCTACTGCCTGTTGAATCAAGTAGAGTTGATATCCAGAGCTCAAAATATGCAAGAAAGAGGCACTTTGTCAACCAAGTGGCCGTGATAGTATAGTGGTTAGTACTCTACGTTGTGGTCCCAGCAACTCTGGTTTGAATCTGAGTCGTGGCAATGATGAGTTGTGCATGTTTTAATCTGTTGTAGTGTACTCCAGCGTCAGTCTCATTTCATGTAGTTTGAAACTTGGCAGCTTAAGCCAATTTTTCTGCCGAATCAATTGCCGCTCGTTTCTAAAGTTCCTGCTCTACTGCCTGTTGAATCAAGTAGAGTTGATATCCAGAGCTCAAAATATGCAATAAAGAGGGGCTTTGTCAACAAAGTGGCCGTGATCGTATAGTGGTTAGTACTCTGCGTTGTGGTCGCAGCAACCCTGGTTCGAATCCGGGTCACGGCAGCAATGATGAGTTGTGCATTTTTGATCTTTTGTAGTGTACTCCAGCATCAGTCTCATTTCATGTAGTTTGAAACTTGGCAGCTTAAGCCAATTTTTCTAAATGAAGCCCGATGTTTTCCGACAACACCAGTAATTGTACTGGAGTTGTCGACACGTCCATCCGTTTGCATGAACTGCTGTTGGAACACGGTATTTCCCACACTGCAACAACGTGTAGGGCTAGTGGCGCATTGGACAACGCGTCTGACTACGGATCAGAAGATTCTAGGTTCGACTCCTGGCTAGCTCGTACCACTCTTTAACTTGTGGGTCACTTGCTCCTCATTAAACAAGTTCTTGCCCTACAAACTAAGTAAATTTGCATCCTTATAGAGACAATTGATGGCGACAAAGGCTTTCAGATTGCGTGGGACAAAAGGTTTGTAGATCTCAGTTATGTTCACTGGCTATCTCCTACGAGTCTTTAACTTATAAATCACTTACTCCTCGTTTCACAACTTCCTGCTCTACAAACTGTGTATAAAAAGCATCTGACTACTACTCTGTAGGGCCGAGCAATTCTAGGTTGAACTTTTCGCTAGCTTGTACAATTCTGCTGAATCAATTGCCACTTGTTTCTAAAGTTCCTGCTCTACTGCCTGTTGAGTCAAGTAGAGTTGATATCCAGAGCTCAAAATATGCAAGAAAGAGGCACTTTGTCAACCAAGTGGCCGTGATAGTATAGTGGTTAGTACTCTACATTGTGGTCCCAGCAACCCTGGTTCGAATCTGAGTCGTGGCAGTGATGAGCTTTGCATGTTTTAATCTGTTGTAGTGTACTCCAGCGTCAGTCTCATTTCATGTAGTTTGAAACTTGGCAGCTTAAGCCAATTTTTCTAAATGAAGCCCGATGTTTTCCGACAACACCAGTAATTGTACTGGAGTTGTCGACACGTCCATCCGTTTGCATGAACTGCTGTTGGAACACGGTATTTCCCACACTGCAACAACGTGTAGGGCTAGTGGCGCATTGGACAACGCGTCTGACTACGGATCAGAAGATTCTAGGTTCGACTCCTGGCTAGCTCGTACCACTCTTTAACTTGTGGGTCACTTGCTCCTCATTAAACAAGTTCTTGCCCTACAAACTAAGTAAATTTGCATCCTTATAGAGACAATTGATGGCGACAAAGGCTTTCAGATTGCGTGGGACAAAAGGTTTGTAGATCTCAGTTATGTTCACTGGCTATCTCCTACGAGTCTTTAACTTATAAATCACTTACTCCTCGTTTCACAACTTCCTGCTCTACAAACTGTGTATAAAAAGCATCTGACTACTACTCTGTAGGGCCGAGCAATTCTAGGTTGAACTTTTCGCTAGCTTGTACAATTCTGCCGAATCAATTGCCGCTCGTTTCTAAAGTTCCTGCTCTACTGCCTGTTGAATCAAGTAGAGTTGATATCCAGAGCTCAAAATATGCAAGAAAGAGGCACTTTGTCAACCAAGTGGCCGTGATAGTATAGTGGTTAGTACTCTACGTTGTGGTCCCAGCAACCCTGGTTTGAATCTGAGTCGTGGCAATGATGAGTTGTGCATGTTTTAATCTGTTGTAGTGTACTCCAGCGTCAGTCTCATTTCATGTAGTTTGAAACTTGGCAGCTTAAGCCAATTTTTCTGCCGAATCAATTGCCGCTCGTTTCTAAAGTTCCTGCTCTACTGCCTGTTGAATCAAGTAGAGTTGATATCCAGAGCTCAAAATATGCAATAAAGAGGGGCTTTGTCAACAAAGTGGCCGTGATCGTATAGTGGTTAGTACTCTGCGTTGTGGTCGCAGCAACCCTGGTTCGAATCCGGGTCACGGCAGCAATGATGAGTTGTGCATTTTTGATCTTTTGTAGTGTACTCCAGCATCAGTCTCATTTCATGTAGTTTGAAACTTGGCAGCTTAAGCCAATTTTTCTAAATGAAGCCCGATGTTTTCCGACAACACCAGTAATTGTACTGGAGTTGTCGACACGTTGTCCATCCGTTTGCATGAACTGCTGTTGGAACACGGTATTTCCCACATTGCAACAACGTGTAGGGCTAGTGGCGCAATGGACAACGCGTCTGACTACGGATCAGAAGATTCTAGGTTCGACTCCTGGCTAGCTCGTACCACTCTTTAACTTGTTGGTCACTTGCTCCTCATTAAACAAGTTCTTGCCCTACAAACTAAGTAAATTTGCATCCTTATAGAGACAAATGATGGCGACAAAGGCTTTCAGATTGCGTGGGACAAAAGGTTTGTTGATCTCAGTTATGTTCACTGGCTATCTCCTACGAGTCTTTAACTTATAAATCACTTACTCCTCGTTTCACAACTTCCTGCTCTACAAACTGTGTATAAAAAGCATCTGACTACTACTCTGTAGGGCCGAGCAATTCTAGGTTGAACTTTTGGCTAGCTTGTACAATTCTGCTGAATCAATTGCCACTCGTTTCTAAAGTTCCTGCTCTACTGCCTGTTGAATCAAGTAGAGTTGATATCCAGAGCTCAAAATATGCAAGAAAGAGGCACTTTGTCAACCAAGTGGCCGTGATAGTATAGTGGTTAGTACTCTACGTTGTGGTCCCAGCAACCCTGGTTTGAATCTGAGTCGTGGCAATGATGAGTTGTGCATGTTTTAATCTGTTGTAGTGTACTCCAGCGTCAGTCTCATTTCATGTAGTTTGAAACTTGGCAGCTTAAGCCAATTTTTCTGCCGAATCAATTGCCGCTCGTTTCTAAAGTTCCTGCTCTACTGCCTGTTGAATCAAGTAGAGTTGATATCCAGAGCTCAAAATATGCAATAAAGAGGGGCTTTGTCAACAAAGTGGCCGTGATCGTATAGTGGTTAGTACTCTGCGTTGTGGTCGCAGCAACCCTGGTTCGAATCCGGGTCACGGCAGCAATGATGAGTTGTGCATTTTTGATCTTTTGTAGTGTACTCCAGCATCAGTCTCATTTCATGTAGTTTGAAACTTGGCAGCTTAAGCCAATTTTTCTAAATGAAGCCCGATGTTTTCCGACAACACCAGTAATTGTACTGGAGTTGTCGACACGTTGTCCATCCGTTTGCATGAACTGCTGTTGGAACACGGTATTTCCCACATTGCAACAACGTGTAGGGCTAGTGGCGCAATGGACAACGCGTCTGACTACGGATCAGAAGATTCTAGGTTCGACTCCTGGCTAGCTCGTACCACTCTTTAACTTGTTGGTCACTTGCTCCTCATTAAACAAGTTCTTGCCCTACAAACTAAGTAAATTTGCATCCTTATAGAGACAAATGATGGCGACAAAGGCTTTCAGATTGCGTGGGACAAAAGGTTTGTAGATCTCAGTTATGTTCACTGGCTATCTCCTACGAGTCTTTAACTTATAAATCACTTACTCCTCGTTTCACAACTTCCTGCTCTACAAACTGTGTATAAAAAGCATCTGACTACTACTCTGTAGGGCCGAGCAATTCTAGGTTGAACTTTTGGCTAGCTTGTACAATTCTGCTGAATCAATTGCCACTCGTTTCTAAAGTTCCTGCTCTACTGCCTGTTGAATCAAGTAGAGTTGATATCCAGAGCTCAAAATATGCAAGAAAGAGGCACTTTGTCAACCAAGTGGCCGTGATAGTATAGTGGTTAGTACTCTATGTTGTGGTCCCAGAAACCCTGGTTCGAATCTGAGTCGTGGCAATGATGAGTTGTGCATGTTTTAATCTGTTGTAGTGTACTCCGGCGTCAGTCTCATTTCATGTAGTTTGAAACTTGGCAGCTTAAGCCAATTTTTCTGCCGAATCAATTGCCGCTCGTTTCTAAAGTTCCTGCTCTACTGCCTGTTGAATCAAGTAGAGTTGATATCCAGAGCTCAAAATATGCAAGAAAGAGGCACTTTGTCAACCAAGTGGCCGTGATAGTATAGTGGTTAGTACTCTATGTTATGGTCCCAGAAACCCTGGTTCGAATCTGAGTCGTGGCAATGATGAGTTGTGCATGTTTTAATCTGTTGTAGTGTACTCCGGCGTCAGTCTCATTTCATGTAGTTTGAAACTTGGCAGCTTAAGCCAATTTTTCTGCCGAATCAATTGCCGCTCGTTTCTAAAGTTCCTGCTCTACTGCCTGTTGAATCAAGTAGAGTTGATATCCAGAGCTCAAAATATGCAATAAAGAGGGGCTTTGTCAACAAAGTGGCTGTGATCGTATAGTGGTTAGTACTCTGCGTTGTGGTCGCAGCAACCCTGGTTCGAATCCGGGTCACGGCAGCAATGATGAGTTGTGCATGTTTTGATCTCTTGTAGTGTACTCCAGCATCAGTCTCATTTCATGTAGTTTGAAACTTGGCAGCTTAAGCCAATTTTTCTAAATGAAGCCCGATGTTTTCCGACAACACCAGTAATTGTACTGGAGTTGTCGACACGTCCATCCGTTTGCATGAACTGCTGTTGGAACACGGTATTTCCCACACTGCAACAACGTGTAGGGCTAGTGGCGCATTGGACAACGCGTCTGACTACGGATCCGAAGATTCTAGGTTCGACTCCTGGCTAGCTCGTACCACTCTTTAACTTGTTGGTCACTTGCTCCTCATTAAACAAGTTCTTGCCCTACAAACTAAGTAAATTTGCATCCTTATTGAGACAAATGATGGCGACAAAGGCTTTCAGATTGCGTGGGACAAAAGGTTTGTAGATCTCAGTTATGTTCACTGGCTATCTCCTACGAGTCTTTAACTTATAAATCACTTACTCCTCGTTTCACAACTTCCTGCTCTACAAACTGTGTATAAAAAGCATCTGACTACTACTCTGTAGGGCCGAGCAATTCTAGGTTGAACTTTTGGCTAGCTTGAACAATTCTGCTGAATCAATTGCCACTCGTTTCTAAAGTTCCTGCTCTCCTGCCTGTTGAATCAAGTAGAGTTGATATCCAGAGCTCAAAATATGCAAGAAAGAGGCACTTCGTCAACCAAGTGGCCGTGATAGTATAGTGGTTAGTACTCTACGTTGTGGTGCTAGCAACCCTGGTTCGAATCTGAGTCGTGGCAATGATGAGTTGTGCATGTTTTAATCTGTTGTAGTGTACTCCAGCGTCAGTCTCATTTCATGTAGTTTGAAACTTGGCAGCTTAAGCCAATTTTTCTGCCGAATCAATTGCCGCTCGTTTCTAAAGTTCCTGCTCTACTGCCTGTTGAATCAAGTAGAGTTGATATCCAGAGCTCAAAATATGCAATAAAGAGGCACTTTGTCAACAAAGTGGCCGTGATCGTATAGTGGTTAGTACTCTGCGTTGTGGTCGCAGCAACCCCGGTTCGAATCCGGGTCACGGCAGCAATGGTGAGTTGTGCATTTTTGATCTTTTGTAGTGTACTCCAGCATCAGTCTCATTTCATGTAGTTTGAAACTTGGCAGCTTAAGCCAATTTTTCTAAATGAAGCCCGATGTTTTCCGACAACACCAGTAATTGTACTGGAGTTGTCGACACTTTGTCCATCCGTTTGCATGAACTGCTGTTGGAACACGGTATTTCCCACACTGCAACAACGTGTAGGGCTAGTGGCGCATTGGACAACGCGTCTGACTACGGATCAGAAGATTCTAGGTTCGACTCCTGGCTAGCTCGTACCACTCTTTAACTTGTTGGTCACTTGCTCCTCATTAAACAAGTTCTTGCCCTACAAACTAAGTAAATTTGCATCCTTATTGAGACAAATGATGGCGACAAAGGCTTTCAGATTGCGTGGGACAAAAGGTTTGTAGATCTCAGTTATGTTCACTGGCTATCTCCTACGAGTCTTTAACTTATAAATCACTTACTCCTCGTTTCACAACTTCCTGCTCTACAAACTGTGTATAAAAAGCATCTGACTACTACTCTGTAGGGCCGAGCAATTCTAGGTTGAACTTTTGGCTAGCTTGAACAATTCTGCTGAATCAATTGCCACTCGTTTCTAAAGTTCCTGCTCTCCTGCCTGTTGAATCAAGTAGAGTTGATATCCAGAGCTCAAAATATGCAAGAAAGAGGCACTTTGTCAACCAAGTGGCCGTGATAGTATAGTGGTTAGTACTCTACGTTGTGGTCCCAGCAACCCTGGTTTGAATCTGAGTCGTGGCAATGATGATTTGTGCATGTTTTAATCTGTTGTAGTGTACTCCAGCGTCAGTCTCATTTCATGTAGTTTGAAACTTGGCAGCTTAAGCCAATTTTTCTGCCGAATCAATTGCCGCTCGTTTCTAAAGTTCCTGCTCTACTGCCTGTTGAATCAAGTAGAGTTGATATCCAGAGCTCAAAATATGCAATAAAGAGGGGCTTTGTCAACAAAGTGGCCGTGATCATATAGTGGTTAGTACTCTGCGTTGTGGTCGCAGCAACCCTGGTTCGAATCCGGGTCACGGCAGCAATGATGAGTTGTGCATTTTTGATCTTTTGTAGTGTACTGCAGCATCAGTCTCATTTCATGTAGTTTGAAACTTGGCAGCTTAAGCCAATTTTTCTAAATGAAGCCCGATGTTTTCCGACAACACCAGTAATTGTACTGGAGTTGTCGACACGTTGTCCATCCGTTTGCATGAACTGCTGTTGGAACACGGTATTTCCCACATTGCAACAACGTGTAGGGCTAGTGGCGCAATGGACAAAGCGTCTGACTACGGATCAGAAGATTCTAGGTTCGACTCCTGGCTAGCTCGTACCACTCTTTAACTTGTTGGTCACTTGCTCCTCATTAAACAAGTTCTTGCCCTACAAACTAAGTAAATTTGCATCCTTATAGAGACAAATGATGGCGACAAAGGCTTTCAGATTGCGTGGGACAAAAGGTTTGTAGATCTCAGTTATGTTCACTGGCTATCTCCTACGAGTCTTTAACTTATAAATCACTTACTCCTCGTTTCACAACTTCCTGCTCTACAAACTGTGTATAAAAAGCATCTGACTACTACTCTGTAGGGCCGAGCAATTCTAGGTTGAACTTTTGGCTAGCTTGTACAATTCTGCTGAATCAATTGCCACTCGTTTCTAAAGTTCCTGCTCTACTGCCTGTTGAATCAAGTAGAGTTGATATCCAGAGCTCAAAATATGCAAGAAAGAGGCACTTTGTCAACCAAGTGGCCGTGATAGTATAGTGGTTAGTACTCTACGTTGTGGTCCCAGCAACCCTGGTTTGAATCTGAGTCGTGGCAATGATGAGTTGTTCATGTTTTAATCTGTTGTAGTGTACTCCAGCGTCAGTCTCATTTCATGCAGTTTGAAACTTGGCAGCTTAAGCCAATTTTTCTGCCGAATCAATTGCCGCTCGTTTCTAAAGTTCCTGCTCTACTGCCTGTTGAATCAAGCAGAGTTGATATCCAGAGCTCAAAATATGCAATAAAGAGGGGCTTTGTCAACAAAGTGGCCGTGATGGTATAGTGGTTAGTACTCTGCGTTGTGGTCGCAGCAACCCTGGTTCGAATCCGGGTCACGGCAGCAATGATGAGTTGTGCATTTTTGATCTTTTGTAGTGTACTCCAGCATCAGTCTCATTTCATGTAGTTTGAAACTTGGCAGCTTAAGCCAATTTTTCTAAATGAAGCCCGATGTTTTCCGACAACACCAGTAATTGTACTGGAGTTGTCCACACGTTGTCCATCCGTTTGCATGAACTGCTGTTGGAACACGGTATTTCCCACATTGCAACAACGTGTAGGGCTAGTGGCGCAATGGACAAAGCGTCTGACTACGGATCAGAAGATTCTAGGTTCGACTCCTGGCTAGCTCGTACCACTGTTTAACTTGTTGGTCACTTGCTCCTCATTAAACAAGTTCTTGCCCTACAAACTAAGTAAATTTGCATCCTTATAGAGACAAATGATGGCGACAATGGCTTTCAGATTCAGTGGGACAAAAGGTTTGTAGATCTCAGTTATGTTCACTGGCTATCTCCTACGAGTCTTTAACTTATAAATCACTTACTCCTCGTTTCACAACTTCCTGCTCTACAAACTGTGTATAAAAAGCATCTGACTACTACTCTGCAGGGCCGAGCAATTCTAGGTTGAACTTTTGGCTAGCTTGTACAATTCTGCTGAATCAATTGCCACTCGTTTCTAAAGTTCCTGCTCTACTGCCTGTTGAATCAAGTAGAGTTGATATCCAGAGCTCAAAATATGCAAGAAAGAGGCACTTTGTCAACCAAGTGGCCGTGATAGTATAGTGGTTAGTACTCTATGTTGTGGTCCTAGCAACCCTGGTTCGAATCTGAGTCGTGGCAATGATGAGTTGTGCATGTTTTAATCTGTTGTAGTGTACTCCAGCGTCAGTCTCATTTCATGCAGTTTGAAACTTGGCAGCTTAAGCCAATTTTTCTGCCGAATCAATTGCCGCTCGTTTCTAAAGTTCCTGCCCTACTGCCTGTTGAATCAAGTAGAGTTGATATCCAGAGCTCAAAATATGCAATAAAGAGGGGCTTTGTCAACAAAGTGGCCGTGATCATATCGTGGTTAGTACTCTGCGTTGTGGTCGCAGCAACCCTGGTTCGAATGCGGGTCACGGCAGCAATGATGAGTTGTGCATTTTTGATCTTTTGTAGTGTACTCCAGCATCAGTCTCATTTCATGTAGTTTGAAACTTGGCAGCTTAAGCCAATTTTTCTAAATGAAGCCCGATGTTTTCCGACAACACCAGTAATTGTACTGGAGTTGTCGACACGTTGTCCATCCGTTTGCATGAACTGCTGTTGGAACACGGTATTTCCCACATTGCAACAAAGTGTAGGGCTAGTGGCGCAATGGACAACGCGTCTGACTACGGATCAGAAGATTCTAGGTTCGACTCCTGGCTAGCTCGTACCACTGTTTAACTTGTTGGTCACTTGCTCCTCATTAAACAAGTTCTTGCCCTACAAACTAAGTAAATTTGCATCCTTATAGAGACAAATGATGCCGACAAAGGCTTTCAGATTGCGTGGGACAAAAGGTTTGTAGATCTCAGTTATGTTCACTGGCTATCTCCTACGAGTCTTTAACTTATAAATCACTTACTCCTCGTTTCACAACTTCCTGCTCTACAAACTGTGTATAAAAAGCATCTGACTACTACTCTGTAGGGCCGAGCAATTCTAGGTTGAACTTTTGGCTAGCTTGAACAATTCTGCTGAATCAATTGCCACTCGTTTCTAAAGTTCCTGCTCTCCTGCCTGTTGAATCAAGTAGAGTTGATATCCAGAGCTCAAAATATGCAAGAAAGAGGCACTTTGTCAACCAAGTGGCCGTGATAGTATAGTGGTTAGTACTCTACGTTGTGGTCCCAGCAACCCTGGTTTGAATCTGAGTCGTGGCAATGATGATTTGTGCATGTTTTAATCTGTTGTAGTGTACTCCAGCGTCAGTCTCATTTCATGTAGTTTGAAACTTGGCAGCTTAAGCCAATTTTTCTGCCGAATCAATTGCCGCTCGTTTCTAAAGTTCCTGCTCTACTGCCTGTTGAATCAAGTAGAGTTGATATCCAGAGCTCAAAATATGCAATAAAGAGGGGCTTTGTCAACAAAGTGGCCGTGATCATATAGTGGTTAGTACTCTGCGTTGTGGTCGCAGCAACCCTGGTTCGAATCCGGGTCACGGCAGCAATGATGAGTTGTGCATTTTTGATCTTTTGTAGTGTACTGCAGCATCAGTCTCATTTCATGTAGTTTGAAACTTGGCAGCTTAAGCCAATTTTTCTAAATGAAGCCCGATGTTTTCCGACAACACCAGTAATTGTACTGGAGTTGTCGACACGTTGTCCATCCGTTTGCATGAACTGCTGTTGGAACACGGTATTTCCCACATTGCAACAACGTGTAGGGCTAGTGGCGCAATGGACAAAGCGTCTGACTACGGATCAGAAGATTCTAGGTTCGACTCCTGGCTAGCTCGTACCACTCTTTAACTTGTTGGTCACTTGCTCCTCATTAAACAAGTTCTTGCCCTACAAACTAAGTAAATTTGCATCCTTATAGAGACAAATGATGGCGACAAAGGCTTTCAGATTGCGTGGGACAAAAGGTTTGTAGATCTCAGTTATGTTCACTGGCTATCTCCTACGAGTCTTTAACTTATAAATCACTTACTCCTCGTTTCACAACTTCCTGCTCTACAAACTGTGTATAAAAAGCATCTGACTACTACTCTGTAGGGCCGAGCAATTCTAGGTTGAACTTTTGGCTAGCTTGTACAATTCTGCTGAATCAATTGCCACTCGTTTCTAAAGTTCCTGCTCTACTGCCTGTTGAATCAAGTAGAGTTGATATCCAGAGCTCAAAATATGCAAGAAAGAGGCACTTTGTCAACCAAGTGGCCGTGATAGTATAGTGGTTAGTACTCTATGTTGTGGCCCTAGCAACCCTGGTTCGAATCTGAGTCGTGGCAATGATGAGTTGTTCATGTTTTAATCTGTTGTAGTGTACTCCAGCGTCAGTCTCATTTCATGCAGTTTGAAACTTGGCAGCTTAAGCCAATTTTTCTGCCGAATCAATTGCCGCTCGTTTCTAAAGTTCCTGCTCTACTGCCTGTTGAATCAAGCAGAGTTGATATCCAGAGCTCAAAATATGCAATAAAGAGGGGCTTTGTCAACAAAGTGGCCGTGATGGTATAGTGGTTAGTACTCTGCGTTGTGGTCGCAGCAACCCTGGTTCGAATCCGGGTCACGGCAGCAATGATGAGTTGTGCATTTTTGATCTTTTGTAGTGTACTCCAGCATCAGTCTCATTTCATGTAGTTTGAAACTTGGCAGCTTAAGCCAATTTTTCTAAATGAAGCCCGATGTTTTCCGACAACACCAGTAATTGTACTGGAGTTGTCCACACGTTGTCCATCCGTTTGCATGAACTGCTGTTGGAACACGGTATTTCCCACATTGCAACAACGTGTAGGGCTAGTGGCGCAATGGACAAAGCGTCTGACTACGGATCAGAAGATTCTAGGTTCGACTCCTGGCTAGCTCGTACCACTGTTTAACTTGTTGGTCACTTGCTCCTCATTAAACAAGTTCTTGCCCTACAAACTAAGTAAATTTGCATCCTTATAGAGACAAATGATGGCGACAATGGCTTTCAGATTCAGTGGGACAAAAGGTTTGTAGATCTCAGTTATGTTCACTGGCTATCTCCTACGAGTCTTTAACTTATAAATCACTTACTCCTCGTTTCACAACTTCCTGCTCTACAAACTGTGTATAAAAAGCATCTGACTACTACTCTGCAGGGCCGAGCAATTCTAGGTTGAACTTTTGGCTAGCTTGTACAATTCTGCTGAATCAATTGCCACTCGTTTCTAAAGTTCCTGCTCTACTGCCTGTTGAATCAAGTAGAGTTGATATCCAGAGCTCAAAATATGCAAGAAAGAGGCACTTTGTCAACCAAGTGGCCGTGATAGTATAGTGGTTAGTACTCTATGTTGTGGTCCTAGCAACCCTGGTTCGAATCTGAGTCGTGGCAATGATGAGTTGTGCATGTTTTAATCTGTTGTAGTGTACTCCAGCGTCAGTCTCATTTCATGCAGTTTGAAACTTGGCAGCTTAAGCCAATTTTTCTGCCGAATCAATTGCCGCTCGTTTCTAAAGTTCCTGCCCTACTGCCTGTTGAATCAAGTAGAGTTGATATCCAGAGCTCAAAATATGCAATAAAGAGGGGCTTTGTCAACAAAGTGGCCGTGATCATATCGTGGTTAGTACTCTGCGTTGTGGTCGCAGCAACCCTGGTTCGAATGCGGGTCACGGCAGCAATGATGAGTTGTGCATTTTTGATCTTTTGTAGTGTACTCCAGCATCAGTCTCATTTCATGTAGTTTGAAACTTGGCAGCTTAAGCCAATTTTTCTAAATGAAGCCCGATGTTTTCCGACAACACCAGTAATTGTACTGGAGTTGTCGACACGTTGTCCATCCGTTTGCATGAACTGCTGTTGGAACACGGTATTTCCCACATTGCAACAAAGTGTAGGGCTAGTGGCGCAATGGACAACGCGTCTGACTACGGATCAGAAGATTCTAGGTTCGACTCCTGGCTAGCTCGTACCACTGTTTAACTTGTTGGTCACTTGCTCCTCATTAAACAAGTTCTTGCCCTACAAACTAAGTAAATTTGCATCCTTATAGAGACAAATGATGCCGACAAAGGCTTTCAGATTGCGTGGGACAAAAGGTTTGTAGATCTCAGTTATGTTCACTGGCTATCTCCTACGAGTCTTTAACTTATAAATCACTTACTCCTCGTTTCACAACTTCCTGCTCTACAAACTGTGTATAAAAAGCATCTGACTACTACTCTGTAGGGCCGAGCAATTCTAGGTTGAACTTTTCGCTAGCTTGTACAATTCTGCTGAATCAATTGCCACTTGTTTCTAAAGTTCCTGCTCTACTGCCTGTTGAGTCAAGTAGAGTTGATATCCAGAGCTCAAAATATGCAAGAAAGAGGCACTTTGTCAACCAAGTGGCCGTGATAGTATGGTGGTTAGTACTCTACATTGTGGTCCCAGCAACCCTGGTTCGAATCTGAGTCGTGGCAATGATGAGTTTTGCATGTTTTAATCTGTTGTAGTGTACTCCAGCGTCAGTCTCATTTCATGTAGTTTGAAACTTGGCAGCTTAAGCCAATTTTTCTAAATGAAGCCCGATGTTTTCCGACAACACCAGTAATTGTACTGGAGTTGTCGACACGTCCATCCGTTTGCATGAACTGCTGTTGGAACACGGTATTTCCCACACTGCAACAACGTGTAGGGCTAGTGGCGCATTGGACAACGCGTCTGACTACGGATCAGAAGATTCTAGGTTCGACTCCTGGCTAGCTCGTACCACTCTTTAACTTGTGGGTCACTTGCTCCTCATTAAACAAGTTCTTGCCCTACAAACTAAGTAAATTTGCATCCTTATAGAGACAATTGATGGCGACAAAGGCTTTCAGATTGGGTGGGACAAAAGGTTTGTAGATCTCAGTTATGTTCACTGGCTATCTCCTACGAGTCTTTAACTTATAAATCACTTACTCCTCGTTTCACAACTTCCTGCTCTACAAACTGTGTATAAAAAGCATCTGACTACTACTCTGTAGGGCCGAGCAATTCTAGGTTGAACTTTTCGCTAGCTTGTACAATTCTGCTGAATCAATTGCCACTTGTTTCTAAAGTTCCTGCTCTACTGCCTGTTGAGTCAAGTAGAGTTGATATCCAGAGCTCAAAATATGCAAGAAAGAGGCACTTTGTCAACCAAGTGGCCGTGATAGTATAGTGGTTAGTACTCTACATTGTGGTCCCAGCAACCCTGGTTCGAATCTGAGTCGTGGCAATGATGAGTTTTGCATGTTTTAATCTGTTGTAGTGTACTCCAGCGTCAGTCTCATTTCATGTAGTTTGAAACTTGGCAGCTTAAGCCAATTTTTCTAAATGAAGCCCGATGTTTTCCGACAACACCAGTAATTGTACTGGAGTTGTCGACACGTCCATCCGTTTGCATGAACTGCTGTTGGAACACGGTATTTCCCACACTGCAACAACGTGTAGGGCTAGTGGCGCATTGGACAACGCGTCTGACTACGGATCAGAAGATTCTAGGTTCGACTCCTGGCTAGCTCGTACCACTCTTTAACTTGTGGGTCACTTGCTCCTCATTAAACAAGTTCTTGCCCTACAAACTAAGTAAATTTGCATCCTTATAGAGACAATTGATGGCGACAAAGGCTTTCAGATTGCGTGGGACAAAAGGTTTGTAGATCTCAGTTATGTTCACTGGCTATCTCCTACGAGTCTTTAACTTATAAATCACTTACTCCTCGTTTCACAACTTCCTGCTCTACAAACTGTGTATAAAAAGCATCTGACTACTACTCTGTAGGGCCGAGCAATTCTAGGTTGAACTTTTGGCTAGCTTGTACAATTCTGCTGAATCAATTGCCACTCGTTTCTAAAGTTCCTGCTCTCCTGCCTGTTGAATCAAGTAGAGTTGATATCCAGAGCTCAAAATATGCAAGAAAGAGGCACTTTGTCAACCAAGTGGCCGTGATAGTATAGTGGTTAATACTCTATGTTGTGGTCCTAGCAACCCTGGTTCGAATCTGAGTCGTGGCAATGATGAGTTGTGCATGTTTTAATCTGTTGTAGTGTACTCCAGCGTCAGTCTCATTTCATGTAGTTTGAAACTTGGCAGCTTAAGCCAATTTTTCTGCCGAATCAATTGCCGCTCGTTTCTGAAGTTCCTGCTCTACTGCCTGTTGAATCAAGTAGAGTTGATATCCAGAGCTCAAAATATGCAATAAAGAGGGGCTTTGTCAACAAAGTGGCCGTGATCGTATAGTGCTTAGTACTCTGCGTTGTGGTCGCAGCAACCCTGGTTCGAATCTGGGTCACGGCAGCAATGATGAGTTGTGCATTTTTGATCTTTTGTAGTGTACTCCAGCATCAGTCTCATTTCATGTAGTTTGAAACTTGGCAGCTTAAGCCAATTTTTCTAAATGAAGCCCGATGTTTTCCGACAACACCAGTAATTGTACTGGAGTTGTCCATCCGTTTGCATGAACTGCTGTTGGAACACGGTATTTCCCACATTGCAACAACGTATAGGGCTAGTGGGGCAATGGACAACGCGTCTGACTACGGATCAGAAGATTCTAGGTTCGACTCCTGGCTAGCTCGTACCACTCTTTAACTTGTGGGTCACTTGCTCCTCATTAAACAAGTTCTTGCCCTACAAACTAAGTAAATTTGCATCCTTATAGAGACAAATGATGGCGACAATGGCTTTCAGATTCAGTGGGACAAAAGGTTTGTAGATCTCAGTTATGTTCACTGGCTATCTCCTACGAGTCTTTAACTTATAAATCACTTACTCCTCGTTTCACAACTTCCTGCTCTACAAACTGTGTATAAAAAGCATCTGACTACTACTCTGTAGGGCCGAGCAATTCTAGGTTGAACTTTTGGCTAGCTTGTACAATTCTGCTGAATCAATTGCCACTCGTTTCTAAAGTTCCTGCTCTACTGCCTGTTGAATCAAGTAGAGTTGATATCCAGAGCTCAAAATATGCAAGAAAGAGGCACTTTGTCAACCAAGTGGCCATGATAGTATAGTGGTTAGTACTCTATGTTGTGGTCCTAGCAACCCTGGTTGGAATCTGAGTCGTGGCAATGATGAGTTGTGCATGTTTTAATCTGTTGTAGTGTACTCCAGCGTCAGTCTCATTTCATGCAGTTTGAAACTTGGCAGCTTAAGCCAATTTTTCTGCCGAATCAATTGCCGCTCGTTTCTAAAGTTCCTGCTCTACTGCCTGTTGAATCAAGTAGAGTTGATATCCAGAGCTCAAAATATGCAATAAAGAGGGGCTTTGTCAACAAAGTGGCCGTGATCGTATAGTGGTTAGTACTCTGCGTTGTGGTCGCAGCAACCCTGGTTCGAATCCGGGTCACGGCAGCAATGATGAGTTGTGCATTTTTGATCTTTTATAGTGTACTCCAGCATCAGTCTCATTTCATGTAGTTTGAAACTTGGCAGCTTAAGCCAATTTTTCTAAATGAAGCCCGATGTTTTCCGACAACACCAGTAATTGTACTGGAGTTGTCCACACGTTGTCCATCCGTTTGCATGAACTGCTGTTGGAACACGGTATTTCCCACACTGCAACAACGTGTAGGGCTAGTGGCGCAATGGACAACGCGTCTGACTACGGATCAGAAGATTCTAGGTTCGACTCCTGGCTAGCTCGTACCACTCTTTAACTTGTGGGTCACTTGCTCCTCATTAAACAAGTTCTTGCCCTACAAACTAAGTAAATTTGCATCCTTATAGAGACAAATGATGGCGACAAAGGCTTTCAGATTGCGTGGGACAAAAGGTTTGTAGATCTCAGTTATGTTCACTGGCTATCTCCTTCGAGTCTTTAACTTATAAATCACTTACTCCTCGTTTCACAACTTCCTGCTCTACAAACTGTATAAAAAGCATCTGACTACTACTCTGTAGGGCCGAGCAATTCTAGGTTGAACTTTTGGCTAGCTTGTACAATTCTGCTGAATCAATTGCCACTCGTTTCTAAAGTTCCTGCCCTACTGCCTGTTGAATCAAGTAGAGTTGATATCCAGAGCTCAAAATATGCAAGAAAGAGGCACTTTGTCAACCAAGTGGCCGTGATAGTATAGTGGTTAGTACTCTACGTTGTGGTCCCAGCAACCCTGGTTTGAATCTGAGTCGTGGCAATGATGATTTGTGCATGTTTTAATCTGTTGTAGTGTACTCCAGCGTCAGTCTCATTTCATGTAGTTTGAAACTTGGCAGCTTAAGCCAATTTTTCTGCCGAATCAATTGCCGCTCGTTTCTAAAGTTCCTGCTCTACTGCCTGTTGAATCAAGTAGAGTTGATATCCAGAGCTCAAAATATGCAATAAAGAGGGGCTTTGTCAACAAAGTGGCCGTGATCATATAGTGGTTAGTACTCTGCGTTGTGGTCGCAGCAATCCTGGTTCGAATCCGGGTCACGGCAGCAATGATGAGTTGTGCATTTTTGATCTTTTGTAGTGTACTGCAGCATCAGTCTCATTTCATGTAGTTTGAAACTTGGCAGCTTAAGCCAATTTTTCTAAATGAAGCCCGATGTTTTCCGACAACACCAGTAATTGTACTGGAGTTGTCCACACGTTGTCCATCCGTTTGCATGAACTGCTGTTGGAACACGGTATTTCCCACATTGCAACAACGTGTAGGGCTAGTGGCGCAATGGACAAAGCGTCTGACTACGGATCAGAAGATTCTAGGTTCGACTCCTGGCTAGCTCGTACCACTGTTTAACTTGTTGGTCACTTGCTCCTCATTAAACAAGTTCTTGCCCTACAAACTAAGTAAATTTGCATCCTTATAGAGACAAATGATGGCGACAATGGCTTTCAGATTCAGTGGGACAAAAGGTTTGTAGATCTCAGTTATGTTCACTGGCTATCTCCTACGAGTCTTTAACTTATAAATCACTTACTCCTCGTTTCACAACTTCCTGCTCTACAAACTGTGTATAAAAAGCATCTGACTACTACTCTGCAGGGCCGAGCAATTCTAGGTTGAACTTTTGGCTAGCTTGTACAATTCTGCTGAATCAATTGCCACTCGTTTCTAAAGTTCCTGCTCTACTGCCTGTTGAATCAAGTAGAGTTGATATCCAGAGCTCAAAATATGCAAGAAAGAGGCACTTTGTCAACCAAGTGGCCGTGATAGTATAGTGGTTAGTACTCTATGTTGTGGTCCTAGCAACCCTGGTTCGAATCTGAGTCGTGGCAATGATGAGTTGTGCATGTTTTAATCTGTTGTAGTGTACTCCAGCGTCAGTCTCATTTCATGCAGTTTGAAACTTGGCAGCTTAAGCCAATTTTTCTGCCGAATCAATTGCCGCTCGTTTCTAAAGTTCCTGCCCTACTGCCTGTTGAATCAAGTAGAGTTGATATCCAGAGCTCAAAATATGCAATAAAGAGGGGCTTTGTCAACAAAGTGGCCGTGATCATATCGTGGTTAGTACTCTGCGTTGTGGTCGCAGCAACCCTGGTTCGAATGCGGGTCACGGCAGCAATGATGAGTTGTGCATTTTTGATCTTTTGTAGTGTACTCCAGCATCAGTCTCATTTCATGTAGTTTGAAACTTGGCAGCTTAAGCCAATTTTTCTAAATGAAGCCCGATGTTTTCCGACAACACCAGTAATTGTACTGGAGTTGTCGACACGTTGTCCATCCGTTTGCATGAACTGCTGTTGGAACACGGTATTTCCCACATTGCAACAAAGTGTAGGGCTAGTGGCGCAATGGACAACGCGTCTGACTACGGATCAGAAGATTCTAGGTTCGACTCCTGGCTAGCTCGTACCACTGTTTAACTTGTTGGTCACTTGCTCCTCATTAAACAAGTTCTTGCCCTACAAACTAAGTAAATTTGCATCCTTATAGAGACAAATGATGCCGACAAAGGCTTTCAGATTGCGTGGGACAAAAGGTTTGTAGATCTCAGTTATGTTCACTGGCTATCTCCTACGAGTCTTTAACTTATAAATCACTTACTCCTCGTTTCACAACTTCCTGCTCTACAAACTGTGTATAAAAAGCATCTGACTACTACTCTGTAGGGCCGAGCAATTCTAGGTTGAACTTTTCGCTAGCTTGTACAATTCTGCTGAATCAATTGCCACTTGTTTCTAAAGTTCCTGCTCTACTGCCTGTTGAGTCAAGTAGAGTTGATATCCAGAGCTCAAAATATGCAAGAAAGAGGCACTTTGTCAACCAAGTGGCCGTGATAGTATGGTGGTTAGTACTCTACATTGTGGTCCCAGCAACCCTGGTTCGAATCTGAGTCGTGGCAATGATGAGTTTTGCATGTTTTAATCTGTTGTAGTGTACTCCAGCGTCAGTCTCATTTCATGTAGTTTGAAACTTGGCAGCTTAAGCCAATTTTTCTAAATGAAGCCCGATGTTTTCCGACAACACCAGTAATTGTACTGGAGTTGTCGACACGTCCATCCGTTTGCATGAACTGCTGTTGGAACACGGTATTTCCCACACTGCAACAACGTGTAGGGCTAGTGGCGCATTGGACAACGCGTCTGACTACGGATCAGAAGATTCTAGGTTCGACTCCTGGCTAGCTCGTACCACTCTTTAACTTGTGGGTCACTTGCTCCTCATTAAACAAGTTCTTGCCCTACAAACTAAGTAAATTTGCATCCTTATAGAGACAATTGATGGCGACAAAGGCTTTCAGATTGGGTGGGACAAAAGGTTTGTAGATCTCAGTTATGTTCACTGGCTATCTCCTACGAGTCTTTAACTTATAAATCACTTACTCCTCGTTTCACAACTTCCTGCTCTACAAACTGTGTATAAAAAGCATCTGACTACTACTCTGTAGGGCCGAGCAATTCTAGGTTGAACTTTTCGCTAGCTTGTACAATTCTGCTGAATCAATTGCCACTTGTTTCTAAAGTTCCTGCTCTACTGCCTGTTGAGTCAAGTAGAGTTGATATCCAGAGCTCAAAATATGCAAGAAAGAGGCACTTTGTCAACCAAGTGGCCGTGATAGTATAGTGGTTAGTACTCTACATTGTGGTCCCAGCAACCCTGGTTCGAATCTGAGTCGTGGCAATGATGAGTTTTGCATGTTTTAATCTGTTGTAGTGTACTCCAGCGTCAGTCTCATTTCATGTAGTTTGAAACTTGGCAGCTTAAGCCAATTTTTCTAAATGAAGCCCGATGTTTTCCGACAACACCAGTAATTGTACTGGAGTTGTCGACACGTCCATCCGTTTGCATGAACTGCTGTTGGAACACGGTATTTCCCACACTGCAACAACGTGTAGGGCTAGTGGCGCATTGGACAACGCGTCTGACTACGGATCAGAAGATTCTAGGTTCGACTCCTGGCTAGCTCGTACCACTCTTTAACTTGTGGGTCACTTGCTCCTCATTAAACAAGTTCTTGCCCTACAAACTAAGTAAATTTGCATCCTTATAGAGACAATTGATGGCGACAAAGGCTTTCAGATTGCGTGGGACAAAAGGTTTGTAGATCTCAGTTATGTTCACTGGCTATCTCCTACGAGTCTTTAACTTATAAATCACTTACTCCTCGTTTCACAACTTCCTGCTCTACAAACTGTGTATAAAAAGCATCTGACTACTACTCTGTAGGGCCGAGCAATTCTAGGTTGAACTTTTGGCTAGCTTGTACAATTCTGCTGAATCAATTGCCACTCGTTTCTAAAGTTCCTGCTCTCCTGCCTGTTGAATCAAGTAGAGTTGATATCCAGAGCTCAAAATATGCAAGAAAGAGGCACTTTGTCAACCAAGTGGCCGTGATAGTATAGTGGTTAATACTCTATGTTGTGGTCCTAGCAACCCTGGTTCGAATCTGAGTCGTGGCAATGATGAGTTGTGCATGTTTTAATCTGTTGTAGTGTACTCCAGCGTCAGTCTCATTTCATGTAGTTTGAAACTTGGCAGCTTAAGCCAATTTTTCTGCCGAATCAATTGCCGCTCGTTTCTGAAGTTCCTGCTCTACTGCCTGTTGAATCAAGTAGAGTTGATATCCAGAGCTCAAAATATGCAATAAAGAGGGGCTTTGTCAACAAAGTGGCCGTGATCGTATAGTGCTTAGTACTCTGCGTTGTGGTCGCAGCAACCCTGGTTCGAATCTGGGTCACGGCAGCAATGATGAGTTGTGCATTTTTGATCTTTTGTAGTGTACTCCAGCATCAGTCTCATTTCATGTAGTTTGAAACTTGGCAGCTTAAGCCAATTTTTCTAAATGAAGCCCGATGTTTTCCGACAACACCAGTAATTGTACTGGAGTTGTCCATCCGTTTGCATGAACTGCTGTTGGAACACGGTATTTCCCACATTGCAACAACGTATAGGGCTAGTGGGGCAATGGACAACGCGTCTGACTACGGATCAGAAGATTCTAGGTTCGACTCCTGGCTAGCTCGTACCACTCTTTAACTTGTGGGTCACTTGCTCCTCATTAAACAAGTTCTTGCCCTACAAACTAAGTAAATTTGCATCCTTATAGAGACAAATGATGGCGACAATGGCTTTCAGATTCAGTGGGACAAAAGGTTTGTAGATCTCAGTTATGTTCACTGGCTATCTCCTACGAGTCTTTAACTTATAAATCACTTACTCCTCGTTTCACAACTTCCTGCTCTACAAACTGTGTATAAAAAGCATCTGACTACTACTCTGTAGGGCCGAGCAATTCTAGGTTGAACTTTTGGCTAGCTTGTACAATTCTGCTGAATCAATTGCCACTCGTTTCTAAAGTTCCTGCTCTACTGCCTGTTGAATCAAGTAGAGTTGATATCCAGAGCTCAAAATATGCAAGAAAGAGGCACTTTGTCAACCAAGTGGCCATGATAGTATAGTGGTTAGTACTCTATGTTGTGGTCCTAGCAACCCTGGTTGGAATCTGAGTCGTGGCAATGATGAGTTGTGCATGTTTTAATCTGTTGTAGTGTACTCCAGCGTCAGTCTCATTTCATGCAGTTTGAAACTTGGCAGCTTAAGCCAATTTTTCTGCCGAATCAATTGCCGCTCGTTTCTAAAGTTCCTGCTCTACTGCCTGTTGAATCAAGTAGAGTTGATATCCAGAGCTCAAAATATGCAATAAAGAGGGGCTTTGTCAACAAAGTGGCCGTGATCGTATAGTGGTTAGTACTCTGCGTTGTGGTCGCAGCAACCCTGGTTCGAATCCGGGTCACGGCAGCAATGATGAGTTGTGCATTTTTGATCTTTTATAGTGTACTCCAGCATCAGTCTCATTTCATGTAGTTTGAAACTTGGCAGCTTAAGCCAATTTTTCTAAATGAAGCCCGATGTTTTCCGACAACACCAGTAATTGTACTGGAGTTGTCCACACGTTGTCCATCCGTTTGCATGAACTGCTGTTGGAACACGGTATTTCCCACACTGCAACAACGTGTAGGGCTAGTGGCGCAATGGACAACGCGTCTGACTACGGATCAGAAGATTCTAGGTTCGACTCCTGGCTAGCTCGTACCACTCTTTAACTTGTGGGTCACTTGCTCCTCATTAAACAAGTTCTTGCCCTACAAACTAAGTAAATTTGCATCCTTATAGAGACAAATGATGGCGACAAAGGCTTTCAGATTGCGTGGGACAAAAGGTTTGTAGATCTCAGTTATGTTCACTGGCTATCTCCTACGAGTCTTTAACTTATAAATCACTTACTCCTCGTTTCACAACTTCCTGCTCTACAAACTGTATAAAAAGCATCTGACTACTACTCTGTAGGGCCGAGCAATTCTAGGTTGAACTTTTGGCTAGCTTGTACAATTCTGCTGAATCAATTGCCACTCGTTTCTAAAGTTCCTGCCCTACTGCCTGTTGAATCAAGTAGAGTTGATATCCAGAGCTCAAAATATGCAAGAAAGAGGCACTTTGTCAACCAAGTGGCCGTGATAGTATAGTGGTTAGTACTCTACGTTGTGGTCCCAGCAACCCTGGTTTGAATCTGAGTCGTGGCAATGATGATTTGTGCATGTTTTAATCTGTTGTAGTGTACTCCAGCGTCAGTCTCATTTCATGTAGTTTGAAACTTGGCAGCTTAAGCCAATTTTTCTGCCGAATCAATTGCCGCTCGTTTCTAAAGTTCCTGCTCTACTGCCTGTTGAATCAAGTAGAGTTGATATCCAGAGCTCAAAATATGCAATAAAGAGGGGCTTTGTCAACAAAGTGGCCGTGATCATATAGTGGTTAGTACTCTGCGTTGTGGTCGCAGCAATCCTGGTTCGAATCCGGGTCACGGCAGCAATGATGAGTTGTGCATTTTTGATCTTTTGTAGTGTACTGCAGCATCAGTCTCATTTCATGTAGTTTGAAACTTGGCAGCTTAAGCCAATTTTTCTAAATGAAGCCCGATGTTTTCCGACAACACCAGTAATTGTACTGGAGTTGTCCACACGTTGTCCATCCGTTTGCATGAACTGCTGTTGGAACACGGTATTTCCCACATTGCAACAACGTGTAGGGCTAGTGGCGCAATGGACAAAGCGTCTGACTACGGATCAGAAGATTCTAGGTTCGACTCCTGGCTAGCTCGTACCACTGTTTAACTTGTTGGTCACTTGCTCCTCATTAAACAAGTTCTTGCCCTACAAACTAAGTAAATTTGCATCCTTATAGAGACAAATGATGGCGACAATGGCTTTCAGATTCAGTGGGACAAAAGGTTTGTAGATCTCAGTTATGTTCACTGGCTATCTCCTACGAGTCTTTAACTTATAAATCACTTACTCCTCGTTTCACAACTTCCTGCTCTACAAACTGTGTATAAAAAGCATCTGACTACTACTCTGCAGGGCCGAGCAATTCTAGGTTGAACTTTTGGCTAGCTTGTACAATTCTGCTGAATCAATTGCCACTCGTTTCTAAAGTTCCTGCTCTACTGCCTGTTGAATCAAGTAGAGTTGATATCCAGAGCTCAAAATATGCAAGAAAGAGGCACTTTGTCAACCAAGTGGCCGTGATAGTATAGTGGTTAGTACTCTATGTTGTGGTCCTAGCAACCCTGGTTCGAATCTGAGTCGTGGCAATGATGAGTTGTGCATGTTTTAATCTGTTGTAGTGTACTCCAGCGTCAGTCTCATTTCATGCAGTTTGAAACTTGGCAGCTTAAGCCAATTTTTCTGCCGAATCAATTGCCGCTCGTTTCTAAAGTTCCTGCCCTACTGCCTGTTGAATCAAGTAGAGTTGATATCCAGAGCTCAAAATATGCAATAAAGAGGGGCTTTGTCAACAAAGTGGCCGTGATCATATCGTGGTTAGTACTCTGCGTTGTGGTCGCAGCAACCCTGGTTCGAATGCGGGTCACGGCAGCAATGATGAGTTGTGCATTTTTGATCTTTTGTAGTGTACTCCAGCATCAGTCTCATTTCATGTAGTTTGAAACTTGGCAGCTTAAGCCAATTTTTCTAAATGAAGCCCGATGTTTTCCGACAACACCAGTAATTGTACTGGAGTTGTCGACACGTTGTCCATCCGTTTGCATGAACTGCTGTTGGAACACGGTATTTCCCACATTGCAACAAAGTGTAGGGCTAGTGGCGCAATGGACAACGCGTCTGACTACGGATCAGAAGATTCTAGGTTCGACTCCTGGCTAGCTCGTACCACTGTTTAACTTGTTGGTCACTTGCTCCTCATTAAACAAGTTCTTGCCCTACAAACTAAGTAAATTTGCATCCTTATAGAGACAAATGATGCCGACAAAGGCTTTCAGATTGCGTGGGACAAAAGGTTTGTAGATCTCAGTTATGTTCACTGGCTATCTCCTACGAGTCTTTAACTTATAAATCACTTACTCCTCGTTTCACAACTTCCTGCTCTACAAACTGTGTATAAAAAGCATCTGACTACTACTCTGTAGGGCCGAGCAATTCTAGGTTGAACTTTTCGCTAGCTTGTACAATTCTGCTGAATCAATTGCCACTTGTTTCTAAAGTTCCTGCTCTACTGCCTGTTCAGTCAAGTAGAGTTGATATCCAGAGCTCAAAATATGCAAGAAAGAGGCACTTTGTCAACCAAGTGGCCGTGATAGTATGGTGGTTAGTACTCTACATTGTGGTCCCAGCAACCCTGGTTCGAATCTGAGTCGTGGCAATGATGAGTTTTGCATGTTTTAATCTGTTGTAGTGTACTCCAGCGTCAGTCTCATTTCATGTAGTTTGAAACTTGGCAGCTTAAGCCAATTTTTCTAAATGAAGCCCGATGTTTTCCGACAACACCAGTAATTGTACTGGAGTTGTCGACACGTCCATCCGTTTGCATGAACTGCTGTTGGAACACGGTATTTCCCACACTGCAACAACGTGTAGGGCTAGTGGCGCATTGGACAACGCGTCTGACTACGGATCAGAAGATTCTAGGTTCGACTCCTGGCTAGCTCGTACCACTCTTTAACTTGTGGGTCACTTGCTCCTCATTAAACAAGTTCTTGCCCTACAAACTAAGTAAATTTGCATCCTTATAGAGACAATTGATGGCGACAAAGGCTTTCAGATTGGGTGGGACAAAAGGTTTGTAGATCTCAGTTATGTTCACTGGCTATCTCCTACGAGTCTTTAACTTATAAATCACTTACTCCTCGTTTCACAACTTCCTGCTCTACAAACTGTGTATAAAAAGCATCTGACTACTACTCTGTAGGGCCGAGCAATTCTAGGTTGAACTTTTCGCTAGCTTGTACAATTCTGCTGAATCAATTGCCACTTGTTTCTAAAGTTCCTGCTCTACTGCCTGTTGAGTCAAGTAGAGTTGATATCCAGAGCTCAAAATATGCAAGAAAGAGGCACTTTGTCAACCAAGTGGCCGTGATAGTATAGTGGTTAGTACTCTACATTGTGGTCCCAGCAACCCTGGTTCGAATCTGAGTCGTGGCAATGATGAGTTTTGCATGTTTTAATCTGTTGTAGTGTACTCCAGCGTCAGTCTCATTTCATGTAGTTTGAAACTTGGCAGCTTAAGCCAATTTTTCTAAATGAAGCCCGATGTTTTCCGACAACACCAGTAATTGTACTGGAGTTGTCGACACGTCCATCCGTTTGCATGAACTGCTGTTGGAACACGGTATTTCCCACACTGCAACAACGTGTAGGGCTAGTGGCGCATTGGACAACGCGTCTGACTACGGATCAGAAGATTCTAGGTTCGACTCCTGGCTAGCTCGTACCACTCTTTAACTTGTGGGTCACTTGCTCCTCATTAAACAAGTTCTTGCCCTACAAACTAAGTAAATTTGCATCCTTATAGAGACAATTGATGGCGACAAAGGCTTTCAGATTGCGTGGGACAAAAGGTTTGTAGATCTCAGTTATGTTCACTGGCTATCTCCTACGAGTCTTTAACTTATAAATCACTTACTCCTCGTTTCACAACTTCCTGCTCTACAAACTGTGTATAAAAAGCATCTGACTACTACTCTGTAGGGCCGAGCAATTCTAGGTTGAACTTTTGGCTAGCTTGTACAATTCTGCTGAATCAATTGCCACTCGTTTCTAAAGTTCCTGCTCTCCTGCCTGTTGAATCAAGTAGAGTTGATATCCAGAGCTCAAAATATGCAAGAAAGAGGCACTTTGTCAACCAAGTGGCCGTGATAGTATAGTGGTTAATACTCTATGTTGTGGTCCTAGCAACCCTGGTTCGAATCTGAGTCGTGGCAATGATGAGTTGTGCATGTTTTAATCTGTTGTAGTGTACTCCAGCGTCAGTCTCATTTCATGTAGTTTGAAACTTGGCAGCTTAAGCCAATTTTTCTGCCGAATCAATTGCCGCTCGTTTCTGAAGTTCCTGCTCTACTGCCTGTTGAATCAAGTAGAGTTGATATCCAGAGCTCAAAATATGCAATAAAGAGGGGCTTTGTCAACAAAGTGGCCGTGATCGTATAGTGCTTAGTACTCTGCGTTGTGGTCGCAGCAACCCTGGTTCGAATCTGGGTCACGGCAGCAATGATGAGTTGTGCATTTTTGATCTTTTGTAGTGTACTCCAGCATCAGTCTCATTTCATGTAGTTTGAAACTTGGCAGCTTAAGCCAATTTTTCTAAATGAAGCCCGATGTTTTCCGACAACACCAGTAATTGTACTGGAGTTGTCCATCCGTTTGCATGAACTGCTGTTGGAACACGGTATTTCCCACATTGCAACAACGTATAGGGCTAGTGGGGCAATGGACAACGCGTCTGACTACGGATCAGAAGATTCTAGGTTCGACTCCTGGCTAGCTCGTACCACTCTTTAACTTGTGGGTCACTTGCTCCTCATTAAACAAGTTCTTGCCCTACAAACTAAGTAAATTTGCATCCTTATAGAGACAAATGATGGCGACAATGGCTTTCAGATTCAGTGGGACAAAAGGTTTGTAGATCTCAGTTATGTTCACTGGCTATCTCCTACGAGTCTTTAACTTATAAATCACTTACTCCTCGTTTCACAACTTCCTGCTCTACAAACTGTGTATAAAAAGCATCTGACTACTACTCTGTAGGGCCGAGCAATTCTAGGTTGAACTTTTGGCTAGCTTGTACAATTCTGCTGAATCAATTGCCACTCGTTTCTAAAGTTCCTGCTCTACTGCCTGTTGAATCAAGTAGAGTTGATATCCAGAGCTCAAAATATGCAAGAAAGAGGCACTTTGTCAACCAAGTGGCCATGATAGTATAGTGGTTAGTACTCTATGTTGTGGTCCTAGCAACCCTGGTTGGAATCTGAGTCGTGGCAATGATGAGTTGTGCATGTTTTAATCTGTTGTAGTGTACTCCAGCGTCAGTCTCATTTCATGCAGTTTGAAACTTGGCAGCTTAAGCCAATTTTTCTGCCGAATCAATTGCCGCTCGTTTCTAAAGTTCCTGCTCTACTGCCTGTTGAATCAAGTAGAGTTGATATCCAGAGCTCAAAATATGCAATAAAGAGGGGCTTTGTCAACAAAGTGGCCGTGATCGTATAGTGGTTAGTACTCTGCGTTGTGGTCGCAGCAACCCTGGTTCGAATCCGGGTCACGGCAGCAATGATGAGTTGTGCATTTTTGATCTTTTATAGTGTACTCCAGCATCAGTCTCATTTCATGTAGTTTGAAACTTGGCAGCTTAAGCCAATTTTTCTAAATGAAGCCCGATGTTTTCCGACAACACCAGTAATTGTACTGGAGTTGTCCACACGTTGTCCATCCGTTTGCATGAACTGCTGTTGGAACACGGTATTTCCCACACTGCAACAACGTGTAGGGCTAGTGGCGCAATGGACAACGCGTCTGACTACGGATCAGAAGATTCTAGGTTCGACTCCTGGCTACCTCGTACCACTCTTTAACTTGTGGGTCACTTGCTCCTCATTAAACAAGTTCTTGCCCTACAAACTAAGTAAATTTGCATCCTTATAGAGACAAATGATGGCGACAAAGGCTTTCAGATTGCGTGGGACAAAAGGTTTGTAGATCTCAGTTATGTTCACTGGCTATCTCCTACGAGTCTTTAACTTATAAATCACTTACTCCTCGTTTCACAACTTCCTGCTCTACAAACTGTATAAAAAGCATCTGACTACTACTCTGTAGGGCCGAGCAATTCTAGGTTGAACTTTTGGCTAGCTTGTACAATTCTGCTGAATCAATTGCCACTCGTTTCTAAAGTTCCTGCCCTACTGCCTGTTGAATCAAGTAGAGTTGATATCCAGAGCTCAAAATATGCAAGAAAGAGGCACTTTGTCAACCAAGTGGCCGTGATAGTATAGTGGTTAGTACTCTACGTTGTGGTCCCAGCAACCCTGGTTTGAATCTGAGTCGTGGCAATGATGATTTGTGCATGTTTTAATCTGTTGTAGTGTACTCCAGCGTCAGTCTCATTTCATGTAGTTTGAAACTTGGCAGCTTAAGCCAATTTTTCTGCCGAATCAATTGCCGCTCGTTTCTAAAGTTCCTGCTCTACTGCCTGTTGAATCAAGTAGAGTTGATATCCAGAGCTCAAAATATGCAATAAAGAGGGGCTTTGTCAACAAAGTGGCCGTGATCATATAGTGGTTAGTACTCTGCGTTGTGGTCGCAGCAATCCTGGTTCGAATCCGGGTCACGGCAGCAATGATGAGTTGTGCATTTTTGATCTTTTGTAGTGTACTGCAGCATCAGTCTCATTTCATGTAGTTTGAAACTTGGCAGCTTAAGCCAATTTTTCTAAATGAAGCCCGATGTTTTCCGACAACACCAGTAATTGTACTGGAGTTGTCGACACGTTGCCCATCCGTTTGCATGAACTGCTGTTGGAACACGGTATTTCCCACATTGCAACAACGTGTAGGGCTAGTGGCGCAATGGACAACGCGTCTGACTACGGATCAGAAGATTCTAGGTTCGACTACTGGCTAGCTCGTACCACTCTTTAACTTGTGGGTCACTTGCTCCTCATTAAACAAGTTCTTGCCCTACAAACTAAGTAAATTTGCATCCTTATAGAGACAAATGATGGCGACAAAGGCTTTCAGATTGCGTGGGACAAAAGGTTTGTAGATGTCAGTTATGTTCACTGGCTATCTCCTACGAGTCTTTAACTTATAAATCACTTACTCCTCGTTTCACAACTTCCTGCTCTACAAACTGTGTATAAAAAGCATCTGACTACTACTCTGTAGGGCCGAGCAATTCTAGGTTGAACTTTTGGCTAGCTTGTACAATTCTGCTGAATCAATTGCCACTCGTTTCTAAAGTTCCTGCTCTACTGCCTGTTGAATCAAGTAGAGTTGATATCCAGAGCTCAAAATATGCAAGAAAGAGGCACTTTGTCAACCAAGTGGCCATGATAGTATAGTGGTTAGTACTCTATGTTGTGGTCCTAGCAACCCTGGTTGGAATCTGAGTCGTGGCAATGATGAGTTGTGCATGTTTTAATCTGTTGTAGTGTACTCCAGCGTCAGTCTCATTTCATGCAGTTTGAAACTTGGCAGCTTAAGCCAATTTTTCTGCCGAATCAATTGCCGCTCGTTTCTAAAGTTCCTGCTCTACTGCCTGTTGAATCAAGTAGAGTTGATATCCAGAGCTCAAAATATGCAATAAAGAGGGGCTTTGTCAACAAAGTGGCCGTGATCGTATAGTGGTTAGTACTCTGCGTTGTGGTCGCAGCAACCCTGGTTCGAATCCGGGTCACGGCAGCAATGATGAGTTGTGCATTTTTGATCTTTTATAGTGTACTCCAGCATCAGTCTCATTTCATGTAGTTTGAAACTTGGCAGCTTAAGCCAATTTTTCTAAATGAAGCCCGATGTTTTCCGACAACACCAGTAATTGTACTGGAGTTGTCCACACGTTGTCCATCCGTTTGCATGAACTGCTGTTGGAACACGGTATTTCCCACACTGCAACAACGTGTAGGGCTAGTGGCGCAATGGACAACGCGTCTGACTACGGATCAGAAGATTCTAGGTTCGACTCCTGGCTACCTCGTACCACTCTTTAACTTGTGGGTCACTTGCTCCTCATTAAACAAGTTCTTGCCCTACAAACTAAGTAAATTTGCATCCTTATAGAGACAAATGATGGCGACAAAGGCTTTCAGATTGCGTGGGACAAAAGGTTTGTAGATCTCAGTTATGTTCACTGGCTATCTCCTACGAGTCTTTAACTTATAAATCACTTACTCCTCGTTTCACAACTTCCTGCTCTACAAACTGTATAAAAAGCATCTGACTACTACTCTGTAGGGCCGAGCAATTCTAGGTTGAACTTTTGGCTAGCTTGTACAATTCTGCTGAATCAATTGCCACTCGTTTCTAAAGTTCCTGCCCTACTGCCTGTTGAATCAAGTAGAGTTGATATCCAGAGCTCAAAATATGCAAGAAAGAGGCACTTTGTCAACCAAGTGGCCGTGATAGTATAGTGGTTAGTACTCTACGTTGTGGTCCCAGCAACCCTGGTTTGAATCTGAGTCGTGGCAATGATGATTTGTGCATGTTTTAATCTGTTGTAGTGTACTCCAGCGTCAGTCTCATTTCATGTAGTTTGAAACTTGGCAGCTTAAGCCAATTTTTCTGCCGAATCAATTGCCGCTCGTTTCTAAAGTTCCTGCTCTACTGCCTGTTGAATCAAGTAGAGTTGATATCCAGAGCTCAAAATATGCAATAAAGAGGGGCTTTGTCAACAAAGTGGCCGTGATCATATAGTGGTTAGTACTCTGCGTTGTGGTCGCAGCAATCCTGGTTCGAATCCGGGTCACGGCAGCAATGATGAGTTGTGCATTTTTGATCTTTTGTAGTGTACTGCAGCATCAGTCTCATTTCATGTAGTTTGAAACTTGGCAGCTTAAGCCAATTTTTCTAAATGAAGCCCGATGTTTTCCGACAACACCAGTAATTGTACTGGAGTTGTCGACACGTTGCCCATCCGTTTGCATGAACTGCTGTTGGAACACGGTATTTCCCACATTGCAACAACGTGTAGGGCTAGTGGCGCAATGGACAACGCGTCTGACTACGGATCAGAAGATTCTAGGTTCGACTACTGGCTAGCTCGTACCACTCTTTAACTTGTGGGTCACTTGCTCCTCATTAAACAAGTTCTTGCCCTACAAACTAAGTAAATTTGCATCCTTATAGAGACAAATGATGGCGACAAAGGCTTTCAGATTGCGTGGGACAAAAGGTTTGTAGATGTCAGTTATGTTCACTGGCTATCTCCTACGAGTCTTTAACTTATAAATCACTTACTCCTCGTTTCACAACTTCCTGCTCTACAAACTGTGTATAAAAAGCATCTGACTACTACTCTGTAGGGCCGAGCAATTCTAGGTTGAACTTTTGGCTAGCTTGTACAATTCTGCTGAATCAATTGCCACTCGTTTCTAAAGTTCCTGCTCTACTGCCTGTTGAATCAAGTAGAGTTGATATCCAGAGCTCAAAATATGCAAGAAAGAGGCACTTTGTCAACCAAGTGGCCATGATAGTATAGTGGTTAGTACTCTATGTTGTGGTCCTAGCAACCCTGGTTGGAATCTGAGTCGTGGCAATGATGAGTTGTGCATGTTTTAATCTGTTGTAGTGTACTCCAGCGTCAGTCTCATTTCATGCAGTTTGAAACTTGGCAGCTTAAGCCAATTTTTCTGCCGAATCAATTGCCGCTCGTTTCTAAAGTTCCTGCTCTACTGCCTGTTGAATCAAGTAGAGTTGATATCCAGAGCTCAAAATATGCAATAAAGAGGGGCTTTGTCAACAAAGTGGCCGTGATCGTATAGTGGTTAGTACTCTGCGTTGTGGTCGCAGCAACCCTGGTTCGAATCCGGGTCACGGCAGCAATGATGAGTTGTGCATTTTTGATCTTTTATAGTGTACTCCAGCATCAGTCTCATTTCATGTAGTTTGAAACTTGGCAGCTTAAGCCAATTTTTCTAAATGAAGCCCGATGTTTTCCGACAACACCAGTAATTGTACTGGAGTTGTCCACACGTTGTCCATCCGTTTGCATGAACTGCTGTTGGAACACGGTATTTCCCACACTGCAACAACGTGTAGGGCTAGTGGCGCAATGGACAACGCGTCTGACTACGGATCAGAAGATTCTAGGTTCGACTCCTGGCTAGCTCGTACCACTCTTTAACTTGTGGGTCACTTGCTCCTCATTAAACAAGTTCTTGCCCTACAAACTAAGTAAATTTGCATCCTTATAGAGACAAATGATGGCGACAAAGGCTTTCAGATTGCGTGGGACAAAAGGTTTGTAGATCTCAGTTATGTTCACTGGCTATCTCCTACGAGTCTTTAACTTATAAATCACTTACTCCTCGTTTCACAACTTCCTGCTCTACAAACTGTATAAAAAGCATCTGACTACTACTCTGTAGGGCCGAGCAATTCTAGGTTGAACTTTTGGCTAGCTTGTACAATTCTGCTGAATCAATTGCCACTCGTTTCTAAAGTTCCTGCCCTACTGCCTGTTGAATCAAGTAGAGTTGATATCCAGAGCTCAAAATATGCAAGAAAGAGGCACTTTGTCAACCAAGTGGCCGTGATAGTATAGTGGTTAGTACTCTACGTTGTGGTCCCAGCAACCCTGGTTTGAATCTGAGTCGTGGCAATGATGATTTGTGCATGTTTTAATCTGTTGTAGTGTACTCCAGCGTCAGTCTCATTTCATGTAGTTTGAAACTTGGCAGCTTAAGCCAATTTTTCTGCCGAATCAATTGCCGCTCGTTTCTAAAGTTCCTGCTCTACTGCCTGTTGAATCAAGTAGAGTTGATATCCAGAGCTCAAAATATGCAATAAAGAGGGGCTTTGTCAACAAAGTGGCCGTGATCATATAGTGGTTAGTACTCTGCGTTGTGGTCGCAGCAATCCTGGTTCGAATCCGGGTCACGGCAGCAATGATGAGTTGTGCATTTTTGATCTTTTGTAGTGTACTGCAGCATCAGTCTCATTTCATGTAGTTTGAAACTTGGCAGCTTAAGCCAATTTTTCTAAATGAAGCCCGATGTTTTCCGACAACACCAGTAATTGTACTGGAGTTGTCGACACGTTGCCCATCCGTTTGCATGAACTGCTGTTGGAACACGGTATTTCCCACATTGCAACAACGTGTAGGGCTAGTGGCGCAATGGACAACGCGTCTGACTACGGATCAGAAGATTCTAGGTTCGACTCCTGGCTAGCTCGTACCACTCTTTAACTTGTGGGTCACTTGCTCCTCATTAAACAAGTTCTTGCCCTACAAACTAAGTAAATTTGCATCCTTATAGAGACAAATGATGGCGACAAAGGCTTTCAGATTGCGTGGGACAAAAGGTTTGTAGATGTCAGTTATGTTCACTGGCTATCTCCTACGAGTCTTTAACTTATAAATCACTTACTCCTCGTTTCACAACTTCCTGCTCTACAAACTGTGTATAAAAAGCATCTGACTACTACTCTGTAGGGCCGAGCAATTCTAGGTTGAACTTTTGGCTAGCTTGTACAATTCTGCTGAATCAATTGCCACTCGTTTCTAAAGTTCCTGCTCTACTGCCTGTTGAATCAAGTAGAGTTGATATCCAGAGCTCAAAATATGCAAGAAAGAGGCACTTTGTCAACCAAGTGGCCGTGATAGTATAGTGGTTAGTACTCTACGTTGTGGTCCCAGCAACCCTGGTTTGAATCTGAGTCGTGGCAATGATGATTTGTGCATGTTTTAATCTGTTGTAGTGTACTCCAGCGTCAGTCTCATTTCATGTAGTTTGAAACTTGGCAGCTTAAGCCAATTTTTCTGCCGAATCAATTGCCGCTCGTTTCTAAAGTTCCTGCCCTACTGCCTGTTGAATCAAGTAGAGTTGATATCCAGAGCTCAAAATATGCAATAAAGAGGGGCTTTGTCAACAAAGTGGCCGTGATCATATCGTGGTTAGTACTCTGCGTTGTGGTCGCAGCAACCCTGGTTCGAATGCCGGTCACGGCAGCAATGATGAGTTGTGCATTTTTGATCTTTTGTAGTGTACTCCAGCATCAGTCTCATTTCATGTAGTTTGAAACTTGGCAGCTTAAGCCAATTTTTCTAAATGAAGCCCGATGTTTTCCGACAACACCAGTAATTGTACTGGAGTTGTCGACACGTTGTCCATCCGTTTGCATGAACTGCTGTTGGAACACGGTATTTCCCACATTGCAACAACGTGTAGGGCTAGTGGCGCAATGGACAACGCGTCTGACTACGGATCAGAAGATTCTAGGTTCGACTCCTGGCTAGCTCGTACCACTGTTTAACTTGTTGGTCACTTGCTCCTCATTAAACAAGTTCTTGCCCTACAAACTAAGTAAATTTGCATCCTTATAGAGACAAATGATGCCGACAAAGGCTTTCAGATTGCGTGGGACAAAAGGTTTGTAGATGTCAGTTATGTTCACTGGCTATCTCCTACGAGTCTTTAACTTATAAATCACTTACTCCTCGTTTCACAACTTCCTGCTCTACAAACTGTGTATAAAAAGCATCTGACTACTACTCTGTAGGGCCGAGCAATTCTAGGTTGAACTTTTGGCTAGCTTGTACAATTCTGCTGAATCAATTGCCACTCGTTTCTAAAGTTCCTGCTCTACTGCCTGTTGAATCAAGTAGAGTTGATATCCAGAGCTCAAAATATGCAAGAAAGAGGCACTTTGTCAACCAAGTGGCCGTGATAGTATAGTGGTTAGTACTCTACGTTGTGGTCCCAGCAACCCTGGTTTGAATCTGAGTCGTGGCAATGATGATTTGTGCATGTTTTAATCTGTTGTAGTGTACTCCAGCGTCAGTCTCATTTCATGTAGTTTGAAACTTGGCAGCTTAAGCCAATTTTTCTGCCGAATCAATTGCCGCTCGTTTCTAAAGTTCCTGCCCTACTGCCTGTTGAATCAAGTAGAGTTGATATCCAGAGCTCAAAATATGCAATAAAGAGGGGCTTTGTCAACAAAGTGGCCGTGATCATATCGTGGTTAGTACTCTGCGTTGTGGTCGCAGCAACCCTGGTTCGAATGCCGGTCACGGCAGCAATGATGAGTTGTGCATTTTTGATCTTTTGTAGTGTACTCCAGCATCAGTCTCATTTCATGTAGTTTGAAACTTGGCAGCTTAAGCCAATTTTTCTAAATGAAGCCCGATGTTTTCCGACAACACCAGTAATTGTACTGGAGTTGTCGACACGTTGTCCATCCGTTTGCATGAACTGCTGTTGGAACACGGTATTTCCCACATTGCAACAACGTGTAGGGCTAGTGGCGCAATGGACAACGCGTCTGACTACGGATCAGAAGATTCTAGGTTCGACTCCTGGCTAGCTCGTACCACTGTTTAACTTGTTGGTCACTTGCTCCTCATTAAACAAGTTCTTGCCCTACAAACTAAGTAAATTTGCATCCTTATAGAGACAAATGATGCCGACAAAGGCTTTCAGATTGCGTGGGACAAAAGGTTTGTAGATCTCAGTTATGTTCACTGGCTATCTCCTACGAGTCTTTAACTTATAAATCACTTACTCCTCGTTTCACAACTTCCTGCTCTACAAACTGTGTATAAAAAGCATCTGACTACTACTCTGTAGGGCCGAGCAATTCTAGGTTGAACTTTTGGCTAGCTTGTACAATTCTGCTGAATCAATTGCCACTCGTTTCTAAAGTTCCTGCTCTCCTGCCTGTTGAATCAAGTAGAGTTGATATCCAGAGCTCAAAATATGCAAGAAAGAGGCACTTTGTCAACCAAGTGGCCGTGATAGTATAGTGGTTAGTACTCTATGTTGTGGTCCTAGCAACCCTGGTTGGAATCTGAGTCGTGGCAATGATGAGTTGTGCATGTTTTAATCTGTTGTAGTGTACTCCAGCGTCAGTCTCATTTCATGTAGTTTGAAACTTGGCAGCTTAAGCCAATTTTTCTGCCGAATCAATTGCCGCTCGTTTCTGAAGTTCCTGCTCTACTGCCTGTTGAATCAAGTAGAGTTGATATCCAGAGCTCAAAATATGCAATAAAGAGGGGCTTTGTCAACAAAGTGGCCGTGATCGTATAGTGCTTAGTACTCTGCGTTGTGGTCGCAGCAACCCTGGTTCGAATCTGGGTCACGGCAGCAATGATGAGTTGTGCATTTTTGATCTTTTGTAGTGTACTCCAGCATCAGTCTCATTTCATGTAGTTTGAAACTTGGCAGCTTAAGCCAATTTTTCTAAATGAAGCCCGATGTTTTCCGACAACACCAGTAATTGTACTGGAGTTGTCCACACGTTGTCCATCCGTTTGCATGAACTGCTGTTGGAACACGGTATTTCCCACATTGCAACAACGTGTAGGGCTAGTGGAGCAATGGACAACGCGTCTGACTACGGATCAGAAGATTCTAGGTTTGACTCCTGGCTAGCTCGTACCACTCCTTAACTTGTGGGTCACTTGCTCCTCATTAAACAAGTTCTTGCCCTACAAACTAAGTAAATTTGCATCCTTATAGAGACAAATGATGGCGACAAAGGCTTTCAGATTGCGTGGGACAAAAGGTTTGTAGATCTCAGTTATGTTCACTGGCTATCTCCTACGAGTCTTTAACTTATAAATCACTTACTCCTCGTTTCACAACTTCCTGCTCTACAAACTGTGTATGAAAAGCATCTGACTACTACTCTGCAGGGCCGAGCAATTCTAGGTTGAACTTTTGGCTAGCTTGTACAATTCTGCTGAATCAATTGCCACTCGTTTCTAAAGTTCCTGCTCTACTGCCTGTTGAATCAAGTAGAGTTGATATCCAGAGCTCAAAATATGCAAGAAAGAGGCACTTTGTCAACCAAGTGGCCGTGATAGTATAGTGGTTAGTACTCTACGTTGTGGTCCCAGCAACCCTGGTTTGAATCTGAGTCGTCGCAATGATGATTTGTGCATGTTTTAATCTGTTGTAGTGTACTCCAGCGTCAGTCTCATTTCATGTAATTTGAAACTTGGCAGCTTAAGCCAATTTTTCTGCCGAATCAATTGCCGCTCGTTTCTAAAGTTCCTGCTCTACTGCCTGTTGAATCAAGTAGAGTTGATATCCAGAGCTCAAAATATGCAATAAAGAGGGGCTTTGTCAACAAAGTGGCCGTGATCGTATAGTGGTTAGTACTCTGCGTTGTGGTCGCAGCAACCCTGGTTTGAATCCGGGTCACGGCAGCAATGATGAGTTGCCCATTTTTGATCTTTTGTAGTGTACTCCAGCATCAGTCTCATTTCATGTAGTTTGAAACTTGGCAGCTTAAGCCAATTTTTCTAAATGAAGCCCGATGTTTTCCGACAACACCAGTAATTGTACTGGAGTTGTCGACACGTTGTCCATCCGTTTGCATGAACTGCTGTTGGAACACGGTATTTCCCACATTGCAACAACGTGTAGGGCTAGTGGCGCAATGGACAACGCGTCTGACTACGGATCAGAAGATTCTAGGTTCGACTCCTGGCTAGCTCGTACCACTCTTTAACTTGTGGGTCACTTGCTCCTCATTAAACAAGTTCTTGCCCTACAAACTAAGTAAATTTGCATCCTTATAGAGACAAATGATGGCGACAAAGGCTTTCAGATTGCGTGGGACAAAAGGTTTGTAGATCTCAGTTATGTTCACTGGCTATCTCCTACGAGTCTTTAACTTATAAATCACTTACTCCTCGTTTCACAACTTCCTGCTCTACAAACTGTGTATAAAAAGCATCTGACTACTACTCTGTAGGGCCGAGCAATTCTAGGTTGAACTTTTGGCTAGCTTGTACAATTCTGCTGAATCAATTGCCACTCGTTTCTAAAGTTCCTGCTCTACTGCCTGTTGAATCAAGTAGAGTTGATATCCAGAGCTCAAAATATGCAAGAAAGAGGCACTTTGTCAACCAAGTGGCCGTGATAGTATAGTGGTTAGTACTCTATGTTGTGGTCCTAGCAACCCTGGTTCGAATCTGAGTCGTCGCAATGATGAGTTGTGCATGTTTTAATCTGTTGTAGTGTACTCCAGCGTCAGTCTCATTTCATGTAGTTTGAAACTTGGCAGCTTAAGCCAATTTTTCTGCCGAATCAATTGCCGCTCGTTTCTAAAGTTCCTGCTCTACTGCCTGTTGAATCAAGTAGAGTTGATATCCAGAGCTCAAAATATGCAATAAAGAGGGGCTTTGTCAACAAAGTGGCCGTGATCGTATAGTGGTTAGTACTCTGCGTTGTGGTCGCAGCAACCCTGGTTCGAATCCGGGACACGGCAGCAATGATGAGTTGTGCATTTTTGATCTTTTGTAGTGTACTCCAGCATCAGTCTCATTTCATGTAGTTTGAAACTTGGCAGCTTAAGCCAATTTTTCTAAATGAAGCCCGATGTTTTCCGACAACACCAGTAATTGTACTGGAGTTGTCGACACGTTGTCCATCCGTTTGCATGAACTGCTGTTGGAACACGGTATTTCCCACATTGCAACAACGTGTAGGGCTAGTGGCGCAATGGACAACGCGTCTGACTACGGATCAGAAGATTCTAGGTTCGACTCCTGGCTAGCTCGTACCACTCTTTAACTTGTTGGTCACTTGCTCCTCATTAAACAAGTTCTTGCCCTACAAACTAAGTAAATTTGCATCCTTATAGAGACAAATGATGGCGACAAAGGCTTTCAGATTGCGTGGGACAAAAGGTTTGTAGATCTCAGTTATGTTCACTGGCTATCTCCTACGAGTCTTTAACTTATAAATCACTTACTCCTCGTTTCACAACTTCCTGCTCTACAAACTGTGTATAAAAAGCATCTGACTACTACTCTGTAGGGCCGAGCAATTCTAGGTTGAACTTTTGGCTAGCTTGTACAATTCTGCTGAATCAATTGCCACTCGTTTCTAAAGTTCCTGCTCTACTGCCTGTTGAATCAAGTAGAGTTGATATCCAGAGCTCAAAATATGCAAGAAAGAGGCACTTTGTCAACCAAGTGGCCGTGATAGTATAGTGGTTAGTACTCTATGTTGTGGTCCCAGAAACCCTGGTTCGAATCTGAGTCGTGGCAATGATGAGTTGTGCATGTTTTAATCTGTTGTAGTGTACTCCGGCGTCAGTCTCATTTCATGTAGTTTGAAACTTGGCAGCTTAAGCCAATTTTTCTGCCGAATCAATTGCCGCTCGTTTCTAAAGTTCCTGCTCTACTGCCTGTTGAATCAAGTAGAGTTGATATCCAGAGCTCAAAATATGCAATAAAGAGGGGCTTTGTCAACAAAGCGGCTGTGATCGTATAGTGGTTAGTACTCTGCGTTGTGGTCGCAGCAACCCTGGTTCGAATCCGGGTCACGGCAGCAATGATGAGTTGTGCATGTTTTGATCTCTTGTAGTGTACTCCAGCATCAGTCTCATTTCATGTAGTTTGAAACTTGGCAGCTTAAGCCAATTTTTCTAAATGAAGCCCGATGTTTTCCGACAACACCAGTAATTGTACTGGAGTTGTCGACACGTCCATCCGTTTGCATGAACTGCTGTTGGAACACGGTATTTCCCACACTGCAACAACGTGTAGGGCTAGTGGCGCATTGGACAACGCGTCTGACTACGGATCAGAAGATTCTAGGTTCGACTCCTGGCTAGCTTGTACCACTCTTTAACTTGTGGGTCACTTGCTCCTCATTAAACAAGTTCTTGCCCTACAAACTAAGTAAATTTGCATCCTTATAGAGACAATTGATGGCGACAAAGGCTTTCAGATTGCGTGGGACAAAAGGTTTGTAGATCTCAGTTATGTTCACTGGCTATCTCCTACGAGTCTTTAACTTATAAATCACTTACTCCTCGTTTCACAACTTCCTGCTCTACAAACTGTGTATAAAAAGCATCTGACTACTACTCTGTAGGGCCGAGCAATTCTAGGTTGAACTTTTCGCTAGCTTGTACAATTCTGCTGAATCAATTGCCACTTGTTTCTAAAGTTCCTGCTCTACTGCCTGTTGAGTCAAGTAGAGTTGATATCCAGAGCTCAAAATATGCAAGAAAGAGGCACTTTGTCAACCAAGTGGCCGTGATAGTATAGTGGTTAGTACTCTACATTGTGGTCCCAGCAACCCTGGTTCGAATCTGAGTCGTGGCAATGATGAGTTTTGCATGTTTTAATCTGTTGTAGTGTACTCCAGCGTCAGTCTCATTTCATGTAGTTTGAAACTTGGCAGCTTAAGCCAATTTTTCTAAATGAAGCCCGATGTTTTCCGACAACACCAGTAATTGTACTGGAGTTGTCGACACGTCCATCCGTTTGCATGAACTGCTGTTGGAACACGGTATTTCCCACACTGCAACAACGTGTAGGGCTAGTGGCGCATTGGACAACGCGTCTGACTACGGATCAGAAGATTCTAGGTTCGACTCCTGGCTAGCTCGTACCACTCTTTAACTTGTGGGTCACTTGCTCCTCATTAAACAAGTTCTTGCCCTACAAACTAAGTAAATTTGCATCCTTATAGAGACAATTGATGGCGACAAAGGCTTTCAGATTGCGTGGGACAAAAGGTTTGTAGATCTCAGTTATGTTCACTGGCTATCTCCTACGAGTCTTTAACTTATAAATCACTTACTCCTCGTTTCACAACTTCCTGCTCTACAAACTGTGTATAAAAAGCATCTGACTACTACTCTGTAGGGCCGAGCAATTCTAGGTTGAACTTTTGTCTAGCTTGTACAATTCTGCTGAATCAATTGCCACTCGTTTCTAAAGTTCCTGCTCTACTGCCTGTTGAATCAAGTAGAGTTGATATCCAGAGCTCAAAATATGCAAGAAAGAGGCACTTTGTCAACCAAGTGGCCGTGATAGTATAGTGGTTAGTACTCTACATTGTGGTCCCAGCAACCCTGGTTCGAATCTGAGTCGTGGCAATGATGAGTTTTGCATGTTTTAATCTGTTGTAGTGTACTCCAGCGTCAGTCTCATTTCATGTAGTTTGAAACTTGGCAGCTTAAGCCAATTTTTCTGCCGAATCAATTGCCGCTCGTTTCTAAAGTTCCTGCTCTACTGCCTGTTGAATCAAGTAGAGTTGATATCCAGAGCTCAAAATATGCAAGAAAGAGGCACTTTGTCAACCAAGTGGCCGTGATAGTATAGTGGTTAGTACTCTACGTTGTGGTCCCAGCAACCCTGGTTTGGATCTGAGTCGTGGCAATGATGAGTTGTGCATGTTTTAATCTGTTGTAGTGTACTCCAGCGTCAGTCTCATTTCATGTAGTTTGAAACTTGGCAGCTTAAGCCAATTTTTCTGCCGAATCAATTGCCGCTCGTTTCTAAAGTTCCTGCTCTACTGCCTGTTGAATCAAGTAGAGTTGATATCCAGAGCTCAAAATATGCAATAAAGAGGGGCTTTGTCAACAAAGTGGCCGTGATCGTATAGTGGTTAGTACTCTGCGTTGTGGTCGCAGCAACCCTGGTTCGAATCCGGGTCACGGCAGCAATGATGAGTTGTGCATTTTTGATCTTTTGTAGTGTACTCCAGCATCAGTCTCATTTCATGTAGTTTGAAACTTGGCAGCTTAAGCCAATTTTTCTAAATGAAGCCCGATGTTTTCCGACAACACCAGTAATTGTACTGGAGTTGTCGACACGTTGTCCATCCGTTTGCATGAACTGCTGTTGGAACACGGTATTTCCCACATTGCAACAACGTGTAGGGCTAGTGGCGCAATGGACAACGCGTCTGACTACGGATCAGAAGATTCTAGGTTCGACTCCTGGCTAGCTCGTACCACTCTTTAACTTGTTGGTCACTTGCTCCTCATTAAACAAGTTCTTGCCCTACAAACTAAGTAAATTTGCATCCTTATAGAGACAAATGATGGCGACAAAGGCTTTCAGATTGCGTGGGACAAAAGGTTTGTAGATCTCAGTTATGTTCACTGGCTATCTCCTACGAGTCTTTAACTTATAAATCACTTACTCCTCGTTTCACAACTTCCTGCTCTACAAACTGTGTATAAAAAGCATCTGACTACTACTCTGTAGGGCCGAGCAATTCTAGGTTGAACTTTTGGCTAGCTTGTACAATTCTGCTGAATCAATTGCCACTCGTTTCTAAAGTTCCTGCTCTACTGCCTGTTGAATCAAGTAGAGTTGATATCCAGAGCTCAAAATATGCAAGAAAGAGGCACTTTGTCAACCAAGTGGCCGTGATAGTATAGTGGTTAGTACTCTACGTTGTGGTCCCAGCAACCCTGGTTTGAATCTGAGTCGTGGCAATGATGAGTTGTGCATGTTTTAATCTGTTGTAGTGTACTCCAGCGTCAGTCTCATTTCATGTAGTTTGAAACTTGGCAGCTTAAGCCAATTTTTCTGCCGAATCAATTGCCGCTCGTTTCTAAAGTTCCTGCTCTACTGCCTGTTGAATCAAGTAGAGTTGATATCCAGAGCTCAAAATATGCAATAAAGAGGGGCTTTGTCAACAAAGTGGCCGTGATCGTATAGTGGTTAGTACTCTGCGTTGTGGTCGCAGCAACCCTGGTTCGAATCCGGGTCACGGCAGCAATGGTGAGTTGTGCATTTTTGATCTTTTGTAGTGTACTCCAGCATCAGTCTCATTTCATGTAGTTTGAAACTTGGCAGCTTAAGCCAATTTTTCTAAATGAAGCCCGATGTTTTCCGACAACACCAGTAATTGTACTGAAGTTGTCCACACGTTGTCCATCCGTTTGCATGAACTGCTGTTGGAACACGGTATTTCCCACACTGCAACAACGTGTAGGGCTAGTGGCGCAATGGACAATGCGTCTGACTACGGATCAGAAGATTCTAGGTTCGACTCCTGGCTAGCTCGTACCACTCTTTAACTTGTGGGTCACTTGCTCCTCATTAAACAAGTTCTTGCCCTACAAACTAAGTAAATTTGCATCCTTATAGAGACAAATGATGGCGACAAAGGCTTTCAGATTGCGTGGGACAAAAGGTTTGTAGATCTCAGTTATGTTCACTGGCTATCTCCTACGAGTCTTTAACTTATAAATCACTTACTCCTCGTTTCACAACTTCCTGCTCTACAAACTGTGTATAAAAAGCATCTGACTACTACTCTGCAGGGCCGAGCAATTCTAGGTTGAACTTTTGGCTAGCTTGTACAATTCTGCTGAATCAATTGCCACTCGTTTCTAAAGTTCCTGCTCTACTGCCTGTTGAATCAAGTAGAGTTGATATCCAGAGCTCAAAATATGCAAGAAAGAGGCACTTTGTCAACCAAGTGGCCGTGATAGTATAGTGGTTAGTACTCTACGTTGTGGTCCCAGCAACCCTGGTTTGAATCTGAGTCGTGGCAATGATGATTTGTGCATGTTTTAATCTGTTGTAGTGTACTCCAGCGTCAGTCTCATTTCATGTAGTTTGAAACTTGGCAGCTTAAGCCAATTTTTCTGCCGAATCAATTGCCGCTCGTTTCTAAAGTTCCTGCCCTACTGCCTGTTGAATCAAGTAGAGTTGATATCCAGAGCTCAAAATATGCAATAAAGAGGGGCTTTGTCAACAAAGTGGCCGTGATCATATCGTGGTTAGTACTCTGCGTTGTGGTCGCAGCAACCCTGGTTCGAATGCGGGTCACGGCAGCAATGATGAGTTGTGCATTTTTGATCTTTTGTAGTGTACTCCAGCATCAGTCTCATTTCATGTAGTTTGAAACTTGGCAGCTTAAGCCAATTTTTCTAAATGAAGCCCGATGTTTTCCGACAACACCAGTAATTGTACTGGAGTTGTCCACACGTTGTCCATCCGTTTGCATGAACTGCTGTTGGAACACGGTATTTCCCACATTGCAACAACGTGTAGGGCTAGTGGCGCAATGGACAATGCGTCTGACTACGGATCAGAAGATTCTAGGTTCGACTCCTGGCTAGCTCGTACCACTCTTTAACTTGTTGGTCACCTGCTCCTCATTAAACAAGTTCTTGCCCTACAAACTAAGTAAATTTGCATCCTTATAGAGACAAATGATGGCGACAAAGGCTTTCAGATTGCGTGGGACAAAGGCTTTCAGATTGCGTGGGACAAAAGGTTTGTAGATCTCAGTTATGTTCACTGGCTATCTCCTACGAGTCTTTAACTTATAAATCACTTACTCCTCGTTTCACAACTTCCTGCTCTACAAACTGTGTATAAAAAGCATCTGACTACTACTCTGTAGGGCCGAGCAATTCTAGGTTGAACTTTTGGCTAGCTTGTACAATTCTGCTGAATCAATTGCCACTCGTTTCTAAAGTTCCTGCTCTACTGCCTGTTGAATCAAGTAGAGTTGATATCCAGAGCTCAAAATATGCAAGAAAGAGGCACTTTGTCAACCAAGTGGCCGTGATAGTATAGTGGTTAGTACTCTATGTTGTGGTCCTAGCAACCCTGGTTCGAATCTGAGTCGTCGCAATGATGAGTTGTGCATGTTTTAATCTGTTGTAGTGTACTCCAGCGTCAGTCTCATTTCATGTAATTTGAAACTTGGCAGCTTAAGCCAATTTTTCTGCCGAATCAATTGCCGCTCGTTTCTAAAGTTCCTGCTCTACTGCCTGTTGAATCAAGTAGAGTTGATATCCAGAGCTCAAAATATGCAATAAAGAGGGGCTTTGTCAACAAAGTGGCCGTGATCGTATAGTGGTTAGTACTCTGCGTTGTGGTCGCAGCAACCCTGGTTTGAATCCGGGTCACGGCAGCAATGATGAGTTGCCCATTTTTGATCTTTTGTAGTGTACTCCAGCATCAGTCTCATTTCATGTAGTTTGAAACTTGGCAGCTTAAGCCAATTTTTCTAAATGAAGCCCGATGTTTTCCGACAACACCAGTAATTGTACTGGAGTTGTCCACACGTTGTCCATCCGTTTGCATGAACTGCTGTTGGAACACGGTATTTCCCACATTGCAACAACGTGTAGGGCTAGTGGCGCAATGGACAACGCGTCTGACTACGGATCAGAAGATTCTAGGTTCGACTCCTGGCTAGTTCGTACCACTCTTTAACTTGTGGGTCACTTGCTCCTCATTAAACAAGTTCTTGCCCTACAAACTAAGTAAATTTGCATCCTTATAGAGACAAATGATGGCGACAAAGGCTTTCAGATTGCGTGGGACAAAAGGTTTGTAGATCTCAGTTATGTTCACTGGCTATCTCCTACGAGTCTTTAACTTATAAATCACTTACTCCTCGTTTCACAACTTCCTGCTCTACAAACTGTGTATAAAAAGCATCTGACTACTACTCTGTAGGGCCGAGCAATTCTAGGTTGAACTTTTGGCTAGCTTGTACAATTCTGCTGAATCAATTGCCACTCGTTTCTAAAGTTCCTGCTCTACTGCCTGTTGAATCAAGTAGAGTTGATATCCAGAGCTCAAAATATGCAAGAAAGAGGCACTTTGTCAACCAAGTGGCCGTGATAGTATAGTGGTTAGTACTCTACGTTGTGGTCCCAGCAACCCTGGTTTGAATCTGAGTCGTGGCAATGATGAGTTGTGCATGTTTTAATCTGTTGTAGTGTACTCCAGCGTCAGTCTCATTTCATGTAGTTTGAAACTTGGCAGCTTAAGCCAATTTTTCTGCCGAATCAATTGCCGCTCGTTTCTAAAGTTCCTGCTCTACTGCCTGTTGAATCAAGTAGAGTTGATATCCAGAGCTCAAAATATGCAATAAAGAGGGGCTTTGTCAACAAAGTGGCCGTGATCGTATAGTGGTTAGTACTCTGCGTTGTGGTCGCAGCAACCCTGGTTCGAATCCGGGTCACGGCAGCAATGATGAGTTGTGCATTTTTGATCTTTTGTAGTGTACTCCAGCATCAGTCTCATTTCATGTAGTTTGAAACTTGGCAGCTTAAGCCAATTTTTCTAAATGAAGCCCGATGTTTTCCGACAACACCAGTAATTGTACTGGAGTTGTCGACACGTTGTCCATCCGTTTGCATGAACTGCTGTTGGAACACGGTATTTCCCACATTGCAACAACGTGTAGGGCTAGTGGCGCAATGGACAACGCGTCTGACTACGGATCAGAAGATTCTAGGTTCGACTCCTGGCTAGCTCGTACCACTCTTTAACTTGTTGGTCACTTGCTCCTCATTAAACAAGTTCTTGCCCTACAAACTAAGTAAATTTGCATCCTTATAGAGACAAATGATGGCGACAAAGGCTTTCAGATTGCGTGGGACAAAAGGTTTGTAGATCTCAGTTATGTTCACTGGCTATCTCCTACGAGTCTTTAACTTATAAATCACTTACTCCTCGTTTCACAACTTCCTGCTCTACAAACTGTGTATAAAAAGCATCTGACTACTACTCTGTAGGGCCGAGCAATTCTAGGTTGAACTTTTGGCTAGCTTGTACAATTCTGCTGAATCAATTGCCACTCGTTTCTAAAGTTCCTGCTCTACTGCCTGTTGAATCAAGTAGAGTTGATATCCAGAGCTCAAAATATGCAAGAAAGAGGCACTTTGTCAACCAAGTGGCCGTGATAGTATAGTGGTTAGTACTCTATGTTGTGGTCCCAGAAACCCTGGTTCGAATCTGAGTCGTGGCAATGATGAGTTGTGCATGTTTTAATCTGTTGTAGTGTACTCCGGCGTCAGTCTCATTTCATGTAGTTTGAAACTTGGCAGCTTAAGCCAATTTTTCTGCCGAATCAATTGCCGCTCGTTTCTAAAGTTCCTGCTCTACTGCCTGTTGAATCAAGTAGAGTTGATATCCAGAGCTCAAAATATGCAATAAAGAGGGGCTTTGTCAACAAAGTGGCTGTGATCGTATAGTGGTTAGTACTCTGCGTTGTGGTCGCAGCAACCCTGGTTCGAATCCGGGTCACGGCAGCAATGATGAGTTGTGCATGTTTTGATCTCTTGTAGTGTACTCCAGCATCAGTCTCATTTCATGTAGTTTGAAACTTGGCAGCTTAAGCCAATTTTTCTAAATGAAGCCCGATGTTTTCCGACAACACCAGTAATTGTACTGGAGTTGTCGACACGTCCATCCGTTTGCATGAACTGCTGTTGGAACACGGTATTTCCCACACTGCAACAACGTGTAGGGCTAGTGGCGCATTGGACAACGCGTCTGACTACGGATCAGAAGATTCTAGGTTCGACTCCTGGCTAGCTCGTACCACTCTTTAACTTGTGGGTCACTTGCTCCTCATTAAACAAGTTCTTGCCCTACAAACTAAGTAAATTTGCATCCTTATAGAGACAATTGATGGCGACAAAGGCTTTCAGATTGCGTGGGACAAAAGGTTTGTAGATCTCAGTTATGTTCACTGGCTATCTCCTACGAGTCTTTAACTTATAAATCACTTACTCCTCGTTTCACAACTTCCTGCTCTACAAACTGTGTATAAAAAGCATCTGACTACTACTCTGTAGGGCCGAGCAATTCTAGGTTGAACTTTTCGCTAGCTTGTACAATTCTGCTGAATCAATTGCCACTTGTTTCTAAAGTTCCTGCTCTACTGCCTGTTGAGTCAAGTAGAGTTGATATCCAGAGCTCAAAATATGCAAGAAAGAGGCACTTTGTCAACCAAGTGGCCGTGATAGTATGGTGGTTAGTACTCTACATTGTGGTCCCAGCAACCCTGGTTCGAATCTGAGTCGTGGCAATGATGAGTTTTGCATGTTTTAATCTGTTGTAGTGTACTCCAGCGTCAGTCTCATTTCATGTAGTTTGAAACTTGGCAGCTTAAGCCAATTTTTCTAAATGAAGCCCGATGTTTTCCGACAACACCAGTAATTGTACTGGAGTTGTCGACACGTCCATCCGTTTGCATGAACTGCTGTTGGAACACGGTATTTCCCACACTGCAACAACGTGTAGGGCTAGTGGCGCATTGGACAACGCGTCTGACTACGGATCAGAAGATTCTAGGTTCGACTCCTGGCTAGCTCGTACCACTCTTTAACTTGTGGGTCACTTGCTCCTCATTAAACAAGTTCTTGCCCTACAAACTAAGTAAATTTGCATCCTTATAGAGACAATTGATGGCGACAAAGGCTTTCAGATTGGGTGGGACAAAAGGTTTGTAGATCTCAGTTATGTTCACTGGCTATCTCCTACGAGTCTTTAACTTATAAATCACTTACTCCTCGTTTCACAACTTCCTGCTCTACAAACTGTGTATAAAAAGCATCTGACTACTACTCTGTAGGGCCGAGCAATTCTAGGTTGAACTTTTCGCTAGCTTGTACAATTCTGCTGAATCAATTGCCACTTGTTTCTAAAGTTCCTGCTCTACTGCCTGTTGAGTCAAGTAGAGTTGATATCCAGAGCTCAAAATATGCAAGAAAGAGGCACTTTGTCAACCAAGTGGCCGTGATAGTATAGTGGTTAGTACTCTACATTGTGGTCCCAGCAACCCTGGTTCGAATCTGAGTCGTGGCAATGATGAGTTTTGCATGTTTTAATCTGTTGTAGTGTACTCCAGCGTCAGTCTCATTTCATGTAGTTTGAAACTTGGCAGCTTAAGCCAATTTTTCTAAATGAAGCCCGATGTTTTCCGACAACACCAGTAATTGTACTGGAGTTGTCGACACGTCCATCCGTTTGCATGAACTGCTGTTGGAACACGGTATTTCCCACACTGCAACAACGTGTAGGGCTAGTGGCGCATTGGACAACGCGTCTGACTACGGATCAGAAGATTCTAGGTTCGACTCCTGGCTAGCTCGTACCACTCTTTAACTTGTGGGTCACTTGCTCCTCATTAAACAAGTTCTTGCCCTACAAACTAAGTAAATTTGCATCCTTATAGAGACAATTGATGGCGACAAAGGCTTTCAGATTGCGTGGGACAAAAGGTTTGTAGATCTCAGTTATGTTCACTGGCTATCTCCTACGAGTCTTTAACTTATAAATCACTTACTCCTCGTTTCACAACTTCCTGCTCTACAAACTGTGTATAAAAAGCATCTGACTACTACTCTGTAGGGCCGAGCAATTCTAGGTTGAACTTTTCGCTAGCTTGTACAATTCTGCTGAATCAATTGCCACTTGTTTCTAAAGTTCCTGCTCTACTGCCTGTTGAGTCAAGTAGAGTTGATATCCAGAGCTCAAAATATGCAAGAAAGAGGCACTTTGTCAACCAAGTGGCCGTGATAGTATAGTGGTTAGTACTCTACATTGTGGTCCCAGCAACCCTGGTTCGAATCTGAGTCGTGGCAATGATGAGTTTTGCATGTTTTAATCTGTTGTAGTGTACTCCAGCGTCAGTCTCATTTCATGTAGTTTGAAACTTGGCAGCTTAAGCCAATTTTTCTGCCGAATCAATTGCCGCTCGTTTCTAAAGTTCCTGCTCTACTGCCTGTTGAATCAAGTAGAGTTGATATCCAGAGCTCAAAATATGCAAGAAAGAGGCACTTTGTCAACCAAGTGGCCGTGATAGTATAGTGGTTAGTACTCTACGTTGTGGTCCCAGCAACCCTGGTTTGGATCTGAGTCGTGGCAATGATGAGTTGTGCATGTTTTAATCTGTTGTAGTGTACTCCAGCGTCAGTCTCATTTCATGTAGTTTGAAACTTGGCAGCTTAAGCCAATTTTTCTGCCGAATCAATTGCCGCTCGTTTCTAAAGTTCCTGCTCTACTGCCTGTTGAATCAAGTAGAGTTGATATCCAGAGCTCAAAATATGCAATAAAGAGGGGCTTTGTCAACAAAGTGGCCGTGATCGTATAGTGGTTAGTACTCTGCGTTGTGGTCGCAGCAACCCTGGTTCGAATCCGGGTCACGGCAGCAATGATGAGTTGTGCATTTTTGATCTTTTGTAGTGTACTCCAGCATCAGTCTCATTTCATGTAGTTTGAAACTTGGCAGCTTAAGCCAATTTTTCTAAATGAAGCCCGATGTTTTCCGACAACACCAGTAATTGTACTGGAGTTGTCGACACGTTGTCCATCCGTTTGCATGAACTGCTGTTGGAACACGGTATTTCCCACATTGCAACAACGTGTAGGGCTAGTGGCGCAATGGACAACGCGTCTGACTACGGATCAGAAGATTCTAGGTTCGACTCCTGGCTAGCTCGTACCACTCTTTAACTTGTTGGTCACTTGCTCCTCATTAAACAAGTTCTTGCCCTACAAACTAAGTAAATTTGCATCCTTATAGAGACAAATGATGGCGACAAAGGCTTTCAGATTGCGTGGGACAAAAGGTTTGTAGATCTCAGTTATGTTCACTGGCTATCTCCTACGAGTCTTTAACTTATAAATCACTTACTCCTCGTTTCACAACTTCCTGCTCTACAAACTGTGTATAAAAAGCATCTGACTACTACTCTGTAGGGCCGAGCAATTCTAGGTTGAACTTTTGGCTAGCTTGTACAATTCTGCTGAATCAATTGCCACTCGTTTCTAAAGTTCCTGCTCTACTGCCTGTTGAATCAAGTAGAGTTGATATCCAGAGCTCAAAATATGCAAGAAAGAGGCACTTTGTCAACTAAGTGGCCGTGATAGTATAGTGGTTAGTACTCTATGTTGTGGTCCCAGAAACCCTGGTTCGAATCTGAGTCGTGGCAATGATGAGTTGTGCATGTTTTAATCTGTTGTAGTGTACTCCGGCGTCAGTCTCATTTCATGTAGTTTGAAACTTGGCAGCTTAAGCCAATTTTTCTGCCGAATCAATTGCCGCTCGTTTCTAAAGTTCCTGCTCTACTGCCTGTTGAATCAAGTAGAGTTGATATCCAGAGCTCAAAATATGCAATAAAGAGGGGCTTTGTCAACAAAGTGGCCGTGATCGTATAGTGGTTAGTACTCTGCGTTGTGGTCGCAGCAACCCTGGTTCGAATCCGGGTCACGGCAGCAATGATGAGTTGTGCATTTTTGATCTTTTATAGTGTACTCCAGCATCAGTCTCATTTCATGTAGTTTGAAACTTGGCAGCTTAAGCCAATTTTTCTAAATGAAGCCCGATGTTTTCCGACAACACCAGTAATTGTACTGGAGTTGTCCACACGTTGTCCATCCGTTTGCATGAACTGCTGTTGGAACACGGTATTTCCCACACTGCAACAACGTGTAGGGCTAGTGGCGCAATGGACAACGCGTCTGACTACGGATCAGAAGATTCTAGGTTCGACTCCTGGCTAGCTCGTACCACTCTTTAACTTGTGGGTCACTTGCTCCTCATTAAACAAGTTCTTGCCCTACAAACTAAGTAAATTTGCATCCTTATAGAGACAAATGATGGCGACAAAGGCTTTCAGATTGCGTGGGACAAAAGGTTTGTAGATCTCAGTTATGTTCACTGGCTATCTCCTACGAGTCTTTAACTTATAAATCACTTACTCCTCGTTTCACAACTTCCTGCTCTACAAACTGTATAAAAAGCATCTGACTACTACTCTGTAGGGCCGAGCAATTCTAGGTTGAACTTTTGGCTAGCTTGTACAATTCTGCTGAATCAATTGCCACTCGTTTCTAAAGTTCCTGCCCTACTGCCTGTTGAATCAAGTAGAGTTGATATCCAGAGCTCAAAATATGCAATAAAGAGGGGCTTTGTCAACCAAGTGGCCGTGATAGTATAGTGGTTAATACTCTACGTTGTGGTCCCAGCAACCCTGGTACGAATCTGAGTCGTGGCAATGATGAGTTGTGCATGTTTTAATCTGTTGTAGTGTACTCCAGCGTCAGTCTCATTTCATGTAGTTTGAAACTTGGCAGCTTAAGCCAATTTTTCTGCCGAATCAATTGCCGCTCGTTTCTAAAGTTCCTGCTCTACTGCCTGTTGAATCAAGTAGAGTTGATATCCAGAGCTCAAAATATGCAATAAAGAGGGGCTTTGTCAACAAAGTGGCCGTGATCGTATAGTGGTTAGTACTCTGCGTTGTGGTCGCAGCAACCCTGGTTCGAATCCGGGTCACGGCAGCAATGATGAGTTGTGCATTTTTGATCTTTTGTAGTGTACTCCAGCATCAGTCTCATTTCATGTAGTTTGAAACTTGGCAGCTTAAGCCAATTTTTCTAAATGAAGCCCGATGTTTTCCGACAACACCAGTAATTGTACTGGAGTTGTCGACACGTTGTCCATCCGTTTGCATGAACTGCTGTTGGAACACGGTATTTCCCACATTGCAACAACGTGTAGGGCTAGTGGCGCAATGGACAACGCGTCTGACTACGGATCAGAAGATTCTAGGTTCGACTCCTGGCTAGCTCGTACCACTCTTTAACTTGTTGGTCACTTGCTCCTCATTAAACAAGTTCTTGCCCTACAAACTAAGTAAATTTGCATCCTTATAGAGACAAATGATGGCGACAAAGGCTTTCAGATTGCGTGGGACAAAAGGTTTGTAGATCTCAGTTATGTTCACTGGCTATCTCCTACGAGTCTTTAACTTATAAATCACTTACTCCTCGTTTCACAACTTCCTGCTCTACAAACTGTGTATAAAAAGCATCTGACTACTACTCTGTAGGGCCGAGCAATTCTAGGTTGAACTTTTGGCTAGCTTGTACAATTCTGCTGAATCAATTGCCACTCGTTTCTAAAGTTCCTGCTCTACTGCCTGTTGAATCAAGTAGAGTTGATATCCAGAGCTCAAAATATGCAAGAAAGAGGCACTTTGTCAACCAAGTGGCCGTGATAGTATAGTGGTTAGTACTCTATGTTGTGGTCCCAGAAACCCTGGTTCGAATCTGAGTCGTGGCAATGATGAGTTGTGCATGTTTTAATCTGTTGTAGTGTACTCCGGCGTCAGTCTCATTTCATGTAGTTTGAAACTTGGCAGCTTAAGCCAATTTTTCTGCCGAATCAATTGCCGCTCGTTTCTAAAGTTCCTGCTCTACTGCCTGTTGAATCAAGTAGAGTTGATATCCAGAGCTCAAAATATGCAATAAAGAGGGGCTTTGTCAACAAAGTGGCTGTGATCGTATAGTGGTTAGTACTCTGCGTTGTGGTCGCAGCAACCCTGGTTCGAATCCGGGTCACGGCAGCAATGATGAGTTGTGCATGTTTTGATCTCTTGTAGTGTACTCCAGCATCAGTCTCATTTCATGTAGTTTGAAACTTGGCAGCTTAAGCCAATTTTTCTAAATGAAGCCCGATGTTTTCCGACAACACCAGTAATTGTACTGGAGTTGTCGACACGTCCATCCGTTTGCATGAACTGCTGTTGGAACACGGTATTTCCCACACTGCAACAACGTGTAGGGCTAGTGGCGCATTGGACAACGCGTCTGACTACGGATCAGAAGATTCTAGGTTCGACTCCTGGCTAGCTCGTACCACTCTTTAACTTGTGGGTCACTTGCTCCTCATTAAACAAGTTCTTGCCCTACAAACTAAGTAAATTTGCATCCTTATAGAGACAATTGATGGCGACAAAGGCTTTCAGATTGCGTGGGACAAAAGGTTTGTAGATCTCAGTTATGTTCACTGGCTATCTCCTACGAGTCTTTAACTTATAAATCACTTACTCCTCGTTTCACAACTTCCTGCTCTACAAACTGTGTATAAAAAGCATCTGACTACTACTCTGTAGGGCCGAGCAATTCTAGGTTGAACTTTTCGCTAGCTTGTACAATTCTGCTGAATCAATTGCCACTTGTTTCTAAAGTTCCTGCTCTACTGCCTGTTGAGTCAAGTAGAGTTGATATCCAGAGCTCAAAATATGCAAGAAAGAGGCACTTTGTCAACCAAGTGGCCGTGATAGTATGGTGGTTAGTACTCTACATTGTGGTCCCAGCAACCCTGGTTCGAATCTGAGTCGTGGCAATGATGAGTTTTGCATGTTTTAATCTGTTGTAGTGTACTCCAGCGTCAGTCTCATTTCATGTAGTTTGAAACTTGGCAGCTTAAGCCAATTTTTCTAAATGAAGCCCGATGTTTTCCGACAACACCAGTAATTGTACTGGAGTTGTCGACACGTCCATCCGTTTGCATGAACTGCTGTTGGAACACGGTATTTCCCACACTGCAACAACGTGTAGGGCTAGTGGCGCATTGGACAACGCGTCTGACTACGGATCAGAAGATTCTAGGTTCGACTCCTGGCTAGCTCGTACCACTCTTTAACTTGTGGGTCACTTGCTCCTCATTAAACAAGTTCTTGCCCTACAAACTAAGTAAATTTGCATCCTTATAGAGACAATTGATGGCGACAAAGGCTTTCAGATTGGGTGGGACAAAAGGTTTGTAGATCTCAGTTATGTTCACTGGCTATCTCCTACGAGTCTTTAACTTATAAATCACTTACTCCTCGTTTCACAACTTCCTGCTCTACAAACTGTGTATAAAAAGCATCTGACTACTACTCTGTAGGGCCGAGCAATTCTAGGTTGAACTTTTCGCTAGCTTGTACAATTCTGCTGAATCAATTGCCACTTGTTTCTAAAGTTCCTGCTCTACTGCCTGTTGAGTCAAGTAGAGTTGATATCCAGAGCTCAAAATATGCAAGAAAGAGGCACTTTGTCAACCAAGTGGCCGTGATAGTATAGTGGTTAGTACTCTACATTGTGGTCCCAGCAACCCTGGTTCGAATCTGAGTCGTGGCAATGATGAGTTTTGCATGTTTTAATCTGTTGTAGTGTACTCCAGCGTCAGTCTCATTTCATGTAGTTTGAAACTTGGCAGCTTAAGCCAATTTTTCTAAATGAAGCCCGATGTTTTCCGACAACACCAGTAATTGTACTGGAGTTGTCGACACGTCCATCCGTTTGCATGAACTGCTGTTGGAACACGGTATTTCCCACACTGCAACAACGTGTAGGGCTAGTGGCGCATTGGACAACGCGTCTGACTACGGATCAGAAGATTCTAGGTTCGACTCCTGGCTAGCTCGTACCACTCTTTAACTTGTGGGTCACTTGCTCCTCATTAAACAAGTTCTTGCCCTACAAACTAAGTAAATTTGCATCCTTATAGAGACAATTGATGGCGACAAAGGCTTTCAGATTGCGTGGGACAAAAGGTTTGTAGATCTCAGTTATGTTCACTGGCTATCTCCTACGAGTCTTTAACTTATAAATCACTTACTCCTCGTTTCACAACTTCCTGCTCTACAAACTGTGTATAAAAAGCATCTGACTACTACTCTGTAGGGCCGAGCAATTCTAGGTTGAACTTTTCGCTAGCTTGTACAATTCTGCTGAATCAATTGCCACTTGTTTCTAAAGTTCCTGCTCTACTGCCTGTTGAGTCAAGTAGAGTTGATATCCAGAGCTCAAAATATGCAAGAAAGAGGCACTTTGTCAACCAAGTGGCCGTGATAGTATAGTGGTTAGTACTCTACATTGTGGTCCCAGCAACCCTGGTTCGAATCTGAGTCGTGGCAATGATGAGTTTTGCATGTTTTAATCTGTTGTAGTGTACTCCAGCGTCAGTCTCATTTCATGTAGTTTGAAACTTGGCAGCTTAAGCCAATTTTTCTGCCGAATCAATTGCCGCTCGTTTCTAAAGTTCCTGCTCTACTGCCTGTTGAATCAAGTAGAGTTGATATCCAGAGCTCAAAATATGCAAGAAAGAGGCACTTTGTCAACCAAGTGGCCGTGATAGTATAGTGGTTAGTACTCTACGTTGTGGTCCCAGCAACCCTGGTTTGGATCTGAGTCGTGGCAATGATGAGTTGTGCATGTTTTAATCTGTTGTAGTGTACTCCAGCGTCAGTCTCATTTCATGTAGTTTGAAACTTGGCAGCTTAAGCCAATTTTTCTGCCGAATCAATTGCCGCTCGTTTCTAAAGTTCCTGCTCTACTGCCTGTTGAATCAAGTAGAGTTGATATCCAGAGCTCAAAATATGCAATAAAGAGGGGCTTTGTCAACAAAGTGGCCGTGATCGTATAGTGGTTAGTACTCTGCGTTGTGGTCGCAGCAACCCTGGTTCGAATCCGGGTCACGGCAGCAATGATGAGTTGTGCATTTTTGATCTTTTGTAGTGTACTCCAGCATCAGTCTCATTTCATGTAGTTTGAAACTTGGCAGCTTAAGCCAATTTTTCTAAATGAAGCCCGATGTTTTCCGACAACACCAGTAATTGTACTGGAGTTGTCGACACGTTGTCCATCCGTTTGCATGAACTGCTGTTGGAACACGGTATTTCCCACATTGCAACAACGTGTAGGGCTAGTGGCGCAATGGACAACGCGTCTGACTACGGATCAGAAGATTCTAGGTTCGACTCCTGGCTAGCTCGTACCACTCTTTAACTTGTTGGTCACTTGCTCCTCATTAAACAAGTTCTTGCCCTACAAACTAAGTAAATTTGCATCCTTATAGAGACAAATGATGGCGACAAAGGCTTTCAGATTGCGTGGGACAAAAGGTTTGTAGATCTCAGTTATGTTCACTGGCTATCTCCTACGAGTCTTTAACTTATAAATCACTTACTCCTCGTTTCACAACTTCCTGCTCTACAAACTGTGTATAAAAAGCATCTGACTACTACTCTGTAGGGCCGAGCAATTCTAGGTTGAACTTTTGGCTAGCTTGTACAATTCTGCTGAATCAATTGCCACTCGTTTCTAAAGTTCCTGCTCTACTGCCTGTTGAATCAAGTAGAGTTGATATCCAGAGCTCAAAATATGCAAGAAAGAGGCACTTTGTCAACTAAGTGGCCGTGATAGTATAGTGGTTAGTACTCTATGTTGTGGTCCCAGAAACCCTGGTTCGAATCTGAGTCGTGGCAATGATGAGTTGTGCATGTTTTAATCTGTTGTAGTGTACTCCGGCGTCAGTCTCATTTCATGTAGTTTGAAACTTGGCAGCTTAAGCCAATTTTTCTGCCGAATCAATTGCCGCTCGTTTCTAAAGTTCCTGCTCTACTGCCTGTTGAATCAAGTAGAGTTGATATCCAGAGCTCAAAATATGCAATAAAGAGGGGCTTTGTCAACAAAGTGGCCGTGATCGTATAGTGGTTAGTACTCTGCGTTGTGGTCGCAGCAACCCTGGTTCGAATCCGGGTCACGGCAGCAATGATGAGTTGTGCATTTTTGATCTTTTATAGTGTACTCCAGCATCAGTCTCATTTCATGTAGTTTGAAACTTGGCAGCTTAAGCCAATTTTTCTAAATGAAGCCCGATGTTTTCCGACAACACCAGTAATTGTACTGGAGTTGTCCACACGTTGTCCATCCGTTTGCATGAACTGCTGTTGGAACACGGTATTTCCCACACTGCAACAACGTGTAGGGCTAGTGGCGCAATGGACAACGCGTCTGACTACGGATCAGAAGATTCTAGGTTCGACTCCTGGCTAGCTCGTACCACTCTTTAACTTGTGGGTCACTTGCTCCTCATTAAACAAGTTCTTGCCCTACAAACTAAGTAAATTTGCATCCTTATAGAGACAAATGATGGCGACAAAGGCTTTCAGATTGCGTGGGACAAAAGGTTTGTAGATCTCAGTTATGTTCACTGGCTATCTCCTACGAGTCTTTAACTTATAAATCACTTACTCCTCGTTTCACAACTTCCTGCTCTACAAACTGTATAAAAAGCATCTGACTACTACTCTGTAGGGCCGAGCAATTCTAGGTTGAACTTTTGGCTAGCTTGTACAATTCTGCTGAATCAATTGCCACTCGTTTCTAAAGTTCCTGCCCTACTGCCTGTTGAATCAAGTAGAGTTGATATCCAGAGCTCAAAATATGCAAGAAAGAGGCACTTTGTCAACCAAGTGGCCGTGATAGTATAGTGGTTAGTACTCTACGTTGTGGTCCCAGCAACCCTGGTTTGAATCTGAGTCGTGGCAATGATGATTTGTGCATGTTTTAATCTGTTGTAGTGTACTCCAGCGTCAGTCTCATTTCATGTAGTTTGAAACTTGGCAGCTTAAGCCAATTTTTCTGCCGAATCAATTGCCGCTCGTTTCTAAAGTTCCTGCTCTACTGCCTGTTGAATCAAGTAGAGTTGATATCCAGAGCTCAAAATATGCAATAAAGAGGGGCTTTGTCAACAAAGTGGCCGTGATCATATAGTGGTTAGTACTCTGCGTTGTGGTCGCAGCAATCCTGGTTCGAATCCGGGTCACGGCAGCAATGATGAGTTGTGCATTTTTGATCTTTTGTAGTGTACTGCAGCATCAGTCTCATTTCATGTAGTTTGAAACTTGGCAGCTTAAGCCAATTTTTCTAAATGAAGCCCGATGTTTTCCGACAACACCAGTAATTGTACTGGAGTTGTCGACACGTTGCCCATCCGTTTGCATGAACTGCTGTTGGAACACGGTATTTCCCACATTGCAACAACGTGTAGGGCTAGTGGCGCAATGGACAACGCGTCTGACTACGGATCAGAAGATTCTAGGTTCGACTCCTGGCTAGCTCGTACCACTCTTTAACTTGTGGGTCACTTGCTCCTCATTAAACAAGTTCTTGCCCTACAAACTAAGTAAATTTGCATCCTTATAGAGACAAATGATGGCGACAAAGGCTTTCAGATTGCGTGGGACAAAAGGTTTGTAGATGTCAGTTATGTTCACTGGCTATCTCCTACGAGTCTTTAACTTATAAATCACTTACTCCTCGTTTCACAACTTCCTGCTCTACAAACTGTGTATAAAAAGCATCTGACTACTACTCTGTAGGGCCGAGCAATTCTAGGTTGAACTTTTGGCTAGCTTGTACAATTCTGCTGAATCAATTGCCACTCGTTTCTAAAGTTCCTGCTCTACTGCCTGTTGAATCAAGTAGAGTTGATATCCAGAGCTCAAAATATGCAAGAAAGAGGCACTTTGTCAACCAAGTGGCCGTGATAGTATAGTGGTTAGTACTCTACGTTGTGGTCCCAGCAACCCTGGTTTGAATCTGAGTCGTGGCAATGATGATTTGTGCATGTTTTAATCTGTTGTAGTGTACTCCAGCGTCAGTCTCATTTCATGTAGTTTGAAACTTGGCAGCTTAAGCCAATTTTTCTGCCGAATCAATTGCCGCTCGTTTCTAAAGTTCCTGCCCTACTGCCTGTTGAATCAAGTAGAGTTGATATCCAGAGCTCAAAATATGCAATAAAGAGGGGCTTTGTCAACAAAGTGGCCGTGATCATATCGTGGTTAGTACTCTGCGTTGTGGTCGCAGCAACCCTGGTTCGAATGCCGGTCACGGCAGCAATGATGAGTTGTGCATTTTTGATCTTTTGTAGTGTACTCCAGCATCAGTCTCATTTCATGTAGTTTGAAACTTGGCAGCTTAAGCCAATTTTTCTAAATGAAGCCCGATGTTTTCCGACAACACCAGTAATTGTACTGGAGTTGTCGACACGTTGTCCATCCGTTTGCATGAACTGCTGTTGGAACACGGTATTTCCCACATTGCAACAACGTGTAGGGCTAGTGGCGCAATGGACAACGCGTCTGACTACGGATCAGAAGATTCTAGGTTCGACTCCTGGCTAGCTCGTACCACTGTTTAACTTGTTGGTCACTTGCTCCTCATTAAACAAGTTCTTGCCCTACAAACTAAGTAAATTTGCATCCTTATAGAGACAAATGATGCCGACAAAGGCTTTCAGATTGCGTGGGACAAAAGGTTTGTAGATCTCAGTTATGTTCACTGGCTATCTCCTACGAGTCTTTAACTTATAAATCACTTACTCCTCGTTTCACAACTTCCTGCTCTACAAACTGTGTATAAAAAGCATCTGACTACTACTCTGTAGGGCCGAGCAATTCTAGGTTGAACTTTTGGCTAGCTTGTACAATTCTGCTGAATCAATTGCCACTCGTTTCTAAAGTTCCTGCTCTCCTGCCTGTTGAATCAAGTAGAGTTGATATCCAGAGCTCAAAATATGCAAGAAAGAGGCACTTTGTCAACCAAGTGGCCGTGATAGTATAGTGGTTAGTACTCTATGTTGTGGTCCTAGCAACCCTGGTTGGAATCTGAGTCGTGGCAATGATGAGTTGTGCATGTTTTAATCTGTTGTAGTGTACTCCAGCGTCAGTCTCATTTCATGTAGTTTGAAACTTGGCAGCTTAAGCCAATTTTTCTGCCGAATCAATTGCCGCTCGTTTCTGAAGTTCCTGCTCTACTGCCTGTTGAATCAAGTAGAGTTGATATCCAGAGCTCAAAATATGCAATAAAGAGGGGCTTTGTCAACAAAGTGGCCGTGATCGTATAGTGCTTAGTACTCTGCGTTGTGGTCGCAGCAACCCTGGTTCGAATCTGGGTCACGGCAGCAATGATGAGTTGTGCATTTTTGATCTTTTGTAGTGTACTCCAGCATCAGTCTCATTTCATGTAGTTTGAAACTTGGCAGCTTAAGCCAATTTTTCTAAATGAAGCCCGATGTTTTCCGACAACACCAGTAATTGTACTGGAGTTGTCCACACGTTGTCCATCCGTTTGCATGAACTGCTGTTGGAACACGGTATTTCCCACATTGCAACAACGTGTAGGGCTAGTGGAGCAATGGACAACGCGTCTGACTACGGATCAGAAGATTCTAGGTTCGACTCCTGGCTAGCTCGTACCACTCCTTAACTTGTGGGTCACTTGCTCCTCATTAAACAAGTTCTTGCCCTACAAACTAAGTAAATTTGCATCCTTATAGAGACAAATGATGGCGACAAAGGCTTTCAGATTGCGTGGGACAAAAGGTTTGTAGATCTCAGTTATGTTCACTGGCTATCTCCTACGAGTCTTTAACTTATAAATCACTTACTCCTCGTTTCACAACTTCCTGCTCTACAAACTGTGTATGAAAAGCATCTGACTACTACTCTGCAGGGCCGAGCAATTCTAGGTTGAACTTTTGGCTAGCTTGTACAATTCTGCTGAATCAATTGCCACTCGTTTCTAAAGTTCCTGCTCTACTGCCTGTTGAATCAAGTAGAGTTGATATCCAGAGCTCAAAATATGCAAGAAAGAGGCACTTTGTCAACCAAGTGGCCGTGATAGTATAGTGGTTAGTACTCTACGTTGTGGTCCCAGCAACCCTGGTTTGAATCTGAGTCGTCGCAATGATGATTTGTGCATGTTTTAATCTGTTGTAGTGTACTCCAGCGTCAGTCTCATTTCATGTAATTTGAAACTTGGCAGCTTAAGCCAATTTTTCTGCCGAATCAATTGCCGCTCGTTTCTAAAGTTCCTGCTCTACTGCCTGTTGAATCAAGTAGAGTTGATATCCAGAGCTCAAAATATGCAATAAAGAGGGGCTTTGTCAACAAAGTGGCCGTGATCGTATAGTGGTTAGTACTCTGCGTTGTGGTCGCAGCAACCCTGGTTTGAATCCGGGTCACGGCAGCAATGATGAGTTGCCCATTTTTGATCTTTTGTAGTGTACTCCAGCATCAGTCTCATTTCATGTAGTTTGAAACTTGGCAGCTTAAGCCAATTTTTCTAAATGAAGCCCGATGTTTTCCGACAACACCAGTAATTGTACTGGAGTTGTCGACACGTTGTCCATCCGTTTGCATGAACTGCTGTTGGAACACGGTATTTCCCACATTGCAACAACGTGTAGGGCTAGTGGCGCAATGGACAACGCGTCTGACTACGGATCAGAAGATTCTAGGTTCGACTCCTGGCTAGCTCGTACCACTCTTTAACTTGTGGGTCACTTGCTCCTCATTAAACAAGTTCTTGCCCTACAAACTAAGTAAATTTGCATCCTTATAGAGACAAATGATGGCGACAAAGGCTTTCAGATTGCGTGGGACAAAAGGTTTGTAGATCTCAGTTATGTTCACTGGCTATCTCCTACGAGTCTTTAACTTATAAATCACTTACTCCTCGTTTCACAACTTCCTGCTCTACAAACTGTGTATAAAAAGCATCTGACTACTACTCTGTAGGGCCGAGCAATTCTAGGTTGAACTTTTGGCTAGCTTGTACAATTCTGCTGAATCAATTGCCACTCGTTTCTAAAGTTCCTGCTCTACTGCCTGTTGAATCAAGTAGAGTTGATATCCAGAGCTCAAAATATGCAAGAAAGAGGCACTTTGTCAACCAAGTGGCCGTGATAGTATAGTGGTTAGTACTCTATGTTGTGGTCCTAGCAACCCTGGTTCGAATCTGAGTCGTCGCAATGATGAGTTGTGCATGTTTTAATCTGTTGTAGTGTACTCCAGCGTCAGTCTCATTTCATGTAGTTTGAAACTTGGCAGCTTAAGCCAATTTTTCTGCCGAATCAATTGCCGCTCGTTTCTAAAGTTCCTGCTCTACTGCCTGTTGAATCAAGTAGAGTTGATATCCAGAGCTCAAAATATGCAATAAAGAGGGGCTTTGTCAACAAAGTGGCCGTGATCGTATAGTGGTTAGTACTCTGCGTTGTGGTCGCAGCAACCCTGGTTCGAATCCGGGTCACGGCAGCAATGATGAGTTGTGCATTTTTGATCTTTTGTAGTGTACTCCAGCATCAGTCTCATTTCATGTAGTTTGAAACTTGGCAGCTTAAGCCAATTTTTCTAAATGAAGCCCGATGTTTTCCGACAACACCAGTAATTGTACTGGAGTTGTCGACACGTTGTCCATCCGTTTGCATGAACTGCTGTTGGAACACGGTATTTCCCACATTGCAACAACGTGTAGGGCTAGTGGCGCAATGGACAACGCGTCTGACTACGGATCAGAAGATTCTAGGTTCGACTCCTGGCTAGCTCGTACCACTCTTTAACTTGTTGGTCACTTGCTCCTCATTAAACAAGTTCTTGCCCTACAAACTAAGTAAATTTGCATCCTTATAGAGACAAATGATGGCGACAAAGGCTTTCAGATTGCGTGGGACAAAAGGTTTGTAGATCTCAGTTATGTTCACTGGCTATCTCCTACGAGTCTTTAACTTATAAATCACTTACTCCTCGTTTCACAACTTCCTGCTCTACAAACTGTGTATGAAAAGCATCTGACTACTACTCTGTAGGGCCGAGCAATTCTAGGTTGAACTTTTGGCTAGCTTGTACAATTCTGCTGAATCAATTGCCACTCGTTTCTAAAGTTCCTGCTCTACTGCCTGTTGAATCAAGTAGAGTTGATATCCAGAGCTCAAAATATGCAAGAAAGAGGCACTTTGTCAACCAAGTGGCCGTGATAGTATAGTGGTTAGTACTCTATGTTGTGGTCCCAGAAACCCTGGTTCGAATCTGAGTCGTGGCAATGATGAGTTGTGCATGTTTTAATCTGTTGTAGTGTACTCCGGCGTCAGTCTCATTTCATGTAGTTTGAAACTTGGCAGCTTAAGCCAATTTTTCTGCCGAATCAATTGCCGCTCGTTTCTAAAGTTCCTGCTCTACTGCCTGTTGAATCAAGTAGAGTTGATATCCAGAGCTCAAAATATGCAATAAAGAGGGGCTTTGTCAACAAAGTGGCTGTGATCGTATAGTGGTTAGTACTCTGCGTTGTGGTCGCAGCAACCCTGGTTCGAATCCGGGTCACGGCAGCAATGATGAGTTGTGCATGTTTTGATCTCTTGTAGTGTACTCCAGCATCAGTCTCATTTCATGTAGTTTGAAACTTGGCAGCTTAAGCCAATTTTTCTAAATGAAGCCCGATGTTTTCCGACAACACCAGTAATTGTACTGGAGTTGTCGACACGTTGTCCATCCGTTTGCATGAACTGCTGTTGGAACACGGTATTTCCCACATTGCAACAACGTGTAGGGCTAGTGGCGCAATGGACAACGCGTCTGACTACGGATCAGAAGATTCTAGGTTCGACTCCTGGCTAGCTCGTACCACTGTTTAACTTGTTGGTCACTTGCTCCTCATTAAACAAGTTCTTGCCCTACAAACTAAGTAAATTTGCATCCTTATAGAGACAAATGATGCCGACAAAGGCTTTCAGATTGCGTGGGACAAAAGGTTTGTAGATCTCAGTTATGTTCACTGGCTATCTCCTACGAGTCTTTAACTTATGAATCACTTACTCCTCGTTTCACAACTTCCTGCTCTACAAACTGTGTATAAAAAGCATCTGACTACTACTCTGTAGGGCCGAGCAATTCTAGGTTGAACTTTTGGCTAGCTTGTACAATTCTGCTGAATCAATTGCCACTCGTTTCTAAAGTTCCTGCTCTCCTGCCTGTTGAATCAAGTAGAGTTGATATCCAGAGCTCAAAATATGCAAGAAAGAGGCACTTTGTCAACCAAGTGGCCGTGATAGTATAGTGGTTAGTACTCTATGTTGTGGTCCTAGCAACCCTGGTTGGAATCTGAGTCGTGGCAATGATGAGTTGTGCATGTTTTAATCTGTTGTAGTGTACTCCAGCGTCAGTCTCATTTCATGTAGTTTGAAACTTGGCAGCTTAAGCCAATTTTTCTGCCGAATCAATTGCCGCTCGTTTCTGAAGTTCCTGCTCTACTGCCTGTTGAATCAAGTAGAGTTGATATCCAGAGCTCAAAATATGCAATAAAGAGGGGCTTTGTCAACAAAGTGGCCGTGATCGTATAGTGCTTAGTACTCTGCGTTGTGGTCGCAGCAACCCTGGTTCGAATCTGGGTCACGGCAGCAATGATGAGTTGTGCATTTTTGATCTTTTGTAGTGCACTCCAGCATCAGTCTCATTTCATGTAGTTTGAAACTTGGCAGCTTAAGCCAATTTTTCTAAATGAAGCCCGATGTTTTCCGACAACACCAGTAATTGTACTGGAGTTGTCCACACGTTGTCCATCCGTTTGCATGAACTGCTGTTGGAACACGGTATTTCCCACATTGCAACAACGTGTAGGGCTAGTGGAGCAATGGACAACGCGTCTGACTACGGATCAGAAGATTCTAGGTTCGACTCCTGGCTAGCTCGTACCACTCCTTAACTTGTGGGTCACTTGCTCCTCATTAAACAAGTTCTTGCCCTACAAACTAAGTAAATTTGCATCCTTATAGAGACAAATGATGGCGACAAAGGCTTTCAGATTGCGTGGGACAAAAGGTTTGTAGATCTCAGTTATGTTCACTGGCTATCTCCTACGAGTCTTTAACTTATAAATCACTTACTCCTCGTTTCACAACTTCCTGCTCTACAAACTGTGTATGAAAAGCATCTGACTACTACTCTGCAGGGCCGAGCAATTCTAGGTTGAACTTTTGGCTAGCTTGTACAATTCTGCTGAATCAATTGCCACTCGTTTCTAAAGTTCCTGCTCTACTGCCTGTTGAATCAAGTAGAGTTGATATCCAGAGCTCAAAATATGCAAGAAAGAGGCACTTTGTCAACCAAGTGGCCGTGATAGTATAGTGGTTAGTACTCTACGTTGTGGTCCCAGCAACCCTGGTTTGAATCTGAGTCGTCGCAATGATGATTTGTGCATGTTTTAATCTGTTGTAGTGTACTCCAGCGTCAGTCTCATTTCATGTAATTTGAAACTTGGCAGCTTAAGCCAATTTTTCTGCCGAATCAATTGCCGCTCGTTTCTAAAGTTCCTGCTCTACTGCCTGTTGAATCAAGTAGAGTTGATATCCAGAGCTCAAAATATGCAATAAAGAGGGGCTTTGTCAACAAAGTGGCCGTGATCGTATAGTGGTTAGTACTCTGCGTTGTGGTCGCAGCAACCCTGGTTTGAATCCGGGTCACGGCAGCAATGATGAGTTGCCCATTTTTGATCTTTTGTAGTGTACTCCAGCATCAGTCTCATTTCATGTAGTTTGAAACTTGGCAGCTTAAGCCAATTTTTCTAAATGAAGCCCGATGTTTTCCGACAACACCAGTAATTGTACTGGAGTTGTCGACACGTTGTCCATCCGTTTGCATGAACTGCTGTTGGAACACGGTATTTCCCACATTGCAACAACGTGTAGGGCTAGTGGCGCAATGGACAACGCGTCTGACTACGGATCAGAAGATTCTAGGTTCGACTCCTGGCTAGCTCGTACCACTCTTTAACTTGTGGGTCACTTGCTCCTCATTAAACAAGTTCTTGCCCTACAAACTAAGTAAATTTGCATCCTTATAGAGACAAATGATGGCGACAAAGGCTTTCAGATTGCGTGGGACAAAAGGTTTGTAGATCTCAGTTATGTTCACTGGCTATCTCCTACGAGTCTTTAACTTATAAATCACTTACTCCTCGTTTCACAACTTCCTGCTCTACAAACTGTGTATAAAAAGCATCTGACTACTACTCTGTAGGGCCGAGCAATTCTAGGTTGAACTTTTGGCTAGCTTGTACAATTCTGCTGAATCAATTGCCACTCGTTTCTAAAGTTCCTGCTCTACTGCCTGTTGAATCAAGTAGAGTTGATATCCAGAGCTCAAAATATGCAAGAAAGAGGCACTTTGTCAACCAAGTGGCCGTGATAGTATAGTGGTTAGTACTCTATGTTGTGGTCCTAGCAACCCTGGTTCGAATCTGAGTCGTCGCAATGATGAGTTGTGCATGTTTTAATCTGTTGTAGTGTACTCCAGCGTCAGTCTCATTTCATGTAGTTTGAAACTTGGCAGCTTAAGCCAATTTTTCTGCCGAATCAATTGCCGCTCGTTTCTAAAGTTCCTGCTCTACTGCCTGTTGAATCAAGTAGAGTTGATATCCAGAGCTCAAAATATGCAATAAAGAGGGGCTTTGTCAACAAAGTGGCCGTGATCGTATAGTGGTTAGTACTCTGCGTTGTGGTCGCAGCAACCCTGGTTCGAATCCGGGTCACGGCAGCAATGATGAGTTGTGCATTTTTGATCTTTTGTAGTGTACTCCAGCATCAGTCTCATTTCATGTAGTTTGAAACTTGGCAGCTTAAGCCAATTTTTCTAAATGAAGCCCGATGTTTTCCGACAACACCAGTAATTGTACTGGAGTTGTCGACACGTTGTCCATCCGTTTGCATGAACTGCTGTTGGAACACGGTATTTCCCACATTGCAACAACGTGTAGGGCTAGTGGCGCAATGGACAACGCGTCTGACTACGGATCAGAAGATTCTAGGTTCGACTCCTGGCTAGCTCGTACCACTCTTTAACTTGTTGGTCACTTGCTCCTCATTAAACAAGTTCTTGCCCTACAAACTAAGTAAATTTGCATCCTTATAGAGACAAATGATGGCGACAAAGGCTTTCAGATTGCGTGGGACAAAAGGTTTGTAGATCTCAGTTATGTTCACTGGCTATCTCCTACGAGTCTTTAACTTATAAATCACTTACTCCTCGTTTCACAACTTCCTGCTCTACAAACTGTGTATAAAAAGCATCTGACTACTACTCTGTAGGGCCGAGCAATTCTAGGTTGAACTTTTGGCTAGCTTGTACAATTCTGCTGAATCAATTGCCACTCGTTTCTAAAGTTCCTGCTCTACTGCCTGTTGAATCAAGTAGAGTTGATATCCAGAGCTCAAAATATGCAAGAAAGAGGCACTTTGTCAACCAAGTGGCCGTGATAGTATAGTGGTTAGTACTCTATGTTGTGGTCCCAGAAACCCTGGTTCGAATCTGAGTCGTGGCAATGATGAGTTGTGCATGTTTTAATCTGTTGTAGTGTACTCCGGCGTCAGTCTCATTTCATGTAGTTTGAAACTTGGCAGCTTAAGCCAATTTTTCTGCCGAATCAATTGCCGCTCGTTTCTAAAGTTCCTGCTCTACTGCCTGTTGAATCAAGTAGAGTTGATATCCAGAGCTCAAAATATGCAATAAAGAGGGGCTTTGTCAACAAAGTGGCTGTGATCGTATAGTGGTTAGTACTCTGCGTTGTGGTCGCAGCAACCCTGGTTCGAATCCGGGTCACGGCAGCAATGATGAGTTGTGCATGTTTTGATCTCTTGTAGTGTACTCCAGCATCAGTCTCATTTCATGTAGTTTGAAACTTGGCAGCTTAAGCCAATTTTTCTAAATGAAGCCCGATGTTTTCCGACAACACCAGTAATTGTACTGGAGTTGTCGACACGTCCATCCGTTTGCATGAACTGCTGTTGGAACACGGTATTTCCCACACTGCAACAACGTGTAGGGCTAGTGGCGCATTGGACAACGCGTCTGACTACGGATCAGAAGATTCTAGGTTCGACTCCTGGCTAGCTCGTACCACTCTTTAACTTGTGGGTCACTTGCTCCTCATTAAACAAGTTCTTGCCCTACAAACTAAGTAAATTTGCATCCTTATAGAGACAATTGATGGCGACAAAGGCTTTCAGATTGCGTGGGACAAAAGGTTTGTAGATCTCAGTTATGTTCACTGGCTATCTCCTACGAGTCTTTAACTTATAAATCACTTACTCCTCGTTTCACAACTTCCTGCTCTACAAACTGTGTATAAAAAGCATCTGACTACTACTCTGTAGGGCCGAGCAATTCTAGGTTGAACTTTTCGCTAGCTTGTACAATTCTGCTGAATCAATTGCCACTTGTTTCTAAAGTTCCTGCTCTACTGCCTGTTGAGTCAAGTAGAGTTGATATCCAGAGCTCAAAATATGCAAGAAAGAGGCACTTTGTCAACCAAGTGGCCGTGATAGTATGGTGGTTAGTACTCTACATTGTGGTCCCAGCAACCCTGGTTCGAATCTGAGTCGTGGCAATGATGAGTTTTGCATGTTTTAATCTGTTGTAGTGTACTCCAGCGTCAGTCTCATTTCATGTAGTTTGAAACTTGGCAGCTTAAGCCAATTTTTCTAAATGAAGCCCGATGTTTTCCGACAACACCAGTAATTGTACTGGAGTTGTCGACACGTCCATCCGTTTGCATGAACTGCTGTTGGAACACGGTATTTCCCACACTGCAACAACGTGTAGGGCTAGTGGCGCATTGGACAACGCGTCTGACTACGGATCAGAAGATTCTAGGTTCGACTCCTGGCTAGCTCGTACCACTCTTTAACTTGTGGGTCACTTGCTCCTCATTAAACAAGTTCTTGCCCTACAAACTAAGTAAATTTGCATCCTTATAGAGACAATTGATGGCGACAAAGGCTTTCAGATTGGGTGGGACAAAAGGTTTGTAGATCTCAGTTATGTTCACTGGCTATCTCCTACGAGTCTTTAACTTATAAATCACTTACTCCTCGTTTCACAACTTCCTGCTCTACAAACTGTGTATAAAAAGCATCTGACTACTACTCTGTAGGGCCGAGCAATTCTAGGTTGAACTTTTCGCTAGCTTGTACAATTCTGCTGAATCAATTGCCACTTGTTTCTAAAGTTCCTGCTCTACTGCCTGTTGAGTCAAGTAGAGTTGATATCCAGAGCTCAAAATATGCAAGAAAGAGGCACTTTGTCAACCAAGTGGCCGTGATAGTATAGTGGTTAGTACTCTACATTGTGGTCCCAGCAACCCTGGTTCGAATCTGAGTCGTGGCAATGATGAGTTTTGCATGTTTTAATCTGTTGTAGTGTACTCCAGCGTCAGTCTCATTTCATGTAGTTTGAAACTTGGCAGCTTAAGCCAATTTTTCTAAATGAAGCCCGATGTTTTCCGACAACACCAGTAATTGTACTGGAGTTGTCGACACGTCCATCCGTTTGCATGAACTGCTGTTGGAACACGGTATTTCCCACACTGCAACAACGTGTAGGGCTAGTGGCGCATTGGACAACGCGTCTGACTACGGATCAGAAGATTCTAGGTTCGACTCCTGGCTAGCTCGTACCACTCTTTAACTTGTGGGTCACTTGCTCCTCATTAAACAAGTTCTTGCCCTACAAACTAAGTAAATTTGCATCCTTATAGAGACAATTGATGGCGACAAAGGCTTTCAGATTGCGTGGGACAAAAGGTTTGTAGATCTCAGTTATGTTCACTGGCTATCTCCTACGAGTCTTTAACTTATAAATCACTTACTCCTCGTTTCACAACTTCCTGCTCTACAAACTGTGTATAAAAAGCATCTGACTACTACTCTGTAGGGCCGAGCAATTCTAGGTTGAACTTTTGGCTAGCTTGTACAATTCTGCTGAATCAATTGCCACTCGTTTCTAAAGTTCCTGCTCTACTGCCTGTTGAATCAAGTAGAGTTGATATCCAGAGCTCAAAATATGCAAGAAAGAGGCACTTTGTCAACCAAGTGGCCGTGATAGTATAGTGGTTAGTACTCTACATTGTGGTCCCAGCAACCCTGGTTCGAATCTGAGTCGTGGCAATGATGAGTTTTGCATGTTTTAATCTGTTGTAGTGTACTCCAGCGTCAGTCTCATTTCATGTAGTTTGAAACTTGGCAGCTTAAGCCAATTTTTCTGCCGAATCAATTGCCGCTCGTTTCTAAAGTTCCTGCTCTACTGCCTGTTGAATCAAGTAGAGTTGATATCCAGAGCTCAAAATATGCAAGAAAGAGGCACTTTGTCAACCAAGTGGCCGTGATAGTATAGTGGTTAGTACTCTACGTTGTGGTCCCAGCAACCCTGGTTTGGATCTGAGTCGTGGCAATGATGAGTTGTGCATGTTTTAATCTGTTGTAGTGTACTCCAGCGTCAGTCTCATTTCATGTAGTTTGAAACTTGGCAGCTTAAGCCAATTTTTCTGCCGAATCAATTGCCGCTCGTTTCTAAAGTTCCTGCTCTACTGCCTGTTGAATCAAGTAGAGTTGATATCCAGAGCTCAAAATATGCAATAAAGAGGGGCTTTGTCAACAAAGTGGCCGTGATCGTATAGTGGTTAGTACTCTGCGTTGTGGTCGCAGCAACCCTGGTTCGAATCCGGGTCACGGCAGCAATGATGAGTTGTGCATTTTTGATCTTTTGTAGTGTACTCCAGCATCAGTCTCATTTCATGTAGTTTGAAACTTGGCAGCTTAAGCCAATTTTTCTAAATGAAGCCCGATGTTTTCCGACAACACCAGTAATTGTACTGGAGTTGTCGACACGTTGTCCATCCGTTTGCATGAACTGCTGTTGGAACACGGTATTTCCCACATTGCAACAACGTGTAGGGCTAGTGGCGCAATGGACAACGCGTCTGACTACGGATCAGAAGATTCTAGGTTCGACTCCTGGCTAGCTCGTACCACTCTTTAACTTGTTGGTCACTTGCTCCTCATTAAACAAGTTCTTGCCCTACAAACTAAGTAAATTTGCATCCTTATAGAGACAAATGATGGCGACAAAGGCTTTCAGATTGCGTGGGACAAAAGGTTTGTAGATCTCAGTTATGTTCACTGGCTATCTCCTACGAGTCTTTAACTTATAAATCACTTACTCCTCGTTTCACAACTTCCTGCTCTACAAACTGTGTATAAAAAGCATCTGACTACTACTCTGTAGGGCCGAGCAATTCTAGGTTGAACTTTTGGCTAGCTTGTACAATTCTGCTGAATCAATTGCCACTCGTTTCTAAAGTTCCTGCTCTACTGCCTGTTGAATCAAGTAGAGTTGATATCCAGAGCTCAAAATATGCAAGAAAGAGGCACTTTGTCAACCAAGTGGCCGTGATAGTATAGTGGTTAGTACTCTACGTTGTGGTCCCAGCAACCCTGGTTTGAATCTGAGTCGTGGCAATGATGAGTTGTGCATGTTTTAATCTGTTGTAGTGTACTCCAGCGTCAGTCTCATTTCATGTAGTTTGAAACTTGGCAGCTTAAGCCAATTTTTCTGCCGAATCAATTGCCGCTCGTTTCTAAAGTTCCTGCTCTACTGCCTGTTGAATCAAGTAGAGTTGATATCCAGAGCTCAAAATATGCAATAAAGAGGGGCTTTGTCAACAAAGTGGCCGTGATCGTATAGTGGTTAGTACTCTGCGTTGTGGTCGCAGCAACCCTGGTTCGAATCCGGGTCACGGCAGCAATGATGAGTTGTGCATTTTTGATCTTTTGTAGTGTACTCCAGCATCAGTCTCATTTCATGTAGTTTGAAACTTGGCAGCTTAAGCCAATTTTTCTAAATGAAGCCCGATGTTTTCCGACAACACCAGTAATTGTACTGAAGTTGTCCACACGTTGTCCATCCGTTTGCATGAACTGCTGTTGGAACACGGTATTTCCCACACTGCAACAACGTGTAGGGCTAGTGGCGCAATGGACAATGCGTCTGACTACGGATCAGAAGATTCTAGGTTCGACTCCTGGCTAGCTCGTACCACTCTTTAACTTGTGGGTCACTTGCTCCTCATTAAACAAGTTCTTGCCCTACAAACTAAGTAAATTTGCATCCTTATAGAGACAAATGATGGCGACAAAGGCTTTCAGATTGCGTGGGACAAAAGGTTTGTAGATCTCAGTTATGTTCACTGGCTATCTCCTACGAGTCTTTAACTTATAAATCACTTACTCCTCGTTTCACAACTTCCTGCTCTACAAACTGTGTATAAAAAGCATCTGACTACTACTCTGCAGGGCCGAGCAATTCTAGGTTGAACTTTTGGCTAGCTTGTACAATTCTGCTGAATCAATTGCCACTCGTTTCTAAAGTTCCTGCTCTACTGCCTGTTGAATCAAGTAGAGTTGATATCCAGAGCTCAAAATATGCAAGAAAGAGGCACTTTGTCAACCAAGTGGCCGTGATAGTATAGTGGTTAGTACTCTACGTTGTGGTCCCAGCAACCCTGGTTTGAATCTGAGTCGTGGCAATGATGATTTGTGCATGTTTTAATCTGTTGTAGTGTACTCCAGCGTCAGTCTCATTTCATGTAGTTTGAAACTTGGCAGCTTAAGCCAATTTTTCTGCCGAATCAATTGCCGCTCGTTTCTAAAGTTCCTGCCCTACTGCCTGTTGAATCAAGTAGAGTTGATATCCAGAGCTCAAAATATGCAATAAAGAGGGGCTTTGTCAACAAAGTGGCCGTGATCATATCGTGGTTAGTACTCTGCGTTGTGGTCGCAGCAACCCTGGTTCGAATGCGGGTCACGGCAGCAATGATGAGTTGTGCATTTTTGATCTTTTGTAGTGTACTCCAGCATCAGTCTCATTTCATGTAGTTTGAAACTTGGCAGCTTAAGCCAATTTTTCTAAATGAAGCCCGATGTTTTCCGACAACACCAGTAATTGTACTGGAGTTGTCCACACGTTGTCCATCCGTTTGCATGAACTGCTGTTGGAACACGGTATTTCCCACATTGCAACAACGTGTAGGGCTAGTGGCGCAATGGACAACGCGTCTGACTACGGATCAGAAGATTCTAGGTTCGACTCCTGGCTAGCTCGTACCACTCTTTAACTTGTTGGTCACCTGCTCCTCATTAAACAAGTTCTTGCCCTACAAACTAAGTAAATTTGCATCCTTATAGAGACAAATGATGGCGACAAAGGCTTTCAGATTGCGTGGGACAAAGGCTTTCAGATTGCGTGGGACAAAAGGTTTGTAGATCTCAGTTATGTTCACTGGCTATCTCCTACGAGTCTTTAACTTATAAATCACTTACTCCTCGTTTCACAACTTCCTGCTCTACAAACTGTGTATAAAAAGCATCTGACTACTACTCTGTAGGGCCGAGCAATTCTAGGTTGAACTTTTGGCTAGCTTGTACAATTCTGCTGAATCAATTGCCACTCGTTTCTAAAGTTCCTGCTCTACTGCCTGTTGAATCAAGTAGAGTTGATATCCAGAGCTCAAAATATGCAAGAAAGAGGCACTTTGTCAACCAAGTGGCCGTGATAGTATAGTGGTTAGTACTCTATGTTGTGGTCCTAGCAACCCTGGTTCGAATCTGAGTCGTCGCAATGATGAGTTGTGCATGTTTTAATCTGTTGTAGTGTACTCCAGCGTCAGTCTCATTTCATGTAATTTGAAACTTGGCAGCTTAAGCCAATTTTTCTGTCGAATCAATTGCCGCTCGTTTCTAAAGTTCCTGCTCTACTGCCTGTTGAATCAAGTAGAGTTGATATCCAGAGCTCAAAATATGCAATAAAGAGGGGCTTTGTCAACAAAGTGGCCGTGATCGTATAGTGGTTAGTACTCTGCGTTGTGGTCGCAGCAACCCTGGTTTGAATCCGGGTCACGGCAGCAATGATGAGTTGCCCATTTTTGATCTTTTGTAGTGTACTCCAGCATCAGTCTCATTTCATGTAGTTTGAAACTTGGCAGCTTAAGCCAATTTTTTTAAATGAAGCCCGATGTTTTCCGACAACACCAGTAATTGTACTGGAGTTGTCGACACGTTGTCCATCCGTTTGCATGAACTGCTGTTGGAACACGGTATTTCCCACATTGCAACAACGTGTAGGGCTAGTGGCGCAATGGACAACGCGTCTGACTACGGATCAGAAGATTCTAGGTTCGACTCCTGGCTAGCTCGTACCACTCTTTAACTTGTTGGTCACTTGCTCCTCATTAAACAAGTTCTTGCCCTACAAACTAAGTAAATTTGCATCCTTATAGAGACAAATGATGGCGACAAAGGCTTTCAGATTGCGTGGGACAAAAGGTTTGTAGATCTCAGTTATGTTCACTGGCTATCTCCTACGAGTCTTTAACTTATAAATCACTTACTCCTCGTTTCACAACTTCCTGCTCTACAAACTGTGTATAAAAAGCATCTGACTACTACTCTGTAGGGCCGAGCAATTCTAGGTTGAACTTTTGGCTAGCTTGTACAATTCTGCTGAATCAATTGCCACTCGTTTCTAAAGTTCCTGCTCTACTGCCTGTTGAATCAAGTAGAGTTGATATCCAGAGCTCAAAATATGCAAGAAAGAGGCACTTTGTCAACCAAGTGGCCGTGATAGTATAGTGGTTAGTACTCTATGTTGTGGTCCCAGAAACCCTGGTTCGAATCTGAGTCGTGGCAATGATGAGTTGTGCATGTTTTAATCTGTTGTAGTGTACTCCGGCGTCAGTCTCATTTCATGTAGTTTGAAACTTGGCAGCTTAAGCCAATTTTTCTGCCGAATCAATTGCCGCTCGTTTCTAAAGTTCCTGCTCTACTGCCTGTTGAATCAAGTAGAGTTGATATCCAGAGCTCAAAATATGCAATAAAGAGGGGCTTTGTCAACAAAGTGGCTGTGATCGTATAGTGGTTAGTACTCTGCGTTGTGGTCGCAGCAACCCTGGTTCGAATCCGGGTCACGGCAGCAATGATGAGTTGTGCATGTTTTGATCTCTTGTAGTGTACTCCAGCATCAGTCTCATTTCATGTAGTTTGAAACTTGGCAGCTTAAGCCAATTTTTCTAAATGAAGCCCGATGTTTTCCGACAACACCAGTAATTGTACTGGAGTTGTCGACACGTCCATCCGTTTGCATGAACTGCTGTTGGAACACGGTATTTCCCACACTGCAACAACGTGTAGGGCTAGTGGCGCATTGGACAACGCGTCTGACTACGGATCAGAAGATTCTAGGTTCGACTCCTGGCTAGCTCGTACCACTCTTTAACTTGTGGGTCACTTGCTCCTCATTAAACAAGTTCTTGCCCTACAAACTAAGTAAATTTGCATCCTTATAGAGACAATTGATGGCGACAAAGGCTTTCAGATTGCGTGGGACAAAAGGTTTGTAGATCTCAGTTATGTTCACTGGCTATCTCCTACGAGTCTTTAACTTATAAATCACTTACTCCTCGTTTCACAACTTCCTGCTCTACAAACTGTGTATAAAAAGCATCTGACTACTACTCTGTAGGGCCGAGCAATTCTAGGTTGAACTTTTCGCTAGCTTGTACAATTCTGCTGAATCAATTGCCACTTGTTTCTAAAGTTCCTGCTCTACTGCCTGTTGAGTCAAGTAGAGTTGATATCCAGAGCTCAAAATATGCAAGAAAGAGGCACTTTGTCAACCAAGTGGCCGTGATAGTATGGTGGTTAGTACTCTACATTGTGGTCCCAGCAACCCTGGTTCGAATCTGAGTCGTGGCAATGATGAGTTTTGCATGTTTTAATCTGTTGTAGTGTACTCCAGCGTCAGTCTCATTTCATGTAGTTTGAAACTTGGCAGCTTAAGCCAATTTTTCTAAATGAAGCCCGATGTTTTCCGACAACACCAGTAATTGTACTGGAGTTGTCGACACGTCCATCCGTTTGCATGAACTGCTGTTGGAACACGGTATTTCCCACACTGCAACAACGTGTAGGGCTAGTGGCGCATTGGACAACGCGTCTGACTACGGATCAGAAGATTCTAGGTTCGACTCCTGGCTAGCTCGTACCACTCTTTAACTTGTGGGTCACTTGCTCCTCATTAAACAAGTTCTTGCCCTACAAACTAAGTAAATTTGCATCCTTATAGAGACAATTGATGGCGACAAAGGCTTTCAGATTGGGTGGGACAAAAGGTTTGTAGATCTCAGTTATGTTCACTGGCTATCTCCTACGAGTCTTTAACTTATAAATCACTTACTCCTCGTTTCACAACTTCCTGCTCTACAAACTGTGTATAAAAAGCATCTGACTACTACTCTGTAGGGCTGAGCAATTCTAGGTTGAACTTTTCGCTAGCTTGTACAATTCTGCTGAATCAATTGCCACTTGTTTCTAAAGTTCCTGCTCTACTGCCTGTTGAGTCAAGTAGAGTTGATATCCAGAGCTCAAAATATGCAAGAAAGAGGCACTTTGTCAACCAAGTGGCCGTGATAGTATAGTGGTTAGTACTCTACATTGTGGTCCCAGCAACCCTGGTTCGAATCTGAGTCGTGGCAATGATGAGTTTTGCATGTTTTAATCTGTTGTAGTGTACTCCAGCGTCAGTCTCATTTCATGTAGTTTGAAACTTGGCAGCTTAAGCCAATTTTTCTAAATGAAGCCCGATGTTTTCCGACAACACCAGTAATTGTACTGGAGTTGTCGACACGTCCATCCGTTTGCATGAACTGCTGTTGGAACACGGTATTTCCCACACTGCAACAACGTGTAGGGCTAGTGGCGCATTGGACAACGCGTCTGACTACGGATCAGAAGATTCTAGGTTCGACTCCTGGCTAGCTCGTACCACTCTTTAACTTGTGGGTCACTTGCTCCTCATTAAACAAGTTCTTGCCCTACAAACTAAGTAAATTTGCATCCTTATAGAGACAATTGATGGCGACAAAGGCTTTCAGATTGCGTGGGACAAAAGGTTTGTAGATCTCAGTTATGTTCACTGGCTATCTCCTACGAGTCTTTAACTTATAAATCACTTACTCCTCGTTTCACAACTTCCTGCTCTACAAACTGTGTATAAAAAGCATCTGACTACTACTCTGTAGGGCCGAGCAATTCTAGGTTGAACTTTTCGCTAGCTTGTACAATTCTGCTGAATCAATTGCCACTTGTTTCTAAAGTTCCTGCTCTACTGCCTGTTGAGTCAAGTAGAGTTGATATCCAGAGCTCAAAATATGCAAGAAAGAGGCACTTTGTCAACCAAGTGGCCGTGATAGTATAGTGGTTAGTACTCTACATTGTGGTCCCAGCAACCCTGGTTCGAATCTGAGTCGTGGCAATGATGAGTTTTGCATGTTTTAATCTGTTGTAGTGTACTCCAGCGTCAGTCTCATTTCATGTAGTTTGAAACTTGGCAGCTTAAGCCAATTTTTCTGCCGAATCAATTGCCGCTCGTTTCTAAAGTTCCTGCTCTACTGCCTGTTGAATCAAGTAGAGTTGATATCCAGAGCTCAAAATATGCAAGAAAGAGGCACTTTGTCAACCAAGTGGCCGTGATAGTATAGTGGTTAGTACTCTACGTTGTGGTCCCAGCAACCCTGGTTTGGATCTGAGTCGTGGCAATGATGAGTTGTGCATGTTTTAATCTGTTGTAGTGTACTCCAGCGTCAGTCTCATTTCATGTAGTTTGAAACTTGGCAGCTTAAGCCAATTTTTCTGCCGAATCAATTGCCGCTCGTTTCTAAAGTTCCTGCTCTACTGCCTGTTGAATCAAGTAGAGTTGATATCCAGAGCTCAAAATATGCAATAAAGAGGGGCTTTGTCAACAAAGTGGCCGTGATCGTATAGTGGTTAGTACTCTGCGTTGTGGTCGCAGCAACCCTGGTTCGAATCCGGGTCACGGCAGCAATGATGAGTTGTGCATTTTTGATCTTTTGTAGTGTACTCCAGCATCAGTCTCATTTCATGTAGTTTGAAACTTGGCAGCTTAAGCCAATTTTTCTAAATGAAGCCCGATGTTTTCCGACAACACCAGTAATTGTACTGGAGTTGTCGACACGTTGTCCATCCGTTTGCATGAACTGCTGTTGGAACACGGTATTTCCCACATTGCAACAACGTGTAGGGCTAGTGGCGCAATGGACAACGCGTCTGACTACGGATCAGAAGATTCTAGGTTCGACTCCTGGCTAGCTCGTACCACTCTTTAACTTGTTGGTCACTTGCTCCTCATTAAACAAGTTCTTGCCCTACAAACTAAGTAAATTTGCATCCTTATAGAGACAAATGATGGCGACAAAGGCTTTCAGATTGCGTGGGACAAAAGGTTTGTAGATCTCAGTTATGTTCACTGGCTATCTCCTACGAGTCTTTAACTTATAAATCACTTACTCCTCGTTTCACAACTTCCTGCTCTACAAACTGTGTATAAAAAGCATCTGACTACTACTCTGTAGGGCCGAGCAATTCTAGGTTGAACTTTTGGCTAGCTTGTACAATTCTGCTGAATCAATTGCCACTCGTTTCTAAAGTTCCTGCTCTACTGCCTGTTGAATCAAGTAGAGTTGATATCCAGAGCTCAAAATATGCAAGAAAGAGGCACTTTGTCAACTAAGTGGCCGTGATAGTATAGTGGTTAGTACTCTATGTTGTGGTCCCAGAAACCCTGGTTCGAATCTGAGTCGTGGCAATGATGAGTTGTGCATGTTTTAATCTGTTGTAGTGTACTCCGGCGTCAGTCTCATTTCATGTAGTTTGAAACTTGGCAGCTTAAGCCAATTTTTCTGCCGAATCAATTGCCGCTCGTTTCTAAAGTTCCTGCTCTACTGCCTGTTGAATCAAGTAGAGTTGATATCCAGAGCTCAAAATATGCAATAAAGAGGGGCTTTGTCAACAAAGTGGCTGTGATTGTATAGTGGTTAGTACTCTGCGTTGTGGTCGCAGCAACCCTGGTTCGAATCCGGGTCACGGCAGCAATGATGAGTTGTGCATGTTTTGATCTCTTGTAGTGTACTCCAGCATCAGTCTCATTTCATGTAGTTTGAAACTTGGCAGCTTAAGCCAATTTTTCTAAATGAAGCCCGATGTTTTCCGACAACACCAGTAATTGTACTGGAGTTGTCGACACGTTGTCCATCCGTTTGCATGAACTGCTGTTGGAACACGGTATTTCCCACATTGCAACAACGTGTAGGGCTAGTGGCGCAATGGACAACGCGTCTGACTACGGATCAGAAGATTCTAGGTTCGACTCCTGGCTAGCTCGTACCACTGTTTAACTTGTTGGTCACTTGCTCCTCATTAAACAAGTTCTTGCCCTACAAACTAAGTAAATTTGCATCCTTATAGAGACAAATGATGCCGACAAAGGCTTTCAGATTGCGTGGGACAAAAGGTTTGTAGATCTCAGTTATGTTCACTGGCTATCTCCTACGAGTCTTTAACTTATAAATCACTTACTCCTCGTTTCACAACTTCCTGCTCTACAAACTGTGTATAAAAAGCATCTGACTACTACTCTGTAGGGCCGAGCAATTCTAGGTTGAACTTTTGGCTAGCTTGTACAATTCTGCTGAATCAATTGCCACTCGTTTCTAAAGTTCCTGCTCTCCTGCCTGTTGAATCAAGTAGAGTTGATATCCAGAGCTCAAAATATGCAAGAAAGAGGCACTTTGTCAACCAAGTGGCCGTGATAGTATAGTGGTTAGTACTCTATGTTGTGGTCCTAGCAACCCTGGTTCGAATCTGAGTCGTGGCAATGATGAGTTGTGCATGTTTTAATCTGTTGTAGTGTACTCCAGCGTCAGTCTCATTTCATGTAGTTTGAAACTTGGCAGCTTAAGCCAATTTTTCTGCTGAATCAATTGCCGCTCGTTTCTGAAGTTCCTGCTCTACTGCCTGTTGAATCAAGTAGAGTTGATATCCAGAGCTCAAAATATGCAATAAAGAGGGGCTTTGTCAACAAAGTGGCCGTGATCGTATAGTGCTTAGTACTCTGCGTTGTGGTCGCAGCAACCCTGGTTCGAATCTGGGTCACGGCAGCAATGATGAGTTGTGCATTTTTGATCTTTTGTAGTGTACTCCAGCATCAGTCTCATTTCATGTAGTTTGAAACTTGGCAGCTTAAGCCAATTTTTCTAAATGAAGCCCGATGTTTTCCGACAACACCAGTAATTGTACTGGAGTTGTCCACACGTTGTCCATCCGTTTGCATGAACTGCTGTTGGAACACGGTATTTCCCACATTGCAACAACGTGTAGGGCTAGTGGGGCAATGGACAACGCGTCTGACTACGGATCAGAAGATTCTAGGTTCGACTCCTGGCTAGCTCGTACCACTCTTTAACTTGTGGGTCACTTGCTCCTCATTAAACAAGTTCTTGCCCTACAAACTAAGTAAATTTGCATCCTTATAGAGACAAATGATGGCGACAATGGCTTTCAGATTCAGTGGGACAAAAGGTTTGTAGATCTCAGTTATGTTCACTGGCTATCTCCTACGAGTCTTTAACTTATAAATCACTTACTCCTCGTTTCACAACTTCCTGCTCTACAAACTGTGTATAAAAAGCATCTGACTACTACTCTGTAGGGCCGAGCAATTCTAGGTTGAACTTTTGGCTAGCTTGTACAATTCTGCTGAATCAATTGCCACTCGTTTCTAAAGTTCCTGCTCTACTGCCTGTTGAATCAAGTAGAGTTGATATCCAGAGCTCAAAATATGCAAGAAAGAGGCACTTTGTCAACCAAGTGGCCGTGATAGTATAGTGGTTAGTACTCTATGTTGTGGTCCTAGCAACCCTGGTTGGAATCTGAGTCGTGGCAATGATGAGTTGTGCATGTTTTAATCTGTTATAGTGTACTCCAGCGTCAGTCTCATTTCATGCAGTTTGAAACTTGGCAGCTTAAGCCAATTTTTCTGCCGAATCAATTGCCGCTCGTTTCTAAAGTTCCTGCTCTACTGCCTGTTGAATCAAGTAGAGTTGATATCCAGAGCTCAAAATATGCAATAAAGAGGGGCTTTGTCAACAAAGTGGCCGTGATCGTATAGTGGTTAGTACTCTGCGTTGTAGTCGCAGCAACCCTGGTTCGAATCCGGGTCACGGCAGCAATGATGAGTTGTGCATTTTTGATCTTTTGTAGTGTACTCCAGCATCAGTCTCATTTCATGTAGTTTGAAACTTGGCAGCTTAAGCCAATTTTTCTAAATGAAGCCCGATGTTTTCCGACAACACCAGTAATTGTACTGGAGTTGTCCACACGTTGTCCATCCGTTTGCATGAACTGCTGTTGGAACACGGTATTTCCCACATTGCAACAACGTGTAGGGCTAGTGGCGCAATGGACAACGCGTCTGACTACGGATCAGAAGATTCTAGGTTCGACTCCTGGCTAGCTCGTACCACTCTTTAACTTGTTGGTCACCTGCTCCTCATTAAACAAGTTCTTGCCCTACAAACTAAGTAAATTTGCATCCTTATAGAGACAAATGATGGCGACAAAGGCTTTCAGATTGCGTGGGACAAAAGGTTTGTAGATCTCAGTTATGTTCACTGGCTATCTCCTACGAGTCTTTAACTTATAAATCACTTACTCCTCGTTTCACAACTTCCTGCTCTACAAACTGTGTATAAAAAGCATCTGACTACTACTCTGTAGGGCCGAGCAATTCTAGGTTGAACTTTTCGCTAGCTTGTACAATTCTGCTGAATCAATTGCCACTTGTTTCTAAAGTTCCTGCTCTACTGCCTGTTGAGTCAAGTAGAGTTGATATCCAGAGCTCAAAATATGCAAGAAAGAGGCACTTTGTCAACCAAGTGGCCGTGATAGTATAGTGGTTAGTACTCTACATTGTGGTCCCAGCAACCCTGGTTCGAATCTGAGTCGTGGCAATGATGAGTTTTGCATGTTTTAATCTGTTGTAGTGTACTCCAGCGTCAGTCTCATTTCATGTAGTTTGAAACTTGGCAGCTTAAGCCAATTTTTCTAAATGAAGCCCGATGTTTTCCGACAACACCAGTAATTGTACTGGAGTTGTCGACACGTCCATCCGTTTGCATGAACTGCTGTTGGAACACGGTATTTCCCACACTGCAACAACGTGTAGGGCTAGTGGCGCATTGGACAACGCGTCTGACTACGGATCAGAAGATTCTAGGTTCGAATCCTGGCTAGCTCGTACCACTCTTTAACTTGTGGGTCACTTGCTCCTCATTAAACAAGTTCTTGCCCTACAAACTAAGTAAATTTGCATCCTTATAGAGACAATTGATGGCGACAAAGGCTTTCAGATTGCGTGGGACAAAAGGTTTGTAGATCTCAGTTATGTTCACTGGCTATCTCCTACGAGTCTTTAACTTATAAATCACTTACTCCTCGTTTCACAACTTCCTGCTCTACAAACTGTGTATAAAAAGCATCTGACTACTACTCTGTAGGGCCGAGCAATTCTAGGTTGAACTTTTCGCTAGCTTGTACAATTCTGCTGAATCAATTGCCACTTGTTTCTAAAGTTCCTGCTCTACTGCCTGTTGAGTCAAGTAGAGTTGATATCCAGAGCTCAAAATATGCAAGAAAGAGGCACTTTGTCAACCAAGTGGCCGTGATAGTATAGTGGTTAGTACTCTACATTGTGGTCCCAGCAACCCTGGTTCGAATCTGAGTCGTGGCAATGATGAGTTTTGCATGTTTTAATCTGTTGTAGTGTACTCCAGCGTCAGTCTCATTTCATGTAGTTTGAAACTTGGCAGCTTAAGCCAATTTTTCTGCCGAATCAATTGCCGCTCGTTTCTAAAGTTCCTGCTCTACTGCCTGTTGAATCAAGTAGAGTTGATATCCAGAGCTCAAAATATGCAATAAAGAGGGGCTTTGTCAACAAAGTGGCCGTGATCGTATAGTGGTTAGTACTCTGCGTTGTGGTCGCAGCAACCCTGGTTCGAATCCGGGTCACGGCAGCAATGATGAGTTGTGCATTTTTGATCTTTTGTAGTGTACTCCAGCATCAGTCTCATTTCATGTAGTTTGAAACTTGGCAGCTTAAGCCAATTTTTCTAAATGAAGCCCGATGTTTTCCGACAACACCAGTAATTGTACTGGAGTTGTCCACACGTTGTCCATCCGTTTGCATGAACTGCTGTTGGAACACGGTATTTCCCACATTGCAACAACGTGTAGGGCTAGTGGCGCAATGGACAACGCGTCTGACTACGGATCAGAAGATTCTAGGTTCGACTCCTGGCTAGCTCGTACCACTCTTTAACTTGTTGGTCACCTGCTCCTCATTAAACAAGTTCTTGCCCTACAAACTAAGTAAATTTGCATCCTTATAGAGACAAATGATGGCGACAAAGGCTTTCAGATTGCGTGGGACAAAAGGTTTGTAGATCTCAGTTATGTTCACTGGCTATCTCCTACGAGTCTTTAACTTATAAATCACTTACTCCTCGTTTCACAACTTCCTGCTCTACAAACTGTGTATAAAAAGCATCTGACTACTACTCTGTAGGGCCGAGCAATTCTAGGTTGAACTTTTCGCTAGCTTGTACAATTCTGCTGAATCAATTGCCACTTGTTTCTAAAGTTCCTGCTCTACTGCCTGTTGAGTCAAGTAGAGTTGATATCCAGAGCTCAAAATATGCAAGAAAGAGGCACTTTGTCAACCAAGTGGCCGTGATAGTATAGTGGTTAGTACTCTACATTGTGGTCCCAGCAACCCTGGTTCGAATCTGAGTCGTGGCAATGATGAGTTTTGCATGTTTTAATCTGTTGTAGTGTACTCCAGCGTCAGTCTCATTTCATGTAGTTTGAAACTTGGCAGCTTAAGCCAATTTTTCTGCCGAATCAATTGCCGCTCGTTTCTAAAGTTCCTGCTCTACTGCCTGTTGAATCAAGTAGAGTTGATATCCAGAGCTCAAAATATGCAATAAAGAGGGGCTTTGTCAACAAAGTGGCTGTGATCGTATAGTGGTTAGTACTCTGCGTTGTGGTCGCAGCAACCCTGGTTCGAATCCGGGTCACGGCAGCAATGATGAGTTGTGCATGTTTTGATCTCTTGTAGTGTACTCCAGCATCAGTCTCATTTCATGTAGTTTGAAACTTGGCAGCTTAAGCCAATTTTTCTAAATGAAGCCCGATGTTTTCCGACAACACCAGTAATTGTACTGGAGTTGTCGACACGTCCATCCGTTTGCATGAACTGCTGTTGGAACACGGTATTTCCCACACTGCAACAACGTGTAGGGCTAGTGGCGCATTGGACAACGTGTCTGACTACGGATCAGAAGATTCTAGGTTCGACTCCTGGCTAGCTCGTACCACTCTTTAACTTGTGGGTCACTTGCTCCTCATTAAACAAGTTCTTGCCCTACAAACTAAGTAAATTTGCATCCTTATAGAGACAATTGATGGCGACAAAGGCTTTCAGATTGCGTGGGACAAAAGGTTTGTAGATCTCAGTTATGTTCACTGGCTATCTCCTACGAGTCTTTAACTTATAAATCACTTACTCCTCGTTTCACAACTTCCTGCTCTACAAACTGTGTATAAAAAGCATCTGACTACTACTCTGTAGGGCCGAGCAATTCTAGGTTGAACTTTTCGCTAGCTTGTACAATTCTGCTGAATCAATTGCCACTTGTTTCTAAAGTTCCTGCTCTACTGCCTGTTGAGTCAAGTAGAGTTGATATCCAGAGCTCAAAATATGCAAGAAAGAGGCACTTTGTCAACCAAGTGGCCGTGATAGTATAGTGGTTAGTACTCTACATTGTGGTCCCAGCAACCCTGGTTCGAATCTGAGTCGTGGCAATGATGAGTTTTGCATGTTTTAATCTGTTGTAGTGTACTCCAGCGTCAGTCTCATTTCATGTAGTTTGAAACTTGGCAGCTTAAGCCAATTTTTCTGCCGAATCAATTGCCGCTCGTTTCTAAAGTTCCTGCTCTACTGCCTGTTGAATCAAGTAGAGTTGATATCCAGAGCTCAAAATATGCAAGAAAGAGGCACTTTGTCAACCAAGTGGCCGTGATAGTATAGTGGTTAGTACTCTACGTTGTGGTCCCAGCAACCCTGGTTTGAATCTGAGTCGTGGCAATGATGAGTTGTGCATGTTTTAATCTGTTGTAGTGTACTCCAGCGTCAGTCTCATTTCATGTAGTTTGAAACTTGGCAGCTTAAGCCAATTTTTCTGCCGAATCAATTGCCGCTCGTTTCTAAAGTTCCTGCTCTACTGCCTGTTGAATCAAGTAGAGTTGATATCCAGAGCTCAAAATATGCAAGAAAGAGGCACTTTGTCAACCAAGTGGCCGTGATAGTATAGTGGTTAGTACTCTACGTTGTGGTCCCAGCAACCCTGGTTTGAATCTGAGTCGTGGCAATGATGAGTTGTGCATGTTTTAATCTGTTGTAGTGTACTCCAGCGTCAGTCTCATTTCATGTAGTTTGAAACTTGGCAGCTTAAGCCAATTTTTCTGCCGAATCAATTGCCGCTCGTTTCTAAAGTTCCTGCTCTACTGCCTGTTGAATCAAGTAGAGTTGATATCCAGAGCTCAAAATATGCAATAAAGAGGGGCTTTGTCAACAAAGTGGCCGTGATCGTATAGTGGTTAGTACTCTGCGTTGTGGTCGCAGCAACCCTGGTTCGAATCCGGGTCACGGCAGCAATGATGAGTTGTGCATTTTTGATCTTTTGTAGTGTACTCCAGCATCAGTCTCATTTCATGTAGTTTGAAACTTGGCAGCTTAAGCCAATTTTTCTAAATGAAGCCCGATGTTTTCCGACAACACCAGTAATTGTACTGGAGTTGTCGACACGTCCATCCGTTTGCATGAACTGCTGTTGGAACACGGTATTTCCCACACTGCAACAACGTGTAGGGCTAGTGGCGCATTGGACAACGCATCTGACTACGGATCAGAAGATTCTAGGTTCGACTCCTGGCTAGCTCGTACCACTCTTTAACTTGTGGGTCACTTGCTCCTCATTAAACAAGTTCTTGCCCTACAAACTAAGTAAATTTGCATCCTTATAGAGACAATTGATGGCGACAAAGGCTTTCAGATTGCGTGGGACAAAAGGTTTGTAGATCTCAGTTATGTTCACTGGCTATCTCCTACGAGTCTTTAACTTATAAATCACTTACTCCTCGTTTCACAACTTCCTGCTCTACAAACTGTGTATAAAAAGCATCTGACTACTACTCTGTAGGGCCGAGCAATTCTAGGTTGAACTTTTCGCTAGCTTGTACAATTCTGCTGAATCAATTGCCACTTGTTTCTAAAGTTCCTGCTCTACTGCCTGTTGAGTCAAGTAGAGTTGATATCCAGAGCTCAAAATATGCAAGAAAGAGGCACTTTGTCAACCAAGTGGCCGTGATAGTATAGTGGTTAGTACTCTACATTGTGGTCCCAGCAACCCTGGTTCGAATCTGAGTCGTGGCAATGATGAGTTTTGCATGTTTTAATCTGTTGTAGTGTACTCCAGCGTCAGTCTCATTTCATGTAGTTTGAAACTTGGCAGCTTAAGCCAATTTTTCTAAATGAAGCCCGATGTTTTCCGACAACACCAGTAATTGTACTGGAGTTGTCGACACGTCCATCCGTTTGCATGAACTGCTGTTGGAACACGGTATTTCCCACACTGCAACAACGTGTAGGGCTAGTGGCGCATTGGACAACGCGTCTGACTACGGATCAGAAGATTCTAGGTTCGACTCCTGGCTAGCTCGTACCACTCTTTAACTTGTGGGTCACTTGCTCCTCATTAAACAAGTTCTTGCCCTACAAACTAAGTAAATTTGCATCCTTATAGAGACAATTGATGGCGACAAAGGCTTTCAGATTGCGTGGGACAAAAGGTTTGTAGATCTCAGTTATGTTCACTGGCTATCTCCTACGAGTCTTTAACTTATAAATCACTTACTCCTCGTTTCACAACTTCCTGCTCTACAAACTGTGTATAAAAAGCATCTGACTACTACTCTGTAGGGCCGAGCAATTCTAGGTTGAACTTTTCGCTAGCTTGTACAATTCTGCTGAATCAATTGGCACTTGTTTCTAAAGTTCCTGCTCTACTGCCTGTTGAGTCAAGTAGAGTTGATATCCAGAGCTCAAAATATGCAAGAAAGAGGCACTTTGTCAACCAAGTGGCCGTGATAGTATAGTGGTTAGTACTCTACATTGTGGTCCCAGCAACCCTGGTTCGAATCTGAGTCGTGGCAATGATGAGTTTTGCATGTTTTAATCTGTTGTAGTGTACTCCAGCGTCAGTCTCATTTCATGTAGTTTGAAACTTGGCAGCTTAAGCCAATTTTTCTGCCGAATCAATTGCCGCTCGTTTCTAAAGTTCCTGCTCTACTGCCTGTTGAATCAAGTAAAGTTGATATCCAGAGCTCAAAATATGCAATAAAGAGGGGCTTTGTCAACAAAGTGGCTGTGATCGTATAGTGGTTAGTACTCTGCGTTGTGGTCGCAGCAACCCTGGTTCGAATCCGGGTCACGGCAGCAATGATGAGTTGTGCATGTTTTGATCTCTTGTAGTGTACTCCAGCATCAGTCTCATTTCATGTAGTTTGAAACTTGGCAGCTTAAGCCAATTTTTCTAAATGAAGCCCGATGTTTTCCGACAACACCAGTAATTGTACTGGAGTTGTCGACACGTCCATCCGTTTGCATGAACTGCTGTTGGAACACGGTATTTCCCACACTGCAACAACGTGTAGGGCTAGTGGCGCATTGGACAACGCGTCTGACTACGGATCAGAAGATTCTAGGTTCGACTCCTGGCTAGCTCGTACCACTCTTTAACTTGTGGGTCACTTGCTCCTCATTAAACAAGTTCTTGCCCTACAAACTAAGTAAATTTGCATCCTTATAGAGACAATTGATGGCGACAAAGGCTTTCAGATTGCGTGGGACAAAAGGTTTGTAGATCTCAGTTATGTTCACTGGCTATCTCCTACGAGTCTTTAACTTATAAATCACTTACTCCTCGTTTCACAACTTCCTGCTCTACAAACTGTGTATAAAAAGCATCTGACTACTACTCTGTAGGGCCGAGCAATTCTAGGTTGAACTTTTCGCTAGCTTGTACAATTCTGCTGAATCAATTGCCACTTGTTTCTAAAGTTCCTGCTCTACTGCCTGTTGAGTCAAGTAGAGTTGATATCCAGAGCTCAAAATATGCAAGAAAGAGGCACTTTGTCAACCAAGTGGCCGTGATAGTATAGTGGTTAGTACTCTACATTGTGGTCCCAGCAACCCTGGTTCGAATCTGAGTCGTGGCAATGATGAGTTTTGCATGTTTTAATCTGTTGTAGTGTACTCCAGCGTCAGTCTCATTTCATGTAGTTTGAAACTTGGCAGCTTAAGCCAATTTTTCTAAATGAAGCCCGATGTTTTCCGACAACACCAGTAATTGTACTGGAGTTGTCGACACGTCCATCCGTTTGCATGAACTGCTGTTGGAACACGGTATTTCCCACACTGCAACAACGTGTAGGGCTAGTGGCGCATTGGACAACGCGTCTGACTACGGATCAGAAGATTCTAGGTTCGACTCCTGGCTAGCTCGTACCACTCTTTAACTTGTGGGTCACTTGCTCCTCATTAAACAAGTTCTTGCCCTACAAACTAAGTAAATTTGCATCCTTATAGAGACAATTGATGGCGACAAAGGCTTTCAGATTGCGTGGGACAAAAGGTTTGTAGATCTCAGTTATGTTCACTGGCTATCTCCTACGAGTCTTTAACTTATAAATCACTTACTCCTCGTTTCACAACTTCCTGCTCTACAAACTGTGTATAAAAAGCATCTGACTACTACTCTGTAGGGCCGAGCAATTCTAGGTTGAACTTTTCGCTAGCTTGTACAATTCTGCTGAATCAATTGCCACTTGTTTCTAAAGTTCCTGCTCTACTGCCTGTTGAGTCAAGTAGAGTTGATATCCAGAGCTCAAAATATGCAAGAAAGAGGCACTTTGTCAACCAAGTGGCCGTGATAGTATAGTGGTTAGTACTCTACATTGTGGTCCCAGCAACCCTGGTTCGAATCTGAGTCGTGGCAATGATGAGTTTTGCATGTTTTAATCTGTTGTAGTGTACTCCAGCGTCAGTCTCATTTCATGTAGTTTGAAACTTGGCAGCTTAAGCCAATTTTTCTGCCGAATCAATTGCCGCTCGTTTCTAAAGTTCCTGCTCTACTGCCTGTTGAATCAAGTAGAGTTGATATCCAGAGCTCAAAATATGCAAGAAAGAGGCACTTTGTCAACCAAGTGGCCGTGATAGTATAGTGGTTAGTACTCTACGTTGTGGTCCCAGCAACCCTGGTTTGAATCTGAGTCATGGCAATGATGAGTTGTGCATGTTTTAATCTGTTGTAGTGTACTCCAGCGTCAGTCTCATTTCATGTAGTTTGAAACTTGGCAGCTTAAGCCAATTTTTCTGCCGAATCAATTGCCGCTCGTTTCTAAAGTTCCTGCTCTACTGCCTGTTGAATCAAGTAGAGTTGATATCCAGAGCTCAAAATATGCAAGAAAGAGGCACTTTGTCAACCAAGTGGCCGTGATAGTATAGTGGTTAGTACTCTACGTTGTGGTCCCAGCAACCCTGGTTTGAATCTGAGTCGTGGCAATGATGAGTTGTGCATGTTTTAATCTGTTGTAGTGTACTCCAGCGTCAGTCTCATTTCATGTAGTTTGAAACTTGGCAGCTTAAGCCAATTTTTCTGCCGAATCAATTGCCGCTCGTTTCTAAAGTTCCTGCTCTACTGCCTGTTGAATCAAGTAGAGTTGATATCCAGAGCTCAAAATATGCAATAAAGAGGGGCTTTGTCAACAAAGTGGCCGTGATCGTATAGTGGTTAGTACTCTGCGTTGTGGTCGCAGCAACCCTGGTTCGAATCCGGGTCACGGCAGCAATGATGAGTTGTGCATTTGTGATCTTTTGTAGTGTACTCCAGCATCAGTCTCATTTCATGTAGTTTGAAACTTGGCAGCTTAAGCCAATTTTTCTAAATGAAGCCCGATGTTTTCCGACAACACCAGTAATTGTACTGGAGTTGTCGACACGTTGTCCATCCGTTTGCATGAACTGCTGTTGGAACACGGTATTTCCCACATTGCAACAACGTGTAGGGCTAGTGGCGCAATGGACAACGCGTCTGACTACGGATCAGAAGATTCTAGGTTCGACTCCTGGCTAGCTCGTACCACTCTTTAACTTGTTGGTCACTTGCTCCTCATTAAACAAGTTCTTGCCCTACAAACTAAGTAAATTTGCATCCTTATAGAGACAAATGATGGCGACAAAGGCTTTCAGATTGCGTGGGACAAAAGGTTTGTAGATCTCAGTTATGTTCACTGGCTATCTCCTACGAGTCTTTAACTTATAAATCACTTACTCCTCGTTTCACAACTTCCTGCTCTACAAACTGTGTATAAAAAGCATCTGACTACTACTCTGTAGGGCCGAGCAATTCTAGGTTGAACTTTTGGCTAGCTTGTACAATTCTGCTGAATCAATTGCCACTCGTTTCTAAAGTTCCTGCTCTACTGCCTGTTGAATCAAGTAGAGTTGATATCCAGAGCTCAAAATATGCAAGAAAGAGGCACTTTGTCAACCAAGTGGCTGTGATAGTATAGTGGTTAGTGCTCTATGTTGTGGTCCCAGAAACCCTGGTTCGAATCTGAGTCGTGGCAATGATGAGTTGTGCATGTTTTAATCTGTTGTAGTGTACTCCGGCGTCAGTCTCATTTCATGTAGTTTGAAACTTGGCAGCTTAAGCCAATTTTTCTGCCGAATCAATTGCCGCTCGTTTCTAAAGTTCCTGCTCTACTGCCTGTTGAATCAAGTAGAGTTGATATCCAGAGCTCAAAATATGCAATAAAGAGGGGCTTTGTCAACAAAGTGGCTGTGATCGTATAGTGGTTAGTACTCTGCGTTGTGGTCGCAGCAACCCTGGTTCGAATCCGGGTCACGGCAGCAATGATGAGTTGTGCATGTTTTGATCTCTTGTAGTGTACTCCAGCATCAGTCTCATTTCATGTAGTTTGAAACTTGGCAGCTTAAGCCAATTTTTCTAAATGAAGCCCGATGTTTTCCGACAACACCAGTAATTGTACTGGAGTTGTCGACACGTCCATCCGTTTGCATGAACTGCTGTTGGAACACGGTATTTCCCACACTGCAACAACGTGTAGGGCTAGTGGCGCATTGGACAACGCGTCTGACTACGGATCAGAAGATTCTAGGTTCGACTCCTGGCTAGCTCGTACCACTCTTTAACTTGTGGGTCACTTGCTCCTCATTAAACAAGTTCTTGCCCTACAAACTAAGTAAATTTGCATCCTTATAGAGACAATTGATGGCGACAAAGGCTTTCAGATTGCGTGGGACAAAAGGTTTGTAGATCTCAGTTATGTTCACTGGCTATCTCCTACGAGTCTTTAACTTATAAATCACTTACTCCTCGTTTCACAACTTCCTGCTCTACAAACTGTGTATAAAAAGCATCTGACTACTACTCTGTAGGGCCGAGCAATTCTAGGTTGAACTTTTCGCTAGCTTGTACAATTCTGCTGAATCAATTGCCACTTGTTTCTAAAGTTCCTGCTCTACTGCCTGTTGAGTCAAGTAGAGTTGATATCCAGAGCTCAAAATATGCAAGAAAGAGGCACTTTGTCAACCAAGTGGCCGTGATAGTATAGTGGTTAGTACTCTACATTGTGGTCCCAGCAACCCTGGTTCGAATCTGAGTCGTGGCAATGATGAGTTTTGCATGTTTTAATCTGTTGTAGTGTACTCCAGCGTCAGTCTCATTTCATGTAGTTTGAAACTTGGCAGCTTAAGCCAATTTTTCTGCCGAATCAATTGCCGCTCGTTTCTAAAGTTCCTGCTCTACTGCCTGTTGAATCAAGTAGAGTTGATATCCAGAGCTCAAAATATGCAAGAAAGAGGCACTTTGTCAACCAAGTGGCCGTGATAGTATAGTGGTTTGTACTCTACGTTGTGGTTCCAGCAACCCTGGTTTGGATCTGAGTCGTGGCAATGATGAGTTGTGCATGTTTTAATCTGTTGTAGTGTACTCCAGCGTCAGTCTCATTTCATGTAGTTTGAAACTTGGCAGCTTAAGCCAATTTTTCTGCCGAATCAATTGCCGCTCGTTTCTAAAGTTCCTGCTCTACTGCCTGTTGAATCAAGTAGAGTTGATATCCAGAGCTCAAAATATGCAATAAAGAGGGGCTTTGTCAACAAAGTGGCCGTGATCGTATAGTGGTTAGTACTCTGCGTTGTGGTCGCAGCAACCCTGGTTCGAATCCGGGTCACGGCAGCAATGATGAGTTGTGCATTTTTGATCTTTTGTAGTGTACTCCAGCATCAGTCTCATTTCATGTAGTTTGAAACTTGGCAGCTTAAGCCAATTTTTCTAAATGAAGCCCGATGTTTTCCGACAACACCAGTAATTGTACTGGAGTTGTCGACACGTTGTCCATCCGTTTGCATGAACTGCTGTTGGAACACGGTATTTCCCACATTGCAACAACGTGTAGGGCTAGTGGCGCAATGGACAACGCGTCTGACTACGGATCAGAAGATTCTAGGTTCGACTCCTGGCTAGCTCTTACCACTCTTTAACTTGTTGGTCACTTGCTCCTCATTAAACAAGTTCTTGCCCTACAAACTAAGTAAATTTGCATCCTTATAGAGACAAATGATGGCGACAAAGGCTTTCAGATTGCGTGGGACAAAAGGTTTGTAGATCTCAGTTATGTTCACTGGCTATCTCCTACGAGTCTTTAACTTATAAATCACTTACTCCTCGTTTCACAACTTCCTGCTCTACAAACTGTGTATAAAAAGCATCTGACTACTACTCTGTAGGGCCGAGCAATTCTAGGTTGAACTTTTGGCTAGCTTGTACAATTCTGCTGAATCAATTGCCACTCGTTTCTAAAGTTCCTGCTCTACTGCCTGTTGAATCAAGTAGAGTTGATATCCAGAGCTCAAAATATGCAAGAAAGAGGCACTTTGTCAACCAAGTGGCCGTGATAGTATAGTGGTTAGTACTCTATGTTGTGGTCCCAGAAACCCTGGTTCGAATCTGAGTCGTGGCAATGATGAGTTGTGCATGTTTTAATCTGTTGTAGTGTACTCCAGCGTCAGTCTCATTTCATGTAATTTGAAACTTGGCAGCTTAAGCCAATTTTTCTGCCGAATCAATTGCCGCTCGTTTCTAAAGTTCCTGCTCTACTGCCTGTTGAATCAAGTAGAGTTGATATCCAGAGCTCAAAATATGCAATAAAGAGGGGCTTTGTCAACAAAGTGGCCGTGATCGTATAGTGGTTAGTACTCTGCGTTGTGGTCGCAGCAACCCTGGTTTGAATCCGGGTCATGGCAGCAATGATGAGTTGCGCATTTTTGATCTTTTGTAGTGTACTCCAGCATCAGTCTCATTTCATGTAGTTTGAAACTTGGCAGCTTAAGCCAATTTTTCTAAATGAAGCCCGATGTTTTCCGACAACACCAGTAATTGTACTGGAGTTGTCCACACGTTGTCCATCCGTTTGCATGAACTGCTGTTGGAACACGGTATTTCCCACATTGCAACAACGTGTAGGGCTAGTGGCGCAATGGACAACGCGTCTGACTACGGATCAGAAGATTCTAGGTTCGACTCCTGGCTAGCTCGTACCACTCTTTAACTTGTTGGTCACTTGCTCCTCATTAAACAAGTTCTTGCCCTACAAACTAAGTAAATTTGCATCCTTATAGAGACAAATGATGGCGACAAAGGCTTTCAGATTGCGTGGGACAAAAGGTTTGTAGATCTCAGTTATGTTCACTGGCTATCTCCTACGAGTCTTTAACTTATAAATCACTTACTCCTCGTTTCACAACTTCCTGCTCTACAAACTGTGTATAAAAAGCATCTGACTACTACTCTGTAGGGCCGAGCAATTCTAGGTTGAACTTTTCGCTAGCTTGTACAATTCTGCTGAATCAATTGCCACTTGTTTCTAAAGTTCCTGCTCTACTGCCTGTTGAGTCAAGTAGAGTTGATATCCAGAGCTCAAAATATGCAAGAAAGAGGCACTTTGTCAACCAAGTGGCCGTGATAGTATAGTGGTTAGTACTCTACATTGTGGTCCCAGCAACCCTGGTTCGAATCTGAGTCGTGGCAATGATGAGTTTTGCATGTTTTAATCTGTTGTAGTGTACTCCAGCGTCAGTCTCATTTCATGTAGTTTGAAACTTGGCAGCTTAAGCCAATTTTTCTGCCGAATCAATTGCCGCTCGTTTCTAAAGTTCCTGCTCTACTGCCTGTTGAATCAAGTAGAGTTGATATCCAGAGCTCAAAATATGCAAGAAAGAGGCACTTTGTCAACCAAGTGGCCGTGATAGTATAGTGGTTAGTACTCTACGTTGTGGTCCCAGCAACCCTGGTTTGGATCTGAGTCGTGGCAATGATGAGTTGTTCATGTTTTAATCTGTTGTAGTGTACTCCAGCGTCAGTCTCATTTCATGTAGTTTGAAACTTGGCAGCTTAAGCCAATTTTTCTGCCGAATCAATTGCCGCTCGTTTCTAAAGTTCCTGCTCTACTGCCTGTTGAATCAAGTAGAGTTGATATCCAGAGCTCAAAATATGCAATAAAGAGGGGCTTTGTCAACAAAGTGGCCGTGATCGTATAGTGGTTAGTACTCTGCGTTGTGGTCGCAGCAACCCTGGTTCGAATCCAGGTCACGGCAGCAATGATGAGTTGTGCATTTTTGATCTTTTGTAGTGTACTCCAGCATCAGTCTCATTTCATGTAGTTTGAAACTTGGCAGCTTAAGCCAATTTTTCTAAATGAAGCCCGATGTTTTCCGACAACACCAGTAATTGTACTGGAGTTGTCGACACGTTGTCCATCCGTTTGCATGAACTGCTGTTGGAACACGGTATTTCCCACATTGCAACAACGTGTAGGGCTAGTGGCGCAATGGACAACGCGTCTGACTACGGATCAGAAGATTCTAGGTTCGACTCCTGGCTAGCTCGTACCACTCTTTAACTTGTTGGTCACTTGCTCCTCATTAAACAAGTTCTTGCCCTACAAACTAAGTAAATTTGCATCCTTATAGAGACAAATGATGGCGACAAAGGCTTTCAGATTGCGTGGGACAAAAGGTTTGTAGATCTCAGTTATGTTCACTGGCTATCTCCTACGAGTCTTTAACTTATAAATCACTTACTCCTCGTTTCACAACTTCCTGCTCTACAAACTGTGTATAAAAAGCATCTGACTACTACTCTGTAGGGCCGAGCAATTCTAGGTTGAACTTTTGGCTAGCTTGTACAATTCTGCTGAATCAATTGCCACTCGTTTCTGCAGTTCCTGCTCCACTGCCTGTTGAATCAAGTAGAGTTGATATCCAGAGCTCAAAATATGCAAGAAAGAGGCACTTTGTCAACCAAGTGGCCGTGATAGTATAGTGGTTAATACTCTACGTTGTGGTCCCAGCAACCCTGGTACGAATCTGAGTCGTGGCAATGATGAGTTGTGCATGTTTTAATCTGTTGTAGTGTACTCCAGCGTCAGTCTCATTTCATGTAGTTTGAAACTTGGCAGCTTAAGCCAATTTTTCTGCCGAATCAATTGCCGCTCGTTTCTAAAGTTCCTGCTCTACTGCCTGTTGAATCAAGTAGAGTTGATATCCAGAGCTCAAAATATGCAATAAAGAGGGGCTTTGTCAACAAAGTGGCTGTGATCGTATAGTGGTTAGTACTCTGCGTTGTGGTCGCAGCAACCCTGGTTCGAATCCGGGTCACGGCAGCAATGATGAGTTGTGCATGTTTTGATCTCTTGTAGTGTACTCCAGCATCAGTCTCATTTCATGTAGTTTGAAACTTGGCAGCTTAAGCCAATTTTTCTAAATGAAGCCCGATGTTTTCCGACAACACCAGTAATTGTACTGGAGTTGTCGACACGTCCATCCGTTTGCATGAACTGCTGTTGGAACACGGTATTTCCCACACTGCAACAACGTGTAGGGCTAGTGGCGCATTGGACAACGCGTCTGACTACGGCTCAGAAGATTCTAGGTTCGACTCCTGGCTAGCTCGTACCACTCTTTAACTTGTGGGTCACTTGCTCCTCATTAAACAAGTTCTTGCCCTACAAACTAAGTAAATTTGCATCCTTATAGAGACAATTGATGGCGACAAAGGCTTTCAGATTGCGTGGGACAAAAGGTTTGTAGATCTCAGTTATGTTCACTGGCTATCTCCTACGAGTCTTTAACTTATAAATCACTTACTCCTCGTTTCACAACTTCCTGCTCTACAAACTGTGTATAAAAAGCATCTGACTACTACTCTGTAGGGCCGAGCAATTCTAGGTTGAACTTTTCGCTAGCTTGTACAATTCTGCTGAATCAATTGCCACTTGTTTCTAAAGTTCCTGCTCTACTGCCTGTTGAATCAAGTAGAGTTGATATCCAGAGCTCAAAATATGCAATAAAGAGGGGCTTTGTCAACAAAGTGGCCGTGATCGTATAGTGGTTAGTACTCTGCGTTGTGGTCGCAGCAACCCTGGTTCGAATCCAGGTCACGGCAGCAATGATGAGTTGTGCATTTTTGATCTTTTGTAGTGTACTCCAGCATCAGTCTCATTTCATGTAGTTTGAAACTTGGCAGCTTAAGCCAATTTTTCTAAATGAAGCCCGATGTTTTCCGACAACACCAGTAATTGTACTGGAGTTGTCGACACGTTGTCCATCCGTTTGCATGAACTGCTGTTGGAACACGGTATTTCCCACATTGCAACAACGTGTAGGGCTAGTGGCGCAATGGACAACGCGTCTGACTACGGATCAGAAGATTCTAGGTTCGACTCCTGGCTAGCTCGTACCACTCTTTAACTTGTTGGTCACTTGCTCCTCATTAAACAAGTTCTTGCCCTACAAACTAAGTAAATTTGCATCCTTATAGAGACAAATGATGGCGACAAAGGCTTTCAGATTGCGTGGGACAAAAGGTTTGTAGATCTCAGTTATGTTCACTGGCTATCTCCTACGAGTCTTTAACTTATAAATCACTTACTCCTCGTTTCACAACTTCCTGCTCTACAAACTGTGTATAAAAAGCATCTGACTACTACTCTGTAGGGCCGAGCAATTCTAGGTTGAACTTTTGGCTAGCTTGTACAATTCTGCTGAATCAATTGCCACTCGTTTCTGCAGTTCCTGCTCCACTGCCTGTTGAATCAAGTAGAGTTGATATCCAGAGCTCAAAATATGCAAGAAAGAGGCACTTTGTCAACCAAGTGGCCGTGATAGTATAGTGGTTAATACTCTACGTTGTGGTCCCAGCAACCCTGGTACGAATCTGAGTCGTGGCAATGATGAGTTGTGCATGTTTTAATCTGTTGTAGTGTACTCCAGCGTCAGTCTCATTTCATGTAGTTTGAAACTTGGCAGCTTAAGCCAATTTTTCTGCCGAATCAATTGCCGCTCGTTTCTAAAGTTCCTGCTCTACTGCCTGTTGAATCAAGTAGAGTTGATATCCAGAGCTCAAAATATGCAATAAAGAGGGGCTTTGTCAACAAAGTGGCTGTGATCGTATAGTGGTTAGTACTCTGCGTTGTGGTCGCAGCAACCCTGGTTCGAATCCGGGTCACGGCAGCAATGATGAGTTGTGCATGTTTTGATCTCTTGTAGTGTACTCCAGCATCAGTCTCATTTCATGTAGTTTGAAACTTGGCAGCTTAAGCCAATTTTTCTAAATGAAGCCCGATGTTTTCCGACAACACCAGTAATTGTACTGGAGTTGTCGACACGTCCATCCGTTTGCATGAACTGCTGTTGGAACACGGTATTTCCCACACTGCAACAACGTGTAGGGCTAGTGGCGCATTGGACAACGCGTCTGACTACGGCTCAGAAGATTCTAGGTTCGACTCCTGGCTAGCTCGTACCACTCTTTAACTTGTGGGTCACTTGCTCCTCATTAAACAAGTTCTTGCCCTACAAACTAAGTAAATTTGCATCCTTATAGAGACAATTGATGGCGACAAAGGCTTTCAGATTGCGTGGGACAAAAGGTTTGTAGATCTCAGTTATGTTCACTGGCTATCTCCTACGAGTCTTTAACTTATAAATCACTTACTCCTCGTTTCACAACTTCCTGCTCTACAAACTGTGTATAAAAAGCATCTGACTACTACTCTGTAGGGCCGAGCAATTCTAGGTTGAACTTTTCGCTAGCTTGTACAATTCTGCTGAATCAATTGCCACTTGTTTCTAAAGTTCCTGCTCTACTGCCTGTTGAGTCAAGTAGAGTTGATATCCAGAGCTCAAAATATGCAAGAAAGAGGCACTTTGTCAACCAAGTGGCCGTGATAGTATAGTGGTTAGTACTCTACATTGTGGTCCCAGCAACCCTGGTTCGAATCTGAGTCGTGGCAATGATGAGTTTTGCATGTTTTAATCTGTTGTAGTGTACTCCAGCGTCAGTCTCATTTCATGTAGTTTGAAACTTGGCAGCTTAAGCCAATTTTTCTGCCGAATCAATTGCCGCTCGTTTCTAAAGTTCCTGCTCTACTGCCTGTTGAATCAAGTAGAGTTGATATCCAGAGCTCAAAATATGCAAGAAAGAGGCACTTTGTCAACCTAGTGGCCGTGATAGTATAGTGGTTTGTACTCTACGTTGTGGTCCCAGCAACCCTGGTTTGGATCTGAGTCGTGGCAATGATGAGTTGTGCATGTTTTAATCTGTTGTAGTGTACTCCAGCGTCAGTCTCATTTCATGTAGTTTGAAACTTGGCAGCTTAAGCCAATTTTTCTGCCGAATCAATTGCCGCTCGTTTCTAAAGTTCCTGCTCTACTGCCTGTTGAATCAAGTAGAGTTGATATCCAGAGCTCAAAATATGCAATAAAGAGGGGCTTTGTCAACAAAGTGGCCGTGATCGTATAGTGGTTAGTACTCTGCGTTGTGGTCGCAGCAACCCTGGTTCGAATCCGGGTCACGGCAGCAATGATGAGTTGTGCATTTTTGATCTTTTGTAGTGTACTCCAGCATCAGTCTCATTTCATGTAGTTTGAAACTTGGCAGCTTAAGCCAATTTTTCTAAATGAAGCCCGATGTTTTCCGACAACACCAGTAATTGTACTGGAGTTGTCGACACGTTGTCCATCCGTTTGCATGAACTGCTGTTGGAACACGGTATTTCCCACATTGCAACAATGTGTAGGGCTAGTGGCGCAATGGACAACGCGTCTGACTACGGATCAGAAGATTCTAGGTTCGACTCCTGGCTAGCTCGTACCACTCTTTAACTTGTTGGTCACTTGCTCCTCATTAAACAAGTTCTTGCCCTACAAACTAAGTAAATTTGCATCCTTATAGAGACAAATGATGGCGACAAAGGCTTTCAGATTGCGTGGGACAAAAGGTTTGTAGATCTCAGTTATGTTCACTGGCTATCTCCTACGAGTCTTTAACTTATAAATCACTTACTCCTCGTTTCACAACTTCCTGCTCTACAAACTGTGTATAAAAAGCATCTGACTACTACTCTGTAGGGCCGAGCAATTCTAGGTTGAACTTTTGGCTAGCTTGTACAATTCTGCTGAATCAATTGCCACTCGTTTCTAAAGTTCCTGCTCTACTGCCTGTTGAATCAAGTAGAGTTGATATCCAGAGCTCAAAATATGCAAGAAAGAGGCACTTTGTCAACCAAGTGGCCGTGATAGTATAGTGGTTAGTACTCTATGTTGTGGTCCCAGAAACCCTGGTTCGAATCTGAGTCGTGGCAATGATGAGTTGTGCATGTTTTAATCTGTTGTAGTGTACTCCGGCGTCAGTCTCATTTCATGTAGTTTGAAACTTGGCAGCTTAAGCCAATTTTTCTGCCGAATCAATTGCCGCTCGTTTCTAAAGTTCCTGCTCTACTGCCTGTTGAATCAAGTAGAGTTGATATCCAGAGCTCAAAATATGCAATAAAGAGGGGCTTTGTCAACAAAGTGGCTGTGATCGTATAGTGGTTAGTACTCTGCGTTGTGGTCGCAGCAACCCTGGTTCGAATCCGGGTCACGGCAGCAATGATGAGTTGTGCATGTTTTGATCTCTTGTAGTGTACTCCAGCATCAGTCTCATTTCATGTAGTTTGAAACTTGGCAGCTTAAGCCAATTTTTCTAAATGAAGCCCGATGTTTTCCGACAACACCAGTAATTGTACTGGAGTTGTCGACACGTCCATCCGTTTGCATGAACTGCTGTTGGAACACGGTATTTCCCACACTGCAACAACGTGTAGGGCTAGTGGCGCATTGGACAACGCGTCTGACTACGGATCAGAAGATTCTAGGTTCGACTCCTGGCTAGCTCGTACCACTCTTTAACTTGTGGGTCACTTGCTCCTCATTAAACAAGTTCTTGCCCTACAAACTAAGTAAATTTGCATCCTTATAGAGACAATTGATGGCGACAAAGGCTTTCAGATTGCGTGGGACAAAAGGTTTGTAGATCTCAGTTATGTTCACTGGCTATCTCCTACGAGTCTTTAACTTATAAATCACTTACTCCTCGTTTCACAACTTCCTGCTCTACAAACTGTGTATAAAAAGCATCTGACTACTACTCTGTAGGGCCGAGCAATTCTAGGTTGAACTTTTGGCTAGCTTGTACAATTCTGCTGAATCAATTGCCATTCGTTTCTAAAGTTCCTGCTCTACTGCCTGTTGAATCAAGTAGAGTTGATATCCAGAGCTCAAAATATGCAAGAAAGAGGCACTTTGTCAACCAAGTGGCCGTGATAGTATAGTGGTTAGTACTCTACGTTGTGGTCCCAGCAACCCTGGTTAGAATCTGAGTCGTGGCAATGATGAGTTGTGCATGTTTTAATCTGTTGTAGTGTACTCCAGCGTCAGTCTCATTTCATGTAGTTTGAAACTTGGCAGCTTAAGCCAATTTTTCTGCCGAATCAATTGCCGCTCGTTTCTAAAGTTCCTGCTCTACTGCCTGTTGAATCAAGTAGAGTTGATATCCAGAGCTCAAAATATGCAATAAAGAGGGGCTTTGTCAACAAAGTGGCCGTGATCGTATAGTGGTTAGTACTCTGCGTTGTGGTCGCAGCAACCCTGGTTCGAATCCGGGTCACGGCAGCAATGATGAGTTGTGCATTTTTGATCTTTTGTAGTGTACTCCAGCATCAGTCTCATTTCATGTAGTTTGAAACTTGGCAGCTTAAGCCAATTTTTCTAAATGAAGCCCGATGTTTTCCGACAACACCAGTAATTGTACTGGAGTTGTCGACACGTTGTCCATCCGTTTGCATGAACTGCTGTTGGAACACGGTATTTCCCACATTGCAACAACGTGTAGGGCTAGTGGCGCAATGGACAACGCGTCTGACTACGGATCAGAAGATTCTAGGTTCGACTCCTGGCTAGCTCGTACCACTCTTTAACTTGTTGGTCACTTGCTCCTCATTAAACAAGTTCTTGCCCTACAAACTAAGTAAATTTGCATCCTTATAGAGACAAATGATGGCGACAAAGGCTTTCAGATTGCGTGGGACAAAAGGTTTGTAGATCTCAGTTATGTTCACTGGCTATCTCCTACGAGTCTTTAACTTATAAATCACTTACTCCTCGTTTCACAACTTCCTGCTCTACAAACTGTGTATAAAAAGCATCTGACTACTACTCTGTAGGGCCGAGCAATTCTAGGTTGAACTTTTCGCTAGCTTGTACAATTCTGCTGAATCAATTGCCACTTGTTTCTAAAGTTCCTGCTCTACTGCCTGTTGAGTCAAGTAGAGTTGATATCCAGAGCTCAAAATATGCAAGAAAGAGGCACTTTGTCAACCAAGTGGCCGTGATAGTATAGTGGTTAGTACTCTACATTGTGGTCCCAGCAACCCTGGTTCGAATCTGAGTCGTGGCAATGATGAGTTTTGCATGTTTTAATCTGTTGTAGTGTACTCCAGCGTCAGTCTCATTTCATGTAGTTTGAAACTTGGCAGCTTAAGCCAATTTTTCTGCCGAATCAATTGCCGCTCGTTTCTAAAGTTCCTGCTCTACTGCCTGTTGAATCAAGTAGAGTTGATATCCAGAGCTCAAAATATGCAAGAAAGAGGCACTTTGTCAACCAAGTGGCCGTGATAGTATAGTGGTTAGTACTCTACGTTGTGGTCCCAGCAACCCTGGTTTGGATCTGAGTCGTGGCAATGATGAGTTGTTCATGTTTTAATCTGTTGTAGTGTACTCCAGCGTCAGTCTCATTTCATGTAGTTTGAAACTTGGCAGCTTAAGCCAATTTTTCTGCCGAATCAATTGCCGCTCGTTTCTAAAGTTCCTGCTCTACTGCCTGTTGAATCAAGTAGAGTTGATATCCAGAGCTCAAAATATGCAATAAAGAGGGGCTTTGTCAACAAAGTGGCCGTGATCGTATAGTGGTTAGTACTCTGCGTTGTGGTCGCAGCAACCCTGGTTCGAATCCAGGTCACGGCAGCAATGATGAGTTGTGCATTTTTGATCTTTTGTAGTGTACTCCAGCATCAGTCTCATTTCATGTAGTTTGAAACTTGGCAGCTTAAGCCAATTTTTCTAAATGAAGCCCGATGTTTTCCGACAACACCAGTAATTGTACTGGAGTTGTCGACACGTTGTCCATCCGTTTGCATGAACTGCTGTTGGAACACGGTATTTCCCACATTGCAACAACGTGTAGGGCTAGTGGCGCAATGGACAACGCGTCTGACTACGGATCAGAAGATTCTAGGTTCGACTACTGGCTAGCTCGTACCACTCTTTAACTTGTTGGTCACTTGCTCCTCATTAAACAAGTTCTTGCCCTACAAACTAAGTAAATTTGCATCCTTATAGAGACAAATGATGGCGACAAAGGCTTTCAGATTGCGTGGGACAAAAGGTTTGTAGATCTCAGTTATGTTCACTGGCTATCTCCTACGAGTCTTTAACTTATAAATCACTTACTCCTCGTTTCACAACTTCCTGCTCTACAAACTGTGTATAAAAAGCATCTGACTACTACTCTGTAGGGCCGAGCAATTCTAGGTTGAACTTTTGGCTAGCTTGTACAATTCTGCTGAATCAATTGCCACTCGTTTCTGCAGTTCCTGCTCCACTGCCTGTTGAATCAAGTAGAGTTGATATCCAGAGCTCAAAATATGCAAGAAAGAGGCACTTTGTCAACCAAGTGGCCGTGATAGTATAGTGGTTAATACTCTACGTTGTGGTCCCAGCAACCCTGGTACGAATCTGAGTCGTGGCAATGATGAGTTGTGCATGTTTTAATCTGTTGTAGTGTACTCCAGCGTCAGTCTCATTTCATGTAGTTTGAAACTTGGCAGCTTAAGCCAATTTTTCTGCCGAATCAATTGCCGCTCGTTTCTAAAGTTCCTGCTCTACTGCCTGTTGAATCAAGTAGAGTTGATATCCAGAGCTCAAAATATGCAATAAAGAGGGGCTTTGTCAACAAAGTGGCTGTGATCGTATAGTGGTTAGTACTCTGCGTTGTGGTCGCAGCAACCCTGGTTCGAATCCGGGTCACGGCAGCAATGATGAGTTGTGCATGTTTTGATCTCTTGTAGTGTACTCCAGCATCAGTCTCATTTCATGTAGTTTGAAACTTGGCAGCTTAAGCCAATTTTTCTAAATGAAGCCCGATGTTTTCCGACAACACCAGTAATTGTACTGGAGTTGTCGACACGTCCATCCGTTTGCATGAACTGCTGTTGGAACACGGTATTTCCCACACTGCAACAACGTGTAGGGCTAGTGGCGCATTGGACAACGCGTCTGACTACGGCTCAGAAGATTCTAGGTTCGACTCCTGGCTAGCTCGTACCACTCTTTAACTTGTGGGTCACTTGCTCCTCATTAAACAAGTTCTTGCCCTACAAACTAAGTAAATTTGCATCCTTATAGAGACAATTGATGGCGACAAAGGCTTTCAGATTGCGTGGGACAAAAGGTTTGTAGATCTCAGTTATGTTCACTGGCTATCTCCTACGAGTCTTTAACTTATAAATCACTTACTCCTCGTTTCACAACTTCCTGCTCTACAAACTGTGTATAAAAAGCATCTGACTACTACTCTGTAGGGCCGAGCAATTCTAGGTTGAACTTTTCGCTAGCTTGTACAATTCTGCTGAATCAATTGCCACTTGTTTCTAAAGTTCCTGCTCTACTGCCTGTTGAGTCAAGTAGAGTTGATATCCAGAGCTCAAAATATGCAAGAAAGAGGCACTTTGTCAACCAAGTGGCCGTGATAGTATAGTGGTTAGTACTCTACATTGTGGTCCCAGCAACCCTGGTTCGAATCTGAGTCGTGGCAATGATGAGTTTTGCATGTTTTAATCTGTTGTAGTGTACTCCAGCGTCAGTCTCATTTCATGTAGTTTGAAACTTGGCAGCTTAAGCCAATTTTTCTGCCGAATCAATTGCCGCTCGTTTCTAAAGTTCCTGCTCTACTGCCTGTTGAATCAAGTAGAGTTGATATCCAGAGCTCAAAATATGCAAGAAAGAGGCACTTTGTCAACCAAGTGGCCGTGATAGTATAGTGGTTTGTACTCTACGTTGTGGTCCCAGCAACCCTGGTTTGGATCTGAGTCGTGGCAATGATGAGTTGTGCATGTTTTAATCTGTTGTAGTGTACTCCAGCGTCAGTCTCATTTCATGTAGTTTGAAACTTGGCAGCTTAAGCCAATTTTTCTGCCGAATCAATTGCCGCTCGTTTCTAAAGTTCCTGCTCTACTGCCTGTTGAATCAAGTAGAGTTGATATCCAGAGCTCAAAATATGCAATAAAGAGGGGCTTTGTCAACAAAGTGGCCGTGATCGTATAGTGGTTAGTACTCTGCGTTGTGGTCGCAGCAACCCTGGTTCGAATCCGGGTCACGGCAGCAATGATGAGTTGTGCATTTTTGATCTTTTGTAGTGTACTCCAGCATCAGTCTCATTTCATGTAGTTTGAAACTTGGCAGCTTAAGCCAATTTTTCTAAATGAAGCCCGATGTTTTCCGACAACACCAGTAATTGTACTGGAGTTGTCGACACGTTGTCCATCCGTTTGCATGAACTGCTGTTGGAACACGGTATTTCCCACATTGCAACAATGTGTAGGGCTAGTGGCGCAATGGACAACGCGTCTGACTACGGATCAGAAGATTCTAGGTTCGACTCCTGGCTAGCTCGTACCACTCTTTAACTTGTTGGTCACTTGCTCCTCATTAAACAAGTTCTTGCCCTACAAACTAAGTAAATTTGCATCCTTATAGAGACAAATGATGGCGACAAAGGCTTTCAGATTGCGTGGGACAAAAGGTTTGTAGATCTCAGTTATGTTCACTGGCTATCTCCTACGAGTCTTTAACTTATAAATCACTTACTCCTCGTTTCACAACTTCCTGCTCTACAAACTGTGTATAAAAAGCATCTGACTACTACTCTGTAGGGCCGAGCAATTCTAGGTTGAACTTTTGGCTAGCTTGTACAATTCTGCTGAATCAATTGCCACTCGTTTCTAAAGTTCCTGCTCTACTGCCTGTTGAATCAAGTAGAGTTGATATCCAGAGCTCAAAATATGCAAGAAAGAGGCACTTTGTCAACCAAGTGGCCGTGATAGTATAGTGGTTAGTACTCTATGTTGTGGTCCCAGAAACCCTGGTTCGAATCTGAGTCGTGGCAATGATGAGTTGTGCATGTTTTAATCTGTTGTAGTGTACTCCGGCGTCAGTCTCATTTCATGTAGTTTGAAACTTGGCAGCTTAAGCCAATTTTTCTGCCGAATCAATTGCCGCTCGTTTCTAAAGTTCCTGCTCTACTGCCTGTTGAATCAAGTAGAGTTGATATCCAGAGCTCAAAATATGCAATAAAGAGGGGCTTTGTCAACAAAGTGGCTGTGATCGTATAGTGGTTAGTACTCTGCGTTGTGGTCGCAGCAACCCTGGTTCGAATCCGGGTCACGGCAGCAATGATGAGTTGTGCATGTTTTGATCTCTTGTAGTGTACTCCAGCATCAGTCTCATTTCATGTAGTTTGAAACTTGGCAGCTTAAGCCAATTTTTCTAAATGAAGCCCGATGTTTTCCGACAACACCAGTAATTGTACTGGAGTTGTCGACACGTCCATCCGTTTGCATGAACTGCTGTTGGAACACGGTATTTCCCACACTGCAACAACGTGTAGGGCTAGTGGCGCATTGGACAACGCGTCTGACTACGGATCAGAAGATTCTAGGTTCGACTCCTGGCTAGCTCGTACCACTCTTTAACTTGTGGGTCACTTGCTCCTCATTAAACAAGTTCTTGCCCTACAAACTAAGTAAATTTGCATCCTTATAGAGACAATTGATGGCGACAAAGGCTTTCAGATTGCGTGGGACAAAAGGTTTGTAGATCTCAGTTATGTTCACTGGCTATCTCCTACGAGTCTTTAACTTATAAATCACTTACTCCTCGTTTCACAACTTCCTGCTCTACAAACTGTGTATAAAAAGCATCTGACTACTACTCTGTAGGGCCGAGCAATTCTAGGTTGAACTTTTGGCTAGCTTGTACAATTCTGCTGAATCAATTGCCACTCGTTTCTGCAGTTCCTGCTCCACTGCCTGTTGAATCAAGTAGAGTTGATATCCAGAGCTCAAAATATGCAAGAAAGAGGCACTTTGTCAACCAAGTGGCCGTGATAGTATAGTGGTTAATACTCTACGTTGTGGTCCCAGCAACCCTGGTACGAATCTGAGTCGTGGCAATGATGAGTTGTGCATGTTTTAATCTGTTGTAGTGTACTCCAGCGTCAGTCTCATTTCATGTAGTTTGAAACTTGGCAGCTTAAGCCAATTTTTCTGCCGAATCAATTGCCGCTCGTTTCTAAAGTTCCTGCTCTACTGCCTGTTGAATCAAGTAGAGTTGATATCCAGAGCTCAAAATATGCAATAAAGAGGGGCTTTGTCAACAAAGTGGCTGTGATCGTATAGTGGTTAGTACTCTGCGTTGTGGTCGCAGCAACCCTGGTTCGAATCCGGGTCACGGCAGCAATGATGAGTTGTGCATGTTTTGATCTCTTGTAGTGTACTCCAGCATCAGTCTCATTTCATGTAGTTTGAAACTTGGCAGCTTAAGCCAATTTTTCTAAATGAAGCCCGATGTTTTCCGACAACACCAGTAATTGTACTGGAGTTGTCGACACGTCCATCCGTTTGCATGAACTGCTGTTGGAACACGGTATTTCCCACACTGCAACAACGTGTAGGGCTAGTGGCGCATTGGACAACGCGTCTGACTACGGCTCAGAAGATTCTAGGTTCGACTCCTGGCTAGCTCGTACCACTCTTTAACTTGTGGGTCACTTGCTCCTCATTAAACAAGTTCTTGCCCTACAAACTAAGTAAATTTGCATCCTTATAGAGACAATTGATGGCGACAAAGGCTTTCAGATTGCGTGGGACAAAAGGTTTGTAGATCTCAGTTATGTTCACTGGCTATCTCCTACGAGTCTTTAACTTATAAATCACTTACTCCTCGTTTCACAACTTCCTGCTCTACAAACTGTGTATAAAAAGCATCTGACTACTACTCTGTAGGGCCGAGCAATTCTAGGTTGAACTTTTCGCTAGCTTGTACAATTCTGCTGAATCAATTGCCACTTGTTTCTAAAGTTCCTGCTCTACTGCCTGTTGAGTCAAGTAGAGTTGATATCCAGAGCTCAAAATATGCAAGAAAGAGGCACTTTGTCAACCAAGTGGCCGTGATAGTATAGTGGTTAGTACTCTACATTGTGGTCCCAGCAACCCTGGTTCGAATCTGAGTCGTGGCAATGATGAGTTTTGCATGTTTTAATCTGTTGTAGTGTACTCCAGCGTCAGTCTCATTTCATGTAGTTTGAAACTTGGCAGCTTAAGCCAATTTTTCTGCCGAATCAATTGCCGCTCGTTTCTAAAGTTCCTGCTCTACTGCCTGTTGAATCAAGTAGAGTTGATATCCAGAGCTCAAAATATGCAAGAAAGAGGCACTTTGTCAACCAAGTGGCCGTGATAGTATAGTGGTTTGTACTCTACGTTGTGGTCCCAGCAACCCTGGTTTGGATCTGAGTCGTGGCAATGATGAGTTGTGCATGTTTTAATCTGTTGTAGTGTACTCCAGCGTCAGTCTCATTTCATGTAGTTTGAAACTTGGCAGCTTAAGCCAATTTTTCTGCCGAATCAATTGCCGCTCGTTTCTAAAGTTCCTGCTCTACTGCCTGTTGAATCAAGTAGAGTTGATATCCAGAGCTCAAAATATGCAATAAAGAGGGGCTTTGTCAACAAAGTGGCCGTGATCGTATAGTGGTTAGTACTCTGCGTTGTGGTCGCAGCAACCCTGGTTCGAATCCGGGTCACGGCAGCAATGATGAGTTGTGCATTTTTGATCTTTTGTAGTGTACTCCAGCATCAGTCTCATTTCATGTAGTTTGAAACTTGGCAGCTTAAGCCAATTTTTCTAAATGAAGCCCGATGTTTTCCGACAACACCAGTAATTGTACTGGAGTTGTCGACACGTTGTCCATCCGTTTGCATGAACTGCTGTTGGAACACGGTATTTCCCACATTGCAACAATGTGTAGGGCTAGTGGCGCAATGGACAACGCGTCTGACTACGGATCAGAAGATTCTAGGTTCGACTCCTGGCTAGCTCGTACCACTCTTTAACTTGTTGGTCACTTGCTCCTCATTAAACAAGTTCTTGCCCTACAAACTAAGTAAATTTGCATCCTTATAGAGACAAATGATGGCGACAAAGGCTTTCAGATTGCGTGGGACAAAAGGTTTGTAGATCTCAGTTATGTTCACTGGCTATCTCCTACGAGTCTTTAACTTATAAATCACTTACTCCTCGTTTCACAACTTCCTGCTCTACAAACTGTGTATAAAAAGCATCTGACTACTACTCTGTAGGGCCGAGCAATTCTAGGTTGAACTTTTGGCTAGCTTGTACAATTCTGCTGAATCAATTGCCACTCGTTTCTAAAGTTCCTGCTCTACTGCCTGTTGAATCAAGTAGAGTTGATATCCAGAGCTCAAAATATGCAAGAAAGAGGCACTTTGTCAACCAAGTGGCCGTGATAGTATAGTGGTTAGTACTCTATGTTGTGGTCCCAGAAACCCTGGTTCGAATCTGAGTCGTGGCAATGATGAGTTGTGCATGTTTTAATCTGTTGTAGTGTACTCCGGCGTCAGTCTCATTTCATGTAGTTTGAAACTTGGCAGCTTAAGCCAATTTTTCTGCCGAATCAATTGCCGCTCGTTTCTAAAGTTCCTGCTCTACTGCCTGTTGAATCAAGTAGAGTTGATATCCAGAGCTCAAAATATGCAATAAAGAGGGGCTTTGTCAACAAAGTGGCTGTGATCGTATAGTGGTTAGTACTCTGCGTTGTGGTCGCAGCAACCCTGGTTCGAATCCGGGTCACGGCAGCAATGATGAGTTGTGCATGTTTTGATCTCTTGTAGTGTACTCCAGCATCAGTCTCATTTCATGTAGTTTGAAACTTGGCAGCTTAAGCCAATTTTTCTAAATGAAGCCCGATGTTTTCCGACAACACCAGTAATTGTACTGGAGTTGTCGACACGTCCATCCGTTTGCATGAACTGCTGTTGGAACACGGTATTTCCCACACTGCAACAACGTGTAGGGCTAGTGGCGCATTGGACAACGCGTCTGACTACGGATCAGAAGATTCTAGGTTCGACTCCTGGCTAGCTCGTACCACTCTTTAACTTGTGGGTCACTTGCTCCTCATTAAACAAGTTCTTGCCCTACAAACTAAGTAAATTTGCATCCTTATAGAGACAATTGATGGCGACAAAGGCTTTCAGATTGCGTGGGACAAAAGGTTTGTAGATCTCAGTTATGTTCACTGGCTATCTCCTACGAGTCTTTAACTTATAAATCACTTACTCCTCGTTTCACAACTTCCTGCTCTACAAACTGTGTATAAAAAGCATCTGACTACTACTCTGTAGGGCCGAGCAATTCTAGGTTGAACTTTTGGCTAGCTTGTACAATTCTGCTGAATCAATTGCCATTCGTTTCTAAAGTTCCTGCTCTACTGCCTGTTGAATCAAGTAGAGTTGATATCCAGAGCTCAAAATATGCAAGAAAGAGGCACTTTGTCAACCAAGTGGCCGTGATAGTATAGTGGTTAGTACTCTATGTTGTGGTCCTAGCAACCCTGGTTCGAATCTGAGTCGTCGCAATGATGAGTTGTGCATGTTTTAATCTGTTGTAGTGTACTCCAGCGTCAGTCTCATTTCATGTAATTTGAAACTTGGCAGCTTAAGCCAATTTTTCTGCCGAATCAATTGCCGCTCGTTTCTAAAGTTCCTGCTCTACTGCCTGTTGAATCAAGTAGAGTTGATATCCAGAGCTCAAAATATGCAATAAAGAGGGGCTTTGTCAACAAAGTGGCCGTGATCGTATAGTGGTTAGTACTCTGCGTTGTGGTCGCAGCAACCCTGGTTCGAATCCGGGTCACGGCAGCAATGATGAGTTGTGCATTTTTGATCTTTTGTAGTGTACTCCAGCATCAGTCTCATTTCATGTAGTTTGAAACTTGGCAGCTTAAGCCAATTTTTCTAAATGAAGCCCGATGTTTTCCGACAACACCAGTAATTGTACTGGAGTTGTCGACACGTCCATCCGTTTGCATGAACTGCTGTTGGAACACGGTATTTCCCACACTGCAACAACGTGTAGGGCTAGTGGCGCATTGGACAACGCGTCTGACTACGGATCAGAAGATTCTAGGTTCGACTCCTGGCTAGCTCGTACCACTCTTTAACTTGTGGGTCACTTGCTCCTCATTAAACAAGTTCTTGCCCTACAAACTAAGTAAATTTGCATCCTTATAGAGACAATTGATGGCGACAAAGGCTTTCAGATTGCGTGGGACAAAAGGTTTGTAGATCTCAGTTATGTTCACTGGCTATCTCCTACGAGTCTTTAACTTATAAATCACTTACTCCTCGTTTCACAACTTCCTGCTCTACAAACTGTGTATAAAAAGCATCTGACTACTACTCTGTAGGGCCGAGCAATTCTAGGTTGAACTTTTCGCTAGCTTGTACAATTCTGCTGAATCAATTGCCACTTGTTTCTAAAGTTCCTGCTCTACTGCCTGTTGAGTCAAGTAGAGTTGATATCCAGAGCTCAAAATATGCAAGAAAGAGGCACTTTGTCAACCAAGTGGCCGTGATAGTATAGTGGTTAGTACTCTACATTGTGGTCCCAGCAACCCTGGTTCGAATCTGAGTCGTGGCAATGATGAGTTTTGCATGTTTTAATCTGTTGTAGTGTACTCCAGCGTCAGTCTCATTTCATGTAGTTTGAAACTTGGCAGCTTAAGCCAATTTTTCTGCCGAATCAATTGCCGCTCGTTTCTAAAGTTCCTGCTCTACTGCCTGTTGAATCAAGTAGAGTTGATATCCAGAGCTCAAAATATGCAAGAAAGAGGCACTTTGTCAACCAAGTGGCCGTGATAGTATAGTGGTTTGTACTCTACGTTGTGGTCCCAGCAACCCTGGTTTGGATCTGAGTCGTGGCAATGATGAGTTGTGCATGTTTTAATCTGTTGTAGTGTACTCCAGCGTCAGTCTCATTTCATGTAGTTTGAAACTTGGCAGCTTAAGCCAATTTTTCTGCCGAATCAATTGCCGCTCGTTTCTAAAGTTCCTGCTCTACTGCCTGTTGAATCAAGTAGAGTTGATATCCAGAGCTCAAAATATGCAATAAAGAGGGGCTTTGTCAACAAAGTGGCCGTGATCGTATAGTGGTTAGTACTCTGCGTTGTGGTCGCAGCAACCCTGGTTCGAATCCGGGTCACGGCAGCAATGATGAGTTGTGCATTTTTGATCTTTTGTAGTGTACTCCAGCATCAGTCTCATTTCATGTAGTTTGAAACTTGGCAGCTTAAGCCAATTTTTCTAAATGAAGCCCGATGTTTTCCGACAACACCAGTAATTGTACTGGAGTTGTCGACACGTCCATCCGTTTGCATGAACTGCTGTTGGAACACGGTATTTCCCACACTGCAACAACGTGTAGGGCTAGTGGCGCATTGGACAACGCGTCTGACTACGGATCAGAAGATTCTAGGTTCGACTCCTGGCTAGCTCGTACCACTCTTTAACTTGTGGGTCACTTGCTCCTCATTAAACAAGTTCTTGCCCTACAAACTAAGTAAATTTGCATCCTTATAGAGACAATTGATGGCGACAAAGGCTTTCAGATTGCGTGGGACAAAAGGTTTGTAGATCTCAGTTATGTTCACTGGCTATCTCCTACGAGTCTTTAACTTATAAATCACTTACTCCTCGTTTCACAACTTCCTGCTCTACAAACTGTGTATAAAAAGCATCTGACTACTACTCTGTAGGGCCGAGCAATTCTAGGTTGAACTTTTCGCTAGCTTGTACAATTCTGCTGAATCAATTGCCACTTGTTTCTAAAGTTCCTGCTCTACTGCCTGTTGAGTCAAGTAGAGTTGATATCCAGAGCTCAAAATATGCAAGAAAGAGGCACTTTGTCAACCAAGTGGCCGTGATAGTATAGTGGTTAGTACTCTACATTGTGGTCCCAGCAACCCTGGTTCGAATCTGAGTCGTGGCAATGATGAGTTTTGCATGTTTTAATCTGTTGTAGTGTACTCCAGCGTCAGTCTCATTTCATGTAGTTTGAAACTTGGCAGCTTAAGCCAATTTTTCTGCCGAATCAATTGCCGCTCGTTTCTAAAGTTCCTGCTCTACTGCCTGTTGAATCAAGTAGAGTTGATATCCAGAGCTCAAAATATGCAAGAAAGAGGCACTTTGTCAACCAAGTGGCCGTGATAGTATAGTGGTTTGTACTCTACGTTGTGGTCCCAGCAACCCTGGTTTGGATCTGAGTCGTGGCAATGATGAGTTGTGCATGTTTTAATCTGTTGTAGTGTACTCCAGCGTCAGTCTCATTTCATGTAGTTTGAAACTTGGCAGCTTAAGCCAATTTTTCTGCCGAATCAATTGCCGCTCGTTTCTAAAGTTCCTGCTCTACTGCCTGTTGAATCAAGTAGAGTTGATATCCAGAGCTCAAAATATGCAATAAAGAGGGGCTTTGTCAACAAAGTGGCCGTGATCGTATAGTGGTTAGTACTCTGCGTTGTGGTCGCAGCAACCCTGGTTCGAATCCGGGTCACGGCAGCAATGATGAGTTGTGCATTTTTGATCTTTTGTAGTGTACTCCAGCATCAGTCTCATTTCATGTAGTTTGAAACTTGGCAGCTTAAGCCAATTTTTCTAAATGAAGCCCGATGTTTTCCGACAACACCAGTAATTGTACTGGAGTTGTCGACACGTTGTCCATCCGTTTGCATGAACTGCTGTTGGAACACGGTATTTCCCACATTGCAACAATGTGTAGGGCTAGTGGCGCAATGGACAACGCGTCTGACTACGGATCAGAAGATTCTAGGTTCGACTCCTGGCTAGCTCGTACCACTCTTTAACTTGTTGGTCACTTGCTCCTCATTAAACAAGTTCTTGCCCTACAAACTAAGTAAATTTGCATCCTTATAGAGACAAATGATGGCGACAAAGGCTTTCAGATTGCGTGGGACAAAAGGTTTGTAGATCTCAGTTATGTTCACTGGCTATCTCCTACGAGTCTTTAACTTATAAATCACTTACTCCTCGTTTCACAACTTCCTGCTCTACAAACTGTGTATAAAAAGCATCTGACTACTACTCTGTAGGGCCGAGCAATTCTAGGTTGAACTTTTGGCTAGCTTGTACAATTCTGCTGAATCAATTGCCACTCGTTTCTAAAGTTCCTGCTCTACTGCCTGTTGAATCAAGTAGAGTTGATATCCAGAGCTCAAAATATGCAAGAAAGAGGCACTTTGTCAACCAAGTGGCCGTGATAGTATAGTGGTTAGTACTCTATGTTGTGGTCCCAGAAACCCTGGTTCGAATCTGAGTCGTGGCAATGATGAGTTGTGCATGTTTTAATCTGTTGTAGTGTACTCCGGCGTCAGTCTCATTTCATGTAGTTTGAAACTTGGCAGCTTAAGCCAATTTTTCTGCCGAATCAATTGCCGCTCGTTTCTAAAGTTCCTGCTCTACTGCCTGTTGAATCAAGTAGAGTTGATATCCAGAGCTCAAAATATGCAATAAAGAGGGGCTTTGTCAACAAAGTGGCTGTGATCGTATAGTGGTTAGTACTCTGCGTTGTGGTCGCAGCAACCCTGGTTCGAATCCGGGTCACGGCAGCAATGATGAGTTGTGCATGTTTTGATCTCTTGTAGTGTACTCCAGCATCAGTCTCATTTCATGTAGTTTGAAACTTGGCAGCTTAAGCCAATTTTTCTAAATGAAGCCCGATGTTTTCCGACAACACCAGTAATTGTACTGGAGTTGTCGACACGTCCATCCGTTTGCATGAACTGCTGTTGGAACACGGTATTTCCCACACTGCAACAACGTGTAGGGCTAGTGGCGCATTGGACAACGCGTCTGACTACGGATCAGAAGATTCTAGGTTCGACTCCTGGCTAGCTCGTACCACTCTTTAACTTGTGGGTCACTTGCTCCTCATTAAACAAGTTCTTGCCCTACAAACTAAGTAAATTTGCATCCTTATAGAGACAATTGATGGCGACAAAGGCTTTCAGATTGCGTGGGACAAAAGGTTTGTAGATCTCAGTTATGTTCACTGGCTATCTCCTACGAGTCTTTAACTTATAAATCACTTACTCCTCGTTTCACAACTTCCTGCTCTACAAACTGTGTATAAAAAGCATCTGACTACTACTCTGTAGGGCCGAGCAATTCTAGGTTGAACTTTTCGCTAGCTTGTACAATTCTGCTGAATCAATTGCCACTTGTTTCTAAAGTTCCTGCTCTACTGCCTGTTGAGTCAAGTAGAGTTGATATCCAGAGCTCAAAATATGCAAGAAAGAGGCACTTTGTCAACCAAGTGGCCGTGATAGTATAGTGGTTAGTACTCTACATTGTGGTCCCAGCAACCCTGGTTCGAATCTGAGTCGTGGCAATGATGAGTTTTGCATGTTTTAATCTGTTGTAGTGTACTCCAGCGTCAGTCTCATTTCATGTAGTTTGAAACTTGGCAGCTTAAGCCAATTTTTCTGCCGAATCAATTGCCGCTCGTTTCTAAAGTTCCTGCTCTACTGCCTGTTGAATCAAGTAGAGTTGATATCCAGAGCTCAAAATATGCAAGAAAGAGGCACTTTGTCAACCAAGTGGCCGTGATAGTATAGCGGTTTGTACTCTACGTTGTGGTCCCAGCAACCCTGGTTTGGATCTGAGTCGTGGCAATGATGAGTTGTGCATGTTTTAATCTGTTGTAGTGTACTCCAGCGTCAGTCTCATTTCATGTAGTTTGAAACTTGGCAGCTTAAGCCAATTTTTCTGCCGAATCAATTGCCGCTCGTTTCTAAAGTTCCTGCTCTACTGCCTGTTGAATCAAGTAGAGTTGATATCCAGAGCTCAAAATATGCAATAAAGAGGGGCTTTGTCAACAAAGTGGCCGTGATCGTATAGTGGTTAGTACTCTGCGTTGTGGTCGCAGCAACCCTGGTTCGAATCCGGGTCACGGCAGCAATGATGAGTTGTGCATTTTTGATCTTTTGTAGTGTACTCCAGCATCAGTCTCATTTCATGTAGTTTGAAACTTGGCAGCTTAAGCCAATTTTTCTAAATGAAGCCCGATGTTTTCCGACAACACCAGTAATTGTACTGGAGTTGTCGACACGTTGTCCATCCGTTTGCATGAACTGCTGTTGGAACACGGTATTTCCCACATTGCAACAATGTGTAGGGCTAGTGGCGCAATGGACAACGCGTCTGACTACGGATCAGAAGATTCTAGGTTCGACTCCTGGCTAGCTCGTACCACTCTTTAACTTGTTGGTCACTTGCTCCTCATTAAACAAGTTCTTGCCCTACAAACTAAGTAAATTTGCATCCTTATAGAGACAAATGATGGCGACAAAGGCTTTCAGATTGCGTGGGACAAAAGGTTTGTAGATCTCAGTTATGTTCACTGGCTATCTCCTACGAGTCTTTAACTTATAAATCACTTACTCCTCGTTTCACAACTTCCTGCTCTACAAACTGTGTATAAAAAGCATCTGACTACTACTCTGTAGGGCCGAGCAATTCTAGGTTGAACTTTTGGCTAGCTTGTACAATTCTGCTGAATCAATTGCCACTCGTTTCTAAAGTTCCTGCTCTACTGCCTGTTGAATCAAGTAGAGTTGATATCCAGAGCTCAAAATATGCAAGAAAGAGGCACTTTGTCAACCAAGTGGCCGTGATAGTATAGTGGTTAGTACTCTATGTTGTGGTCCCAGAAACCCTGGTTCGAATCTGAGTCGTGGCAATGATGAGTTGTGCATGTTTTAATCTGTTGTAGTGTACTCCGGCGTCAGTCTCATTTCATGTAGTTTGAAACTTGGCAGCTTAAGCCAATTTTTCTGCCGAATCAATTGCCGCTCGTTTCTAAAGTTCCTGCTCTACTGCCTGTTGAATCAAGTAGAGTTGATATCCAGAGCTCAAAATATGCAATAAAGAGGGGCTTTGTCAACAAAGTGGCCGTGATCGTATAGTGGTTAGTACTCTGCGTTGTGGTCGCAGCAACCCTGGTTCGAATCCGGGTCACGGCAGCAATGATGAGTTGTGCATTTTTGATCTTTTGTAGTGTACTCCAGCATCAGTCTCATTTCATGTAGTTTGAAACTTGGCAGCTTAAGCCAATTTTTCTAAATGAAGCCCGATGTTTTCCGACAACACCAGTAATTGTACTGGAGTTGTCGACACGTCCATCCGTTTGCATGAACTGCTGTTGGAACACGGTATTTCCCACACTGCAACAACGTGTAGGGCTAGTGGCGCATTGGACAACGCGTCTGACTACGGATCAGAAGATTCTAGGTTCGACTCCTGGCTAGCTCGTACCACTCTTTAACTTGTGGGTCACTTGCTCCTCATTAAACAAGTTCTTGCCCTACAAACTAAGTAAATTTGCATCCTTATAGAGACAATTGATGGCGACAAAGGCTTTCAGATTGCGTGGGACAAAAGGTTTGTAGATCTCAGTTATGTTCACTGGCTATCTCCTACGAGTCTTTAACTTATAAATCACTTACTCCTCGTTTCACAACTTCCTGCTCTACAAACTGTGTATAAAAAGCATCTGACTACTACTCTGTAGGGCCGAGCAATTCTAGGTTGAACTTTTCGCTAGCTTGTACAATTCTGCTGAATCAATTGCCACTTGTTTCTAAAGTTCCTGCTCTACTGCCTGTTGAGTCAAGTAGAGTTGATATCCAGAGCTCAAAATATGCAAGAAAGAGGCACTTTGTCAACCAAGTGGCCGTGATAGTATAGTGGTTAGTACTCTACATTGTGGTCCCAGCAACCCTGGTTCGAATCTGAGTCGTGGCAATGATGAGTTTTGCATGTTTTAATCTGTTGTAGTGTACTCCAGCGTCAGTCTCATTTCATGTAGTTTGAAACTTGGCAGCTTAAGCCAATTTTTCTGCCGAATCAATTGCCGCTCGTTTCTAAAGTTCCTGCTCTACTGCCTGTTGAATCAAGTAGAGTTGATATCCAGAGCTCAAAATATGCAAGAAAGAGGCACTTTGTCAACCAAGTGGCCGTGATAGTATAGTGGTTTGTACTCTACGTTGTGGTCCCAGCAACCCTGGTTTGGATCTGAGTCGTGGCAATGATGAGTTGTGCATGTTTTAATCTGTTGTAGTGTACTCCAGCGTCAGTCTCATTTCATGTAGTTTGAAACTTGGCAGCTTAAGCCAATTTTTCTGCCGAATCAATTGCCGCTCGTTTCTAAAGTTCCTGCTCTACTGCCTGTTGAATCAAGTAGAGTTGATATCCAGAGCTCAAAATATGCAATAAAGAGGGGCTTTGTCAACAAAGTGGCCGTGATCGTATAGTGGTTAGTACTCTGCGTTGTGGTCGCAGCAACCCTGGTTCGAATCCGGGTCACGGCAGCAATGATGAGTTGTGCATTTTTGATCTTTTGTAGTGTACTCCAGCATCAGTCTCATTTCATGTAGTTTGAAACTTGGCAGCTTAAGCCAATTTTTCTAAATGAAGCCCGATGTTTTCCGACAACACCAGTAATTGTACTGGAGTTGTCGACACGTTGTCCATCCGTTTGCATGAACTGCTGTTGGAACACGGTATTTCCCACATTGCAACAATGTGTAGGGCTAGTGGCGCAATGGACAACGCGTCTGACTACGGATCAGAAGATTCTAGGTTCGACTCCTGGCTAGCTCGTACCACTCTTTAACTTGTTGGTCACTTGCTCCTCATTAAACAAGTTCTTGCCCTACAAACTAAGTAAATTTGCATCCTTATAGAGACAAATGATGGCGACAAAGGCTTTCAGATTGCGTGGGACAAAAGGTTTGTAGATCTCAGTTATGTTCACTGGCTATCTCCTACGAGTCTTTAACTTATAAATCACTTACTCCTCGTTTCACAACTTCCTGCTCTACAAACTGTGTATAAAAAGCATCTGACTACTACTCTGTAGGGCCGAGCAATTCTAGGTTGAACTTTTCGCTAGCTTGTACAATTCTGCTGAATCAATTGCCACTTGTTTCTAAAGTTCCTGCTCTACTGCCTGTTGAGTCAAGTAGAGTTGATATCCAGAGCTCAAAATATGCAATAAAGAGGGGCTTTGTCAACAAAGTGGCCGTGATCGTATAGTGGTTAGTACTCTGCGTTGTGGTCGCAGCAACCCTGGTTCGAATCCGGGTCACGGCAGCAATGATGAGTTGTGCATTTTTGATCTTTTGTAGTGTACTCCAGCATCAGTCTCATTTCATGTAGTTTGAAACTTGGCAGCTTAAGCCAATTTTTCTAAATGAAGCCCGATGTTTTCCGACAACACCAGTAATTGTACTGGAGTTGTCGACACGTTGTCCATCCGTTTGCATGAACTGCTGTTGGAACACGGTATTTCCCACATTGCAACAACGTGTAGGGCTAGTGGCGCAATGGACAACGCGTCTGACTACGGATCAGAAGATTCTAGGTTCGACTCCTGGCTAGCTCGTACCACTCTTTAACTTGTTGGTCACTTGCTCCTCATTAAACAAGTTCTTGCCCTACAAACTAAGTAAATTTGCATCCTTATAGAGACAAATGATGGCGACAAAGGCTTTCAGATTGCGTGGGACAAAAGGTTTGTAGATCTCAGTTATGTTCACTGGCTATCTCCTACGAGTCTTTAACTTATAAATCACTTACTCCTCGTTTCACAACTTCCTGCTCTGCAAACTGTGTATAAAAAGCATCTGACTACTACTCTGTAGGGCCGAGCAATTCTAGGTTGAACTTTTGGCTAGCTTGTACAATTCTGCTGAATCAATTGCGACTCGTTTCTAAAGTTCCTGCTCTACTGCCTGTTGAATCAAGTAGAGTTGATATCCAGAGCTCAAAATATGCAAGAAAGAGGCACTTTGTCAACCAAGTGGCCGTGATAGTATAGTGGTTAGTACTCTATGTTGTGGTCCCAGAAACCCTGGTTCGAATCTGAGTCGTGGCAATGATGAGTTGTGCATGTTTTAATCTGTTGTAGTGTACTCCGGCGTCAGTCTCATTTCATGTAGTTTGAAACTTGGCAGCTTAAGCCAATTTTTCTGCCGAATCAATTGCCGCTCGTTTCTAAAGTTCCTGCTCTACTGCCTGTTGAATCAAGTAGAGTTGATATCCAGAGCTCAAAATATGCAATAAAGAGGGGCTTTGTCAACAAAGTGGCTGTGATCGTATAGTGGTTAGTACTCTGCGTTGTGTTCGCAGCAACCCTGGTTCGAATCCGGGTCACGGCAGCAATGATGAGTTGTGCATTTTTGATCTTTTGTAGTGTACTCCAGCATCAGTCTCATTTCATGTAGTTTGAAACTTGGCAGCTTAAGCCAATTTTTCTAAATGAAGCCCGATGTTTTCCGACAACACCAGTAATTGTACTGGAGTTGTCGACACGTTGTCCATCCGTTTGCATGAACTGCTGTTGGAACACGGTATTTCCCACATTGCAACAACGTGTAGGGCTAGTGGCGCAATAGACAATGCGTCTGACTATGGATCAGAATATTCTAGGTCTGACTCCTGGCTAGCTCGTACCACTCTTTAACTTGTTGGTCACTTGCTCCTCATTAAACAAGTTCTTGCCCTACAAACTAAGTAAATTTGCATCCCTATAGAGACAAATGATGGCGACAAAGGCTTTCAGATTGCGTGGGACAAAAGGTTTGTAGATCTCAGTTATGTTCACTGGCTATCTCCTACGAGTCTTTAACTTATAAATCACTTACTCCTCGTTTCACAACTTCCTGCTCTACAAACTGTGTATAAAAAGCATCTGACTACTACTCTGTAGGGCCGAGCAATTCTAGGTTGAACTTTTGGCTAGCTTGTACAATTCTGCTGAATCAATTGCCACTCGTTTCTAAAGTTCCTGCTCTACTGCCTGTTGAATCAAGTAGAGTTGCTATCCAGAGCTCAAAATATGCAAGAAAGAGGCACTTTGTCAACCAAGTGGCCGTGATAGTATAGTGGTTAGTACTCTACGTTGTGGTCCCAGCAACCCTGGTTCGAATCTGAGTCGTGGCAATGATGAGTTGTGCATGTTTTAATCCGTTGTAGTGTACTCCAGCGTCAGTCTCATTTCATGTAGTTTGAAACTTGGCAGCTTAAGCCGATTTTTCTGCCGAATCAATTGCCGCTCGTTTCTAAAGTTCCTGCTCTACTGCCTGTTGAATCAAGTAGAGTTGATATCCAGAGCTCAAAATATGCAATAAAGAGGGGCTTTGTCAACAAAGTGGCCGTGATCGTATAGTGGTTAGTACTCTGTGTTGTGGTCGCAGCAACCCTGGTTCGAATCCGGGTCACGGCAGCAATGATGAGTTGTGCATTTTTGATCTTTTGTAGTGTACTCCAGCATCAGTCTCATTTCATGTAGTTTGAAACTTGGCAGCTTAAGCCAATTTTTCTAAATGAAGCCCGATGTTTATCGACAACACCAGTAATTGTACTGGAGTTGTCGACACGTTGTCCATCCGTTTGCATGAACTGCTGTTGGAACACGGTATTTCCCAAATCGCAGCAACGTGTAGGGCTAGTGGCGCAATGGACAACGCGTCTGACTATGGATCAGAAGATTCTAGGTTCGACTCCTGGCTAGCTCGTACCACTCTTTAACTTGTGGGTCACTTGCTCCTCATTAAACAAGTTCTTGCCCTACAAACTAAGTAAATTTGCATCCTTATAGAGACAAATGATGGCGACAAAGGCTTTCAGATTGCGTGGGACAAAAGGTTTGTAGATCTCAGTTATGTTCACTGGCTATCTCATACGAGTCTTTAACTTATAAATCACTTACTCCTCGTTTCACAACTTCCTGCTCTACAAACTGTGTATAAAAAGCATCTGACTACTACTCTGTAGGGCCGAGCAATTCTAGGTTGAACTTTTGGCTAGCTTGTACAATTCTGCTGAATCAATTGCCACTCGTTTCTAAAGTTCCTGCTCTACTGCCTGTTGAATCAAGTAGAGTTGATATCCAGAGCTCAAAATATGCAAGAAAGAGGCACTTTGTCAACCAAGAGGCCGTGATAGTATAGTGGTTAGTACTCTACGTTGTGGTCCCAGCAACCCTGGTTCGAATCTGTGTCGTGGCAATGATGAGTTGTGCATGTTTTGATCTCTTGTAGTGTACTCCAGCATCAGTCTCATTTCATGTAGTTTGAAACTTGGCAGCTTAAGCCAATTTTTCTGCTGAATCAATTGCCGCTCGTTTCTAAAGTTCCTGCTCGACTGCCTGTTGAATCAAGTAGAGTTGATATCCAGAGCTCAAAATATGCAATAAAGAGGGGCTTTGTCAACAAAGTGGCCGTGATCGTATAGTGGTTAGTACTCTGTGTTGTGGTCGCAGCAACCCTGGTTCGAATCCGGGTCACGGCAGCAATGGTGAGTTGTGCATTTTTGATCTTTTGTAGTGTACTCCAGCGTCAGTCTCATTTCATGTAGTTTGAAACTTGGCAGCTTAAGCCGATTTTTCTGCCGAATCAATTGCCGCTCGTTTCTAAAGTTCCTGCTCTACTGCCTGTTGAATCAAGTAGAGTTGATATCCAGAGCTCAAAATATGCAATAAAGAGGGGCTTTGTCAACAAAGTGGCCGTGATCGTATAGTGGTTAGTACTCTGTGTTGTGGTCGCAGCAACCCTGGTTCGAATCCGGGTCACGGCAGCAATGATGAGTTGTGCATTTTTGATCTTTTGTAGTGTACTCCAGCATCAGTCTCATTTCATGTAGTTTGAAACTTGGCAGCTTAAGCCAATTTTTCTAAATGAAGCCCGATGTTTATCGACAACACCAGTAATTGTACTGGAGTTGTCGACACGTTGTCCATCCGTTTGCATGAACTGCTGTTGGAACACGGTATTTCCCAAATCGCAACAACGTGTAGGGCTAGTGGCGCAATGGACAACGCGTCTGACTATGGATCAGAAGATTCTAGGTTCGACTCCTGGCTAGCTCGTACCACTCTTTAACTTGTGGGTCACTTGCTCCTCATTAAACAAGTTCTTGCCCTACAAACTAAGTAAATTTGCATCCTTATAGAGACAAATGATGGCGACAAAGGCTTTCAGATTGCGTGGGACAAAAGGTTTGTAGATCTCAGTTATGTTCACTGGCTATCTCCTACGAGTCTTTAACTTATAAATCACTTACTCCTCGTTTCACAACTTCCTGCTCTACAAACTGTGTATAAAAAGCATCTGACTACTACTCTGTAGGGCCGAGCAATTCTAGGTTGAACTTTTGGCTAGCTTGTACAATTCTGCTGAATCAATTGCCACTCGTTTCTAAAGTTCCTGCTCTACTGCCTGTTGAATCAAGTAGAGTTGATATCCAGAGCTCAAAATATGCAAGAAAGAGGCACTTTGTCAACCAAGAGGCCGTGATAGTATAGTGGTTAGTACTCTACGTTGTGGTCCCAGCAACCCTGGTTCGAATCTGTGTCGTGGCAATGATGAGTTGTGCATGTTTTGATCTCTTGTAGTGTACTCCAGCATCAGTCTCATTTCATGTAGTTTGAAACTTGGCAGCTTAAGCCAATTTTTCTGCTGAATCAATTGCCGCTCGTTTCTAAAGTTCCTGCTCGACTGCCTGTTGAATCAAGTAGAGTTGATATCCAGAGCTCAAAATATGCAATAAAGAGGGGCTTTGTCAACAAAGTGGCCGTGATCGTATAGTGGTTAGTACTCTGTGTTGTGGTCGCAGCAACCCTGGTTCGAATCCGGGTCACGGCAGCAATGGTGAGTTGTGCATTTTTGATCTTTTGTAGTGTACTCCAGCATCAGTCTCATTTCATGTAGTTTGAAACTTGGCAGCTTAAGCCAATTTTTCTAAATGAAGCCCGATGTTTTCCGACAACACCAGTAATTGTACTGGAGTTGTCCACACGTTGTCCACCCGTTTGCATGAACTGCTGTTGGAACACGGTATTTCCCACATTGCAACAACGTGTAGGGCTAGTGGGGCAATTGAAAACGCGTCTGACTGCGGATCAGAAGATTCTAGGTTCGACTCCTGGCTAGCTCGTACCACTCTTTAACTTGTGGGTCACTTGCTCCTCATTAAACAAGTTCTTGCCCTACAAACTAAGTAAATTTGCATCCTTATAGAGACAAATGATGGCGACAAAGGCTTTCAGATTGCGTGGGACGAAAGGTTTGTAGATCTCAGTTATGTTCACTGGCTATCTCCTACGAGTCTTTAACTTATAAATCACTTACTCCTCGTTTCACAACTTCCTGCTCTACAAACTGTGTATAAAAAGCATCTGACTACTACTCTGTAGGGCCGAGCAATTCTAGGTTGAACTTTTGGCTAGCTTGTACAATTCTGCTGAATCAATTGCCACTCGTTTCTGCAGTTCCTGCTCTACTGCCTGTTGAATCAAGTAGAGTTGATATCCAGAGCTCAAAATATGCAAGAAAGAGGCACTTTGTCAACCAAGTGGCCGTGATAGTATAGTGGTTAGTACTCTACGTTGTGGTCCCAGCAACCCTGGTTCGAATCTGAGTCGTGGCAATGATGAGTTGTGCATGTTTTAATCCGTTGTAGTGTACTCCAGCGTCAGTCTCATTTCATGTAGTTTGAAACTTGGCAGCTTAAGCCGATTTTTCTGCCGAATCAATTGCCGCTCGTTTCTAAAGTTCCTGCTCTACTGCCTGTTGAATCAAGTAGAGTTGATATCCAGAGCTCAAAATATGCAATAAAGAGGGGCTTTGTCAACAAAGTGGCCGTGATCGTATAGTGGTTAGTACTCTGTGTTGTGGTCGCAGCAACCCTGGTTCGAATCCGGGTCACGGCAGCAATGATGAGTTGTGCATTTTTGATCTTTTGTAGTGTACTCCAGCATCAGTCTCATTTCATGTAGTTTGAAACTTGGCAGCTTAAGCCAATTTTTCTGCTGAATCAATTGCCGCTCGTTTCTAAAGTTCCTGCTCGACTGCCTGTTGAATCAAGTAGAGTTGATATCCAGAGCTCAAAATATGCAATAAAGAGGGGCTTTGTCAACAAAGTGGCCGTGATCGTGTAGTGGTTAGTACTCTGTGTTGTGGTCGCGGCAACCCTGGTTCGAATCCAGGTCACGGCAGCAATGGTGAGTTGTGCATTTTTGATCTTTTGTAGTGTACTCCAGCATCAGTCTCATTTCATGTAGTTTGAAACTTGGCAGCTTAAGCCAATTTTTCTAAATGAAGCCCGATGTTTTCCGACAACACCAGTAATTGTACTGGAGTTGTCGACACGTTGTCCATCCGTTTGCATGAACTGCTGTTGGAACACGGTATTTCCCACATTGCAACAACGTGTAGGGCTAGTGGGGCAATGGACAACGCGTCTGACTACGGATCAGAAGATTCTAGGTTCGACTCCTGGCTAGCTCGTACCACTCTCTAACTTGTGGGTCACTTGCTCCTCATTAAACAAGTTCTTGCCCTACAAACTAAGTAAATTTGCATCCTTATAGAGACAAATGATGGCGACAAAGGCTTTCAGATTGCGTGGGATGAAAGGTTTGTAGATCTCAGTTATGTTCACTGGCTATCTCCTACGAGTCTTTAACTTATAAATCACTTACTCCTCGTTTCACAACTTCCTGCTCTACAAACTGTGTATAAAAAGCATCTGACTACTACTCTGTAGGGCCGAGCAATTCTAGGTTGAACTTTTGGCTAGCTTGTACAATTCTGCTGAATCAATTGCCACTCGTTTCTAAAGTTCCTGCTCTACTGCCTGTTGAATCAAGTAGAGTTGATATCCAGAGCTCAAAATATGCAATAAAGAGGGGCTCTGTCAACAAAGTGGCCGTGATCGTATAGTGGTTAGTACTCTACGTTGTGGTCCCAGCAACCCTGGTTCGAATCTGAGTCGTGGCAATGATGAGTTGTGCATGTTTTGATCTCTTGTAGTGTACTCCAGCATCAGTCTCATTTCATGTAGTTTGAAACTTGGCAGCTTAAGCCAATTTTTCTGCTGAATCAATTGCCGCTCGTTTCTAAAGTTCCTGCTCGACTGCCTGTTGAATCAAGTAGAGTTGATATCCAGAGCTCAAAATATGCAATAAAGAGGGGCTTTGTCAACAAAGTGGCCGTGATCGTGTAGTGGTTAGTACTCTGTGTTGTGGTCGCGGCAACCCTGGTTCGAATCCAGGTCACGGCAGCAATGGTGAGTTGTGCATTTTTGATCTTTTGTAGTGTACTCCAGCATCAGTCTCATTTCATGTAGTTTGAAACTTGGCAGCTTAAGCCAATTTTTCTAAATGAAGCCCGATGTTTTCCGACAACACCAGTAATTGTACTGGAGTTGTCCACACGTTGTCCACCCGTTTGCATGAACTGCTGTTGGAACACGGTATTTCCCACATTGCAACAACGTGTAGGGCTAGTGGGGCAATTGAAAACGCGTCTGACTGCGGATCAGAAGATTCTAGGTTCGACTCCTGGCTAGCTCGTACCACTCTTTAACTTGTGGGTCACTTGCTCCTCATTAAACAAGTTCTTGCCCTACAAACTAAGTAAATTTGCATCCTTATAGAGACAAATGATGGCGACAAAGGCTTTCAGATTGCGTGGGACGAAAGGTTTGTAGATCTCAGTTATGTTCACTGGCTATCTCCTACGAGTCTTTAACTTATAAATCACTTACTCCTCGTTTCACAACTTCCTGCTCTACAAACTGTGTATAAAAAGCATCTGACTACTACTCTGTAGGGCCGAGCAATTCTAGGTTGAACTTTTGGCTAGCTTGTACAATTCTGCTGAATCAATTGCCACTCGTTTCTAAAGTTCCTGCTCTACTGCCTGTTGAATCAAGTAGAGTTGATATCCAGAGCTCAAAATATGCAATAAAGAGGGGCTTTGTCAACAAAGTGGCCGTGATCGTATAGTGGTTAGTACTCTGCGTTGTGTTCGCAGCAACCCTGGGTCGAATCCGGGTCACGGCAGCAATGATGAGTTGTGCATTTTTGATCTTTTGTAGTGTACTCCAGCATCAGTCTCATTTCATGTAGTTTGAAACTTGGCAGCTTAAGCCAATTTTTCTGCTGAATCAATTGCCGCTCGTTTCTAAAGTTCCTGCTCGACTGCCTGTTGAATCAAGTAGAGTTGATATCCAGAGCTCAAAATATGCAATAAAGAGGGGCTTTGTCAACAAAGTGGCCGTGATCGTGTAGTGGTTAGTACTCTGTGTTGTGGTCGCGGCAACCCTGGTTCGAATCCAGGTCACGGCAGCAATGGTGAGTTGTGCATTTTTGATCTTTTGTAGTGTACTCCAGCATCAGTCTCATTTCATGTAGTTTGAAACTTGGCAGCTTAAGCCAATTTTTCTAAATGAAGCCCGATGTTTTCCGACAACACCAGTAATTGTACTGGAGTTGTCGACACGTTGTCCATCCGTTTGCATGAACTGCTGTTGGAACACGGTATTTCCCACATTGCAACAACGTGTAGGGCTAGTGGGGCAATGGACAACGCGTCTGACTACGGATCAGAAGATTCTAGGTTCGACTCCTGGCTAGCTCGTACCACTCTCTAACTTGTGGGTCACTTGCTCCTCATTAAACAAGTTCTTGCCCTACAAACTAAGTAAATTTGCATCCTTATAGAGACAAATGATGGCGACAAAGGCTTTCAGATTGCGTGGGATGAAAGGTTTGTAGATCTCAGTTATGTTCACTGGCTATCTCCTACGAGTCTTTAACTTATAAATCACTTACTCCTCGTTTCACAACTTCCTGCTCTACAAACTGTGTATAAAAAGCATCTGACTACTACTCTGTAGGGCCGAGCAATTCTAGGTTGAACTTTTGGCTAGCTTGTACAATTCTGCTGAATCAATTGCCACTCGTTTCTAAAGTTCCTGCTCTACTGCCTGTTGAATCAAGTAGAGTTGATATCCAGAGCTCAAAATATGCAATAAAGAGGGGCTCTGTCAACAAAGTGGCCGTGATCGTATAGTGGTTAGTACTCTACGTTGTGGTCCCAGCAACCCTGGTTCGAATCTGAGTCGTGGCAATGATGAGTTGTGCATGTTTTGATCTCTTGTAGTGTACTCCAGCATCAGTCTCATTTCATGTAGTTTGAAACTTGGCAGCTTAAGCCAATTTTTCTGCTGAATCAATTGCCGCTCGTTTCTAAAGTTCCTGCTCGACTGCCTGTTGAATCAAGTAGAGTTGATATCCAGAGCTCAAAATATGCAATAAAGAGGGGCTTTGTCAACAAAGTGGCCGTGATCGTGTAGTGGTTAGTACTCTGTGTTGTGGTCGCGGCAACCCTGGTTCGAATCCAGGTCACGGCAGCAATGGTGAGTTGTGCATTTTTGATCTTTTGTAGTGTACTCCAGCATCAGTCTCATTTCATGTAGTTTGAAACTTGGCAGCTTAAGCCAATTTTTCTAAATGAAGCCCGATGTTTTCCGACAACACCAGTAATTGTACTGGAGTTGTCCACACGTTGTCCACCCGTTTGCATGAACTGCTGTTGGAACACGGTATTTCCCACATTGCAACAACGTGTAGGGCTAGTGGGGCAATTGAAAACGCGTCTGACTGCGGATCAGAAGATTCTAGGTTCGACTCCTGGCTAGCTCGTACCACTCTTTAACTTGTGGGTCACTTGCTCCTCATTAAACAAGTTCTTGCCCTACAAACTAAGTAAATTTGCATCCTTATAGAGACAAATGATGGCGACAAAGGCTTTCAGATTGCGTGGGACGAAAGGTTTGTAGATCTCAGTTATGTTCACTGGCTATCTCCTACGAGTCTTTAACTTATAAATCACTTACTCCTCGTTTCACAACTTCCTGCTCTACAAACTGTGTATAAAAAGCATCTGACTACTACTCTGTAGGGCCGAGCAATTCTAGGTTGAACTTTTGGCTAGCTTGTACAATTCTGCTGAATCAATTGCCACTCGTTTCTAAAGTTCCTGCTCTACTGCCTGTTGAATCAAGTAGAGTTGATATCCAGAGCTCAAAATATGCAATAAAGAGGGGCTTTGTCAACAAAGTGGCCGTGATCGTATAGTGGTTAGTACTCTGCGTTGTGGTCCCAGCAACCCTGGTTCGAATCTGAGTCGTGGCAATGATGAGTTGTGCATGTTTTAATCCGTTGTAGTGTACTCCAGCGTCAGTCTCATTTCATGTAGTTTGAACCTTGGCAGCTTAAGCCAATTTTTCTGCCGAATCAATTGCCGCTCGTTTCTAAAGTTCCTGCTCTACTGCCTGTTGAATCAAGTAGAGTTGATATCCAGAGCTCAAAATATGCAATAAAGAGGGGCTTTGTCAACAAAGTGGCTGTGATCGTATAGTGGTTAGTACTCTGCGTTGTGGTCGCAGCAACCCTGGTTCGAATCCGGGTCACGGCAGCAATGATGAGTTGTGCATTTTTGATCTTTTGTAGTGTACTCCAGCATCAGTCTCATTTCATGTAGTTTGAAACTTGGCAGCTTAAGCCAATTTTTCTAAATGAAGCCCGATGTTTTCCGACAACACCAGTAATTGTACTGGAGTTGTCGACACGTTGTCCATCCGTTTGCATGAACTGCTGTTGGAACACGGTATTTCCCACACTGAAACAACGTGTAGGGCTAGTGGCGCAATGGACAACGCGTCTGACTACGGATCAGAAGATTCTAGGTTCGACTCCTGGCTAGCTCGTACCACTCTTTAACTTGTGGGTCACTTGCTCCTCATTAAACAAGTTCTTGCCCTACAAACTAAGTAAATTTGCATCCCTATAGAGACAAATGATGGCGACAAAGGCTTTCAGATTGCGTGGGACAAAAGGTTTGCAGATCTCAGTTATGTTCACTGGCTATCTCCTACGAGTCTTTAACTTATAAATCACTTACTCCTCGTTTCACAACTTCCTGCTCTACAAACTGTGTATAAAAAGCATCTGACTACTACTCTGTAGGGCCGAGCAATTCTAGGTTGAACTTTTGGCTAGCTTGTACAATTCTGCTGAATCAATTGCCACTCGTTTCTGCAGTTCCTGCTCCACTGCCTGTTGAATCAAGTAGAGTTGATATCCAGAGCTCAAAATATGCAATAAAGAGGGGCTCTGTCAACAAAGTGGCCGTGATCGTATAGTGGTTAGTACTCTACGTTGTGGTCCCAGCAACCCTGGTTCGAATCTGAGTCGTGGCAATGATGAGTTGTGCATGTTTTGATCTCTTGTAGTGTACTCCAGCATCAGTCTCATTTCATGTAGTTTGAAACTTGGCAGCTTAAGCCAATTTTTCTGCTGAATCAATTGCCGCTCGTTTCTAAAGTTCCTGCTCGACTGCCTGTTGAATCAAGTAGAGTTGATATCCAGAGCTCAAAATATGCAATAAAGAGGGGCTTTGTCAACAAAGTGGCCGTGATCGTGTAGTGGTTAGTACTCTGTGTTGTGGTCGCGGCAACCCTGGTTCGAATCCAGGTCACGGCAGCAATGGTGAGTTGTGCATTTTTGATCTTTTGTAGTGTACTCCAGCATCAGTCTCATTTCATGTAGTTTGAAACTTGGCAGCTTAAGCCAATTTTTCTAAATGAAGCCCGATGTTTTCCGACAACACCAGTAATTGTACTGGAGTTGTCCACACGTTGTCCACCCGTTTGCATGAACTGCTGTTGGAACACGGTATTTCCCACATTGCAACAACGTGTAGGGCTAGTGGGGCAATTGAAAACGCGTCTGACTGCGGATCAGAAGATTCTAGGTTCGACTCCTGGCTAGCTCGTACCACTCTTTAACTTGTGGGTCACTTGCTCCTCATTAAACAAGTTCTTGCCCTACAAACTAAGTAAATTTGCATCCTTATAGAGACAAATGATGGCGACAAAGGCTTTCAGATTGCGTGGGACGAAAGGTTTGTAGATCTCAGTTATGTTCACTGGCTATCTCCTACGAGTCTTTAACTTATAAATCACTTACTCCTCGTTTCACAACTTCCTGCTCTACAAACTGTGTATAAAAAGCATCTGACTACTACTCTGTAGGGCCGAGCAATTCTAGGTTGAACTTTTGGCTAGCTTGTACAATTCTGCTGAATCAATTGCCACTCGTTTCTAAAGTTCCTGCTCTACTGCCTGTTGAATCAAGTAGAGTTGATATCCAGAGCTCAAAATATGCAATAAAGAGGGGCTTTGTCAACAAAGTGGCCGTGATCGTATAGTGGTTAGTACTCTGCGTTGTGGTCCCAGCAACCCTGGTTCGAATCTGAGTCGTGGCAATGATGAGTTGTGCATGTTTTAATCCGTTGTAGTGTACTCCAGCGTCAGTCTCATTTCATGTAGTTTGAACCTTGGCAGCTTAAGCCAATTTTTCTGCCGAATCAATTGCCGCTCGTTTCTAAAGTTCCTGCTCTACTGCCTGTTGAATCAAGTAGAGTTGATATCCAGAGCTCAAAATATGCAATAAAGAGGGGCTTTGTCAACAAAGTGGCTGTGATCGTATAGTGGTTAGTACTCTGCGTTGTGGTCGCAGCAACCCTGGTTCGAATCCGGGTCACGGCAGCAATGATGAGTTGTGCATTTTTGATCTTTTGTAGTGTACTCCAGCATCAGTCTCATTTCATGTAGTTTGAAACTTGGCAGCTTAAGCCAATTTTTCTAAATGAAGCCCGATGTTTTCCGACAACACCAGTAATTGTACTGGAGTTGTCGACACGTTGTCCATCCGTTTGCATGAACTGCTGTTGGAACACGGTATTTCCCACACTGAAACAACGTGTAGGGCTAGTGGCGCAATGGACAACGCGTCTGACTACGGATCAGAAGATTCTAGGTTCGACTCCTGGCTAGCTCGTACCACTCTTTAACTTGTGGGTCACTTGCTCCTCATTAAACAAGTTCTTGCCCGACAAACTAAGTAAATTTGCATCCCTATAGAGACAAATGATGGCGACAAAGGCTTTCAGATTGCGTGGGACAAAAGGTTTGCAGATCTCAGTTATGTTCACTGGCTATCTCCTACGAGTCTTTAACTTATAAATCACTTACTCCTCGTTTCACAACTTCCTGCTCTACAAACTGTGTATAAAAAGCATCTGACTACTACTCTGTAGGGCCGAGCAATTGTAGGTTGAACTTTTGGCTAGCTTGTACAATTCTGCTGAATCAATTGCCACTCGTTTCTGCAGTTCCTGCTCCACTGCCTGTTGAATCAAGTAGAGTTGATATCCAGAGCTCAAAATATGCAAGAAAGAGGCACTTTGTCAACCAAGTGGCCGTGATAGTATAGTGGTTAATACTCTACGTTGTGGTCCCAGCAACCCTGGTACGAATCTGTGTCGTGGCAATGATGAGTTGTGCATGTTTTAATCCGTTGTAGTGTACTCCAGCGTCAGTCTCATTTCATGTAGTTTGAAACTTGGCAGCTTAAGCCGATTTTTCTGCCGAATCAATTGCCGCTCGTTTCTAAAGTTCCTGCTCTACTGCCTGTTGAATCAAGTAGAGTTGATATCCAGAGCTCAAAATATGCAATAAAGAGGGGCTTTGTCAACAAAGTGGCCGTGATCGTACAGTGGTTAGTACTCTGCGTTGTGGTCGCAGCAACCCTCGTTCGAATCCCGGTCACGGCAGCAATGATGAGTTGTGCATTTTTGATCTTTTGTAGTGTACTCCAGCATCAGTCTCATTTCATGTAGTTTGAAACTTGGCAGCTTAAGCCAATTTTTCTAAATGAAGCCCGATGTTTATCGACAACACCAGTAATTGTACTGGAGTTGTCGACACGTTGTCCATCCGTTTGCATGAACTGCTGTTGGAACACGGTATTTCCCACATTGCAACAACGTGTAGGGCTAGTGGCGCAATGGACAACGCGTCTGACTATGGATCAGAAGATTCTAGGTTCGACTCCTGGCTAGCTCGTACCACTCTTTAACTTGTGGGTCACTTGCTCCTCATTAAACAAGTTCTTGCCCTACAAACTAAGTAAATTTGCATCCTTATAGAGACAAATGATGGCGACAAAGGCTTTCAGATTGCGTGGGACAAAAGGTTTGTAGATCTCAGTTATGTTCACTGGCTATCTCCTACGAGTCTTTAACTTATAAATCACTTACTCCTCGTTTCACAACTTCCTGCTCTACAAACTGTGTATAAAAAGCATCTGACTACTACTCTGTAGGGCCGAGCAATTCTAGGTTGAACTTTTGGCTAGCTTGTACAATTCTGCTGAATCAATTGCCACTCGTTTCTAAAGTTCCTGCTCTACTGCCTGTTGAATCAAGTAGAGTTGATATCCAGAGCTCAAAATATGCAATAAAGAGGGGCTCTGTCAACAAAGTGGCCGTGATCGTATAGTGGTTAGTACTCTACGTTGTGGTCCTAGCAACCCTGGTTCGAATCGGAGTCGTGGCAATGATGAATTGTGCATGTTTTAATCTGTTGTAGTGTACTCCAGCGTCAGTCTCATTTCATGTAGTTTGAAACTTGGCAGCTTAAGCCAATTTTTCTGCTGAATCAATTGCCGCTCGTTTCTAAAGTTCCTGCTCTACTGCCTGTTGAATCAAGTAGAGTTGATATCCAGAGCTCAAAATATGCAATAAAGAGGGGCTTTGTCAACAAAGTGGCCGTGATCGTATAGTGGTTAGTACTCTGCGTTGTGGTCGCAGCAACCCTGGTTCGAATCCGGGTCACGGCAGCAATGATGAGTTGTGCATTTTTGATCTTTTGTAGTGTACTCCAGCGTCAGTCTCATTTCATGTAGTTTGAAACTTGGCAGCTTAAGCCAATTTTTCTAAATGAAGCCCGATGTTTTCCGACAACACCAGTAATTGTACTGGAGTTGTCGACACGTTGTCCATCCGTTTGCATGAACTGCTGTTGGAACACGGTATTTCCCACATTGCAACAACGTGTAGGGCTAGTGGCGCAATGGACAACGCGTCTGACTACGGATCAGAAGATTCTAGGTTCGACTCCTGGCTAGCTCGTATCACTCTTTAACTTGTGGGTCACTTGCTCCTAATTAAACAAGTTCTTGCCCTACAAACTAAGTAAATTTGCATCCTTATAGAGACAAATGATGGCGACAAAGGCTTTCAGATTGCGTGGGACGAAAGGTTTGTAGATCTCAGTTATGTTCACTGGCTATCTCCTACGAGTCTTTAACTTATAAATCACTTACTCCTCGTTTCACAACTTCCTGCTCTACAAACTGTGTATAAAAAGCATCTGACTACTACTCTGTAGGGCCGAGCAATTCTAGGTTGAACTTTTGGCTAGCTTGTACAATTCTGCTGAATCAATTGCCACTCGTTTCTGCAGTTCCTGCTCTACTGCCTGTTGAATCAAGTAGAGTTGATATCCAGAGCTCAAAATATGCAAGAAAGAGGCACTTTGTCAACCAAGTGGCCGTGATAGTATAGTGGTTAGTACTCTACGTTGTGTTCGCAGCAACCCTGGTTCGAATCTGAGTCGTGGCAATGATGAGTTGTGCATGTTTTAATCCGTTGTAGTGTACTCCAGCGTCAGTCTCATTTCATGTAGTTTGAAACTTGGCAGCTTAAGCCGATTTTTCTGCCGAATCAATTGCCGCTCGTTTCTAAAGTTCCTGCTCTACTGCCTGTTGAATCAAGTAGAGTTGATATCCAGAGCTCAAAATATGCATTAAAGAGGGGCTTTGTCAACAAAGTGGCCGTGATCGTATAGTGGTTAGTACTCTGTGTTGTGGTCGCAGCAACCCTGGTTCGAATCCGGGTCACGGCAGCAATGATGAGTTGTGCATTTTTGATCTTTTGTAGTGTACTCCAGCATCAGTCTCATTTCATGTAGTTTGAAACTTGGCAGCTTAAGCCAATTTTTCTGCTGAATCAATTGCCGCTCGTTTCTAAAGTTCCTGCTCGACTGCCTGTTGAATCAAGTAGAGTTGATATCCAGAGCTCAAAATATGCAATAAAGAGGGGCTTTGTCAACAAAGTGGCCGTGATCGTGTAGTGGTTAGTACTCTGTGTTGTGGTCGCGGCAACCCTGGTTCGAATCCAGGTCACGGCAGCAATGGTGAGTTGTGCATTTTTGATCTTTTGTAGTGTACTCCAGCATCAGTCTCATTTCATGTAGTTTGAAACTTGGCAGCTTAAGCCAATTTTTCTAAATGAAGCCCGATGTTTTCCGACAACACCAGTAATTGTACTGGAGTTGTCGACACGTTGTCCATCCGTTTGCATGAACTGCTGTTGGAACACGGTATTTCCCACATTGCAACAACGTGTAGGGCTAGTGGGGCAATGGACAACGCGTCTGACTACGGATCAGAAGATTCTAGGTTCGACTCCTGGCTAGCTCGTACCACTCTCTAACTTGTGGGTCACTTGCTCCTCATTAAACAAGTTCTTGCCCTACAAACTAAGTAAATTTGCATCCTTATAGAGACAAATGATGGCGACAAAGGCTTTCAGATTGCGTGGGATGAAAGGTTTGTAGATCTCATTTATGTTCACTGGCTATCTCCTACGAGTCTTTAACTTATAAATCACTTACTCCTCGTTTCACAACTTCCTGCTCTACAAACTGTGTATAAAAAGCATCTGACTACTACTCTGTAGGGCCGAGCAATTCTAGGTTGAACTTTTGGCTAGCTTGTACAATTCTGCTGAATCAATTGCCACTCGTTTCTAAAGTTCCTGCTCTACTGCCTGTTGAATCAAGTAGAGTTGATATCCAGAGCTCAAAATATGCAATAAAGAGGGGCTCTGTCAACAAAGTGGCCGTGATCGTATAGTGGTTAGTACTCTACGTTGTGGTCCCAGCAACCCTGGTTCGAATCTGAGTCGTGGCAATGATGAGTTGTGCATGTTTTGATCTCTTGTAGTGTACTCCAGCATCAGTCTCATTTCATGTAGTTTGAAACTTGGCAGCTTAAGCCAATTTTTCTGCTGAATCAATTGCCGCTCGTTTCTAAAGTTCCTGCTCGACTGCCTGTTGAATCAAGTAGAGTTGATATCCAGAGCTCAAAATATGCAATAAAGAGGGGCTTTGTCAACAAAGTGGCCGTGATCGTGTAGTGGTTAGTACTCTGTGTTGTGGTCGCGGCAACCCTGGTTCGAATCCAGGTCACGGCAGCAATGGTGAGTTGTGCATTTTTGATCTTTTGTAGTGTACTCCAGCATCAGTCTCATTTCATGTAGTTTGAAACTTGGCAGCTTAAGCCAATTTTTCTAAATGAAGCCCGATGTTTTCCGACAACACCAGTAATTGTACTGGAGTTGTCCACACGTTGTCCACCCGTTTGCATGAACTGCTGTTGGAACACGGTATTTCCCACATTGCAACAACGTGTAGGGCTAGTGGGGCAATTGAAAACGCGTCTGACTGCGGATCAGAAGATTCTAGGTTCGACTCTTGGCTAGCTCGTACCACTCTTTAACTTGTGGGTCACTTGCTCCTCATTAAACAAGTTCTTGCCCTACAAACTAAGTAAATTTGCATCCTTATAGAGACAAATGATGGCGACAAAGGCTTTCAGATTGCGTGGGACGAAAGGTTTGTAGATCTCAGTTATGTTCACTGGCTATCTCCTACGAGTCTTTAACTTATAAATCACTTACTCCTCGTTTCACAACTTCCTGCTCTACAAACTGTGTATAAAAAGCATCTGACTACTACTCTGTAGGGCCGAGCAATTCTAGGTTGAACTTTTGGCTAGCTTGTACAATTCTGCTGAATCAATTGCCACTCGTTTCTAAAGTTCCTGCTCTACTGCCTGTTGAATCAAGTAGAGTTGATATCCAGAGCTCAAAATATGCAATAAAGAGGGGCTTTGTCAACAAAGTGGCCGTGATCGTATAGTGGTTAGTACTCTGCGTTGTGTTCGCAGCAACCCTGGGTCGAATCCGGGTCACGGCAGCAATGATGAGTTGTGCATTTTTGATCTTTTGTAGTGTACTCCAGCATCAGTCTCATTTCATGTAGTTTGAAACTTGGCAGCTTAAGCCAATTTTTCTAAATGAAGCCCGATGTTTTCCGACAACACCAGTAATT